>WNWU01013616.1:389361-482387 GCA_012654045.1 Ptyas mucosa
ACTCCCAGAATTCTCCAGCCAGCTATGCTGGCTGGAGAATTCTGGGAGTCGAAGTCCACGAGTCTTAAAGCTGCCAAGTTTGGGAACCCCTGACTTAAAGTTAATTTCTTGGTCTGGTATACATAGTGGGATTGATATCAGTCTTGCTAGTCTCACTATGCTTTATTCCCTTACCCCTTATACTGCTATCTCAGCTATTTCCTCTTTCTCTCAGGTTACTTTGGACCTGTTGCACTCCTCACATCATCCTGGGAATACAGCTGGTTTATCTCCATCAATATCATCTTTTTTTCTCTTCACTCTTGATGATGATGGCGATATCCATTCAGTCATGTCCATCTTTTACAGAGTCTATGGGCCAGATTTCTCCATGTCTTCTGATCTTGCATTACATTTTTGAATTGTTCTGTGCTCTGGCTGATGATGGTGTCCAGCCACCTTGTTCTTTGACTGCATGGTTTCCTTTTACATCTGCAGTCTTGCCACCAGTTAAGAGCAAGCATGACTTAGTGTAACATAGGGCTCCAGCCATTATGGTAAACCATAGTTTATGGCTTCCTATGATTTGCAAACCAACTTATCAACTTTACTCATAATTTTAAAGGTCATTGAATTATCCTTGTCAGAAAATTAATCAGGGAAAAAAATACAGTCATGGCCGTAAATGTTGGCACCCCTGAAATTTTTCCAGAATTTTTTTTTTATTTTTTTTTTTTATTTTTATTTGATTTATATGCCGCCCTTCTCCGGAGACTCAGGGCGGCTTACAGTGCGTTAAGCAATAGCTTTCATACTTTTGTATATTTATACAAAGTCAGCTTATTGCCCCCACAATCTGGGTCCTCATTTTACCCACCTTAGAAAGGATGGAAGGCTGAGTCAACCTTGAGCCTGGTGGGATTCGAACTTGCAGTAATTGCAAGCAGCAGATGTTAATAGATGTTAATAACAGGGTGCTTTAAACCACTGTACTACAGGCCCATTTTTGGAGTTTTGTGTGACATTATGTCCAATTTGCTTTTTTTCCTCCCTTTTTTGGTTTTGTTCGAATACACACAAAGGGAATAAACATGTGTATAGCAAAACATGTGTTACTGCAATACTTTTCTGTGAGAAATACTTCATTTTCTGGAAAAATTTCAGGGGTGCCAACATTTACGGCCATGACTGTATACCAACAGCAAAGTATTTTCAGATGACCCAGAAGTTCAGAAAATCGACTAGCAAAGAAAAAAAACCCTAAAATGCTGGTAAGGGCATATCAGAGAAATAGCTTACTATTCTGTTTTGCAAACAAAAATGCAAAATCTCAATCTTTTTCTCAGCATGATGGTGCTGTAACTGGAGAAACTTTAATGCCGAGATTTTGCATCTTGTGGAAGGGTGAAAGGTCCAGGATCCATATCAGAAAAAAAATTGCTGACAGATGTTTTTCAGTAAGTTACCCAAGCAGAGCTCATTGGCCTTTATGAGTTGAATGACAGGTGGAGCTTTTCCCTGAATAAAAATGAAATATTAAGAAATCGGGTAAGAGAGTATTTGGTGCTTAAAAAGTAAAACCATGTCCTATTTCATTGAACTTGTCAATGGCAAAGATAAAATATTCTTAGAATTTAAAGGGCAATTCTCCTATATATACCAAAGTAAGATACACACCGAGCTCAACCTCACCAACTCCAAGATAAGTGGAAGGATCACTGATGATTGGCACCTCAAACTAACAAAAAGAAAGCAAAACAACCTAGGAAGAAAACTTAACAATGCAATTCTTTGGGATAGATTCACGCTGATTATCAGTTGATTGGTTCTAAATTCTTCTAAGCTGCTGAAAATGCCCTACCTGTTTTAACTGATTTCTTGGGTTCTTTTGTTTATTAAGATATTTAGGTAGTTGTTTTTGTTGTTAGTTGCGAAGTCGTGTCCGACCCATCGCGACATCATGGACAACATTCCTCCAGGCCTTCCTGTCCTCTACCAACCTCTGGAGTCCATTTAAGCTCATGCCTACTGCTTCAGTGATTCCATCCAGCTACCTCGTTCTCTGTCGTCCCATTCTTCTTTTGCCCTCAATCTTTCCCAGCATTAGGCTCTTCTCCAGTGAGTCCTTCCTTCTCATTAGGCATCCAAAGTATTTGAGTTTCATCTTCAGGATCTGGCCTTCTAAAGAGCAGTCAGGGTTGATCTCATCTAGGACTGACCGGTTTGATCACATTGCAGTCCAAGGGACTCACAGGAGTCTTCTCTAGCACCATAGTTCAAAGGGCTCAATTCTTTGGCACTCAGCCTTTCTTATGGTCCAACTTTAACAGTCATACATTGCAACTGAGATAACCATAGCCTTGACTATATGCGCTTTTGTTGGCAGGGTGATGTCTCTGCTTTTTAGTATGCTTTGTACTTATTTGTACTTATTTAGGTAGTACAATTTCCCTTATTTATTTATTTATTTATTTAAGCATATAACAGCACTCAGGAATTGTAATTCAGAGAATTAAAAAAACCTCATGGCCTTGATAATGTTAATAAAATTTCAAACTCAGCATCTTAATTTAAAAAGTTAGAAATTTATGTCATGTGAATTTGGGAAATAAGTTTTCAATTGATTCTAAAGTATCATGATTAGTACCGTTGGACTTCCTTATAAAGATACCTGAATTGGAGATAGCCACGTTTATAGGCAATAGGTAGTTTTGGAATTTTATTTCACAAAATGGTTTCTTGTCAGAGGTTTGCCTATTTTCGAGAACTGGAGGCCAGAGTCAGAAATCACTGCTTCTCAGAGAGCAACTGGTGAGTTTATGTTCAGGAGCCTTCTAAATCCCCTAAATGCTTCCTATAACCTTACCTTAATTTTTTTTCTCCCCTGTTTATACAGGTGTACTTTTAAGCAAAGCACTGGACAATACTCAATCACCATTTTTATTTCCTATGAATGCCTATGTGGCATATTTATGAGCATTCTCATATTCAATTTAGTTTGAGAAATGTGAAAGGAAAAGACTATGAATGAATCCCTTTGGGGTTGTCCAAATCAGGAAGTACATTAAACAAGAAGATTAGAACACAGCCTACATTATCAGAATATTGCAAATCTTCCATACCTATATATACCTATACCTATATTCCGCATTGAGTCAGGAAAGGGCCAGCATGAATCTCTTCCCAGTACTACCTTCTTTCCCAGAGATCAAGGAATGCTTTCACACTTTTTGTTTGTTTTTTAATGGCTTCTGAATATTTTTCTCAAGGTCATCACCATGGCTCCCTAAACAGACTACAAGAGCTGCAAGTACAGAGGTTTTCCCCTGAACCACAGTTGAATGGCAGCAGGGAACGTGCAGCTGATGAGGTTACATTGCAATCAGTGACATCACTGACAGCTTTATATATTAAATGATTACTTTGCTACTGCAACTGGAGGTCAGGGCATGATCTCTGATCGTCCCTGGTCTGCTACCATTCCATTTGTCCAAATAGATTGAAACACCTGTGCACAGTATGGCTGGCCTAAACTCTTCTGCTAGAGACAATGTCCTCTCCCCATCTCTCTACGAAAGGGAAATAGGCAGCTGCTTATGCTGGAAATAGGATTGCATCTTCACTCAAATCAATATTTATTACAATCATAGACCAGCAGGAGGCAACGAGGTATAGTTATTAGGAAGAAATGTAAAAATATAATAGATACAAAGCATTACAAAGTTGTATATAAAAGCAATATAATTCTCTGAACTAAGAAACTGAAAGAGACATAAAAGGAATACAAGATAAAAAGTGAGACTCTAAAAGGAATTTAGAATAGAAGAGAGCCTGAAGGGACCCTGGAGGTCTTCTGTCCAACCCTCTGCTCAAGCAGGAGACTCTATACCAGTGATGGCTAACCTTTTTGCCATCAAGTGCCAAAAGCGGGGGGAGCGCAGGCGGATCACGTGTGCGTGTGCCCACACCCATAATTTTATGTGCCCCTCCTCCTGTGCATGCGTACATGACCCCCCTATGCTCCCCCCGCTTTTGGTACGTAATGGCACAGTGGGCCAGATAGGCCCATTTTTTTTGCCCTCCCCAGGCTCCAGAGGCTTTCTAGGAGCCTGGGGAGGGCAAAAATGGCCTTCCCCACCCCCCAGAGGCCCTCCAGAGGCCAGAAACGGCCCATTTCCCAACTTCTAGTGGGCCCAGAAGGCTCGAAAATCAGCTGGCCGGCATGCACATATACGCTGGAAATGATCTAGGGCATATGATATGGCTCCGCGTGCCACCTGTGGCACACGTGCCATAGGTTCACCATCACGGCTCTATACCATTTCAGACAGCTGGCTGTCTAGTTTTTTCTTAAAAACCTCCAGTGATGAAGCACCACAACTCCTGAAGTCAAGCTGTTCCACTGGTTAATTGTCCTCACTGTTAGGAAGTATCTCCTTAATTCCAGGTCACCTCTCTCCTTGATTAGTTTCTATCCATTATTTCTTGTCCTGCCCTTTGGTGCTTTGGAGAATAAGTTGACCCTCTCTTCTTTGTGGCTTTTTGTATGCATGTGTATGTGTGGCTTTGTGGCTTTGTAGGGTTTGGAAACATTGGAAAGGTACAGAGTAGCATTAAAGAATTCCATCTATCTCTAGTATGTGAGAGGCTATATTTATTCTGTATTAGTATTACAGAAGGCTCCAATACGGCAAGCTAGTTGCTCACTGAATCTAGTTCATGATGGATAAACCATCATCTGATGGATTTTTGAATGTTGTTGCCCAGAACCTGGCAGTGCTAAACTTTGTGGCAGGGTTAATGTCAGTAGGCAATAGAGAAATTTTAAAATTGTCCCATGTGTCCTGGATATTTATCTAATAATGGTAGAATGAGACTAGGGTTAATGTCTTGGAGGTGTGCGTCTCTGCTTTTTCTGTATCTGGAGTCACAAAGGCATTGCTGCTTCAAATAGAGAGCATTCTTGTAATTTATCCTTAAGGTCAACTGGGGGGGGGGGGTTTCCAATAATGAAATCTTGCCAAGGGACATGTCCATCCAGTAGTTAAGAGTCAAGTCTGATTCAAAGGCACATATGCACTAGTCCAGGGGTGTCGATTTCATTGAGGGCTGCATCAGGGTTGTGTTTGACCTTGGGGGGGCCAAGATGGGCATGGCCAGGATGGCACGGCCAGCTCAACATCACTAATGTCGGGGGTGCCTGTGATGGCCTAATTGCTCTGCCAGCAAAAATGGGCTCCCAAGTGCAGGCCAGTCCTTTGCTGTTTCCACGGTGGCCCCACGGGCTGGATCTGGCCCCCGAGCCTTGAGTTTGACACCCCCGCACTAGTCCATCTAGAACAGGGGTGAAATGTAAAATTTGTTACTACCGGTTCTGTGGGCTTGGTCTATGTGGGGGTGAGTGGGTGTGGCCAACTTTTTTTTTTTTTGGTAAACTTTTCAAAGCATTTTTTCTAATGCTTTGAAAAGTCTCTGCTGATCAGGCAACTCAGCTGGGATCGTCAGCTGGGTATTAAAAAAATTCCTCTCTGATGATCCCAGATGAGTTGCCTTTTCAAAGCAATTTTTTTACCACCTCTTCGGCCAAGAGGTTGCAGAAAAAAATGCTTTGAAAAGCCTCTGATGATCCCAGCTGAGCCGCGTGATCATCAGAGGCTTTTTTTTTACTTTTAAAAGCATTTTTTCATCGGAAGAGGTTGTAGAAAAAATGCTTTTAAAAGTTAAAAAAAAAAGCTTCTGGTGATTGTGCGGCTCAGCTGAGCATGGGGGGGGGCGCGCGCAGGGATTTTTGCTACCAGTTCTCCGAACCACCCGCAGCCATCACTACCGGATCGGGCGATCTGGTCTGAACTGGGAGCATATCACCCCTGATCTAGAAGCTCACCAGAGGCTGGTCTTAAATGAATAAGACCAGTGGCATAGCAGGCTAATGCCTCCTACTAAGGCAACATTTAACATCCAGCTGCCTGCAATTATTGTAAGTTCGAATCTCACCAGGTTCAAGGTTGACTCAGCCTTCCATCCTTTCTAAGGTGGGTAAAATGAGGACCCGGTTTGTGGGGGCAATAAGCTGACTTTGTATAAAATATACAAAAGTATGAAGGCTATTGCTTAACGCATTGTAAGCCGCCCTGAGTCTCCGGAGAAGGGCGGCATATAAATAAAATTTTTAAAAAAATTTATTACTACTTAAGTTACAAGATCCTGATATAGTTGAAACTTAAGAAGGGCAGTTTATACATTTGAATCATGGCCTTAAAAATATGCAGAAAATAGTAGTTGGTATTAAATTCTGATGTAATAACAAGTCTTTTCTAAGCATTTATGTTTGGCAACCAAACCAAATGATCATTTTTAGCATTCAAATCATTCTCTTTGGACAGCAGTATTTGTAGATTTAATAGACCCATTTTCTTCTATTCCTTTGTCTTTTCCTGTCTCTTTTTTGTTTATCACATATCTGGCCATATCTTCTACAAATCTCAGATCTACTTTTAAATTTCAACTGTTTTACACATTTCATGGTAGAATTTCTCGAAGAGACTTGTTGGAATTTCAGTTCCGAGAAAACTGCTTAGCAAGGATCTCCAATATAATAATTTTCCTGTCCTGTATGTATCCTTTCTAACCTATGATGACTCTTAGTTCTCATTCAATATCTGGTAAGAGAAATGGTTGTAAATATCTTATGTTTCATTTTGGTGTTTCCTAGACTGTGGTTTGAGCACAAGTTATCCATTGCTGATAGGAAATATATTCATAATAATCCTATTAAGAATTTATCTAAATTTATCTAAATAGAATTATTTAACCATATTAATGGTAGCCCTTTTGCAATTGCCCAGCAAATCCAGACTAGCTCCTCACTTGATCCCTCCTGCCCATCAGGTTGGGTGCTCCAAATAGTTTAAAATTTATACCTAAACCATTCTAATTTTTTTTAAAAAAACTCTTATAGGCTAAAGCTCTATATTGTAGCAGTGTAGCTCCAAAGCCATGTAATCCTTGCCTGAGATTATGGCTTTTATTTCCTTCTTTTAAAAATAGATAATTATGTAACTAGATGCTAATTTTATAATTCTGCTAGCAGTTTTGGACACATATCATCAATTAGATTGTCCTCTTTTAAGAAAACAGTTCTTAGTCATCACATCTCATCATGCATAAGTCTTTGCAGTAGCACAAGACATGAAATTTAAGGAGTTTTCTTTTCTTTTCTTTTTTTGAACCCTTGTGGTACAGTGGTTAGACTGCAGTATTGCAGGGTAATTGCTCACAGTTTGGAGTTCAATCTTGACAGGTTCAAGGTTGACTCAGTCTTCCATCCTTTCAAGGTCAGCAAACTGAAGACCCAGATTGTTGGGGGTAATACACAGTAGTGGGTTTCAAATTTTTTTACTACCGGTTCTGTGGGTGTGGCTTGGTGGGCATGGCATGGCTTGGTGGGCGTGGCTTGGTGGGCATGGCAGGGGAAGAATACTGCAAAATCTCCATTCCCTACCTAATCCAGGGGAAGGTTACTGCAAAATCCCCATTTCCTCCCAATCAGCTGGGACTCGGGAGGCAGAGAATAAATGGGGGCGGAGCCAGTCAGAAATTTTACTACCGGTTCTCCGAACTACTCAAAATTTCCGCTACCGGTTCTCCAGAACTGGTCAGAACCTGCTGAAACCCACCTCTGGTAATATACTGATGTTGTAAACCACCCAGAGAGCGCTGTAAAGCACTATGGGGTAGTATATGTCTATTGCAATTGCTATTTTTTAACTCAGTAGACTCAGCCACTTTAAAAATATAGCAGTATAATGTATTTTAAAATACTAGTTACTGTATTCTTGTAGTTTCATCTGTTGTTGAGACTTAGAAAAATTTCTGAAATGTAATCTTGCAAGATTAAAATTGTACATAGTAATTAAGCCAACAAGTAATTGATCCCTGGGAGGTGAGAAATACCAACTTGTTTAAACATTATTTTGGATTTCTAGGTATTAAAGCTATATGTGGCAATAGTAGAGTTGTAAGAAGACGAACAGGAAGATTTATATAAGCACCCCTTTCTGCTGCAAAATTATTTTTGTTAATATTCCAAACCCAGACAGAACATACATGCTTACACATACAGTACACATAGGAAACCTTATTATATTTCACACATGGATACCCATTCATCAGTTGCAACTCTTGAAGCAAATAGCAGCTCACGAAAGCTTGTGAATTTAAAAGTTTCAATCAAATTTCTCCTGATTTTAGAATACATAAAAAGATGTTATAAGGATGGAAATATTCATTGTGCAAAAGCAATAGTAAGAGGGATGATTCATATTTCCAGAGCTTTTTATTTGGATGCATTCTATCGCCATGCTGTAGCTCTGAGGTCAATCAACCTGATTTCAACAGACTAAGGCAGGGAAGGTCTGCTCCCTTCTTGAGGTCATTCCCCTTTTACCTCAGTCCATGCTTTCAGCTTTTCAGGATTCTCATTACTGACACATTATCCTCTAGTCTAGTCTTTTTCAAATTCGGCAACTTTAAGATGCTCATTGGGGAATTCTGAGTGTTGAAGGCCGCACATCTTAAAGTTTCCAAGTTTGAAAAACACTAATGTCACCAAGTCATTGCTGAAACAATCAAAAGCCTGTTTCTTTGCTATTGATGCAAAAAGGGGTTAGGTAATTAAAAGGCAATACAATTCAGGTTGTCCTCGACTTACAATCATTAGAAATTACAATTGGACTTTAAAAAAGTGACTTATGCCCAATCCATGCATACGAATATAGCAGCATCCCACAGTTGGGTGATCAAAATTTGAGTTCTTGACAATTATTGCAGCATTCTGGGGTCATGTGATGACCATTTGTGATCTTCCAAACCAATGTCTGACAAGCAAAATCAACCAGGTTGCTTGATCGCTTAATGACCAAGTGTTTCACTTAATAACTGATTTGGTTAACAATCCTAGCAAAAAAGATTATAAAATTGGGCACAACTCACTTTATAACTGCCTTACATATCAATGCATATTCTGGTCACAATTGTGGTCATAAATCAAGAATTACCTGTATAAGTAACTAATAGGAATCCTCCCTAACTAGTCAAGAAACTATTTGCTTAAAAAAAGTCCAACCTGAAAGGATTTAATAGTGTATTATTGTAAATGCTGTATTTTTATTATTGCTTGTGGCACTCATATATTGTACATACAATCTGCAAGATCAAGAAACCGGAAAGCACAGAGTAGCTTTCTTGACCAGCAATCCCTATGCTTACACAACATAGGTAAAGGTAAAGGTTCTCCTCACACATATATGCTAGTTGTTCCCGACTCCAGGGGGCGGTGCTCATCTCCGTTTCAAAGCCAAAGAGCCAGCGCTGTCTGAAGACATCTCCGTGGTCATGTGGCCAGCATGACTAAATGCCAAAGACGCACTGAACCCTGTTACCTTCTCACCAAAGGTGGTCCCTATTTTTCTACTTGCATTTTTTACATGCTTTCGAACTGCCAGGTTGGCAGAAGCTGGGACAAGTAATGGGAGCTCACCCCATTACACGGCACTAGGGATTTGAACCGCTAAACTGCTGACCTTTCGATCAACAAGCTCAGCGTCTTAGCCACTGAGCCACTGTGTCCCATGATATGAGCATCCTGATTGGCAAAGAAATATCATATCAATTACATCAGCCTTCCCTAACATGCTTCGGAATCATAAGAAGATACTATCAATACAATTTCTGGGGCTAAGAAAACTTACTTCTGACTGATCAAAACTAGGCAAAATTAAGGCCATAACCTTTGATTAGCAGGTTATGAATGCCTGCCAACCACATTTAACACGCCATTCAATTTCCTTTATTGTATCACCATCCAGTGAGATCCATTGGCCAGCATCCATGTAATGCTCTATTATGTCTAGTTCTTCTCCAGATAGAATATTTTTCTTTCTTTAATGAATTTATTAAATATAAACTGGCTCTTTTTCAGGTTTATTTTTAAGCCAAATGGTTCTGCTCTCTCTCTCTCTCTCTCTCTCTCTCTCTCTCTCTCTCTCTCTCTCTCTCTCTCACACACACACACACACACACACACACACACACACTGTGTGTGTGTGTGTGTGTGTGTGTACTGTGTATACTATTCCCTTTCTTCAAACAAATATAAACAATTTGGCTACTTAACATCTTTTCTAGTATTTCAATTAAAAAAAGAAATTCTTCTTCCCTTATCAAATAAAGCAGAAGAAATATCTCTCCACTTATAAATCAATCTTTAAAGCATTGCATACAATCTTGGTCAAAAAGAAATCCCATTAACAGTGACCAAAAATCATAAGGTATTTTAACCCTCATCTAACAGATTCATTTTATAAATCTTTTCATTTTCAAAAAGCTTCAAAAAAAAAAATCCTCTTAAATCGTGTCCCAGAAATAACCGTTCTCTCTTGGTCTTTCTCTTTCTCAAGTGTTTGAGTAATTCCTCTTTGCCTCTTCTCAGAAAGTGTTTTCTTGGTCCCACCTATTCTAAATCTGAAGGCTTTCTAATTTACTCTCCTGATTTTTTTTATGCATATGTCCCCTTTAATTATTAAGACATCAATTGGTTTCATTTGTAAATGCATTTTAGCATTGTTTTCCATATCACTCTGATATTCTGACATTTTAAAATCAATTTTCAGATTCCACATCTTTTTTTATATCATTTTTATAATCAGTTTTATGAACTCCAAATACACATATACATCAGTCTTAGTCCCTGTTTTATCCAATAAAATACGTTGTATCATCTATTTCTTCTGCTGTAATATCAAACAGCTGCTGAGTAAATTGTTCCCGAACAACCTTAATTTCTTCTATAGTCAGACAGTTTTGCTCCATTTTAGTAATGGGTCTGTTCTTCCTTAAGAATAATCTTTTGTTCTTCCTGGTTCCCAGTAGCAAGGCTTCCAGTCCCCTCTTATCATCTGTTTATTTTCTAATGAACAAAACTGTCCCATGGGAGGATTTCTTACAATTAATTTGAAAGACTTTCAATACTATTCTATAAATTTTTAAACACCCCATGGAAAATATTCTTTCAAGTCCATCTACCGCATTAACCTTCCAGAATCAACATTCTATTCCTCCTTTTGCTGTTTCCAAGAATTAAAGCTTCTGTTATTAATACTTAAACTTATTTAGAGCTCCTTTCATCCAGAGTTGAAGGAAAACCTCCAGTGTAATAGAATACAGCTCATCTTTCAGAAGATTCTTAATACCAAAGAAATCAATAATAAGCAACTTCCTAAACTTAAGTAAGAGAGGAAGTACTGTAGGTAGACCCAGTATCTTTTTGAAAGGCGCCAAGTATAGCTAAACAACATACCATATTTTTCGCTCCATAAGATGCATTTTCTCCCCCCAAAAGTGGGTGGAAATGTCTGTGTGTCTTATGGAGTGAATATTGTGTCACAGACTGTGAAGTGTATTATCTCCGGGGTCCCCAATGGTGGACTGGTGCCGGTCCTTTGGTGAATAGCAGCCAGGCTATGGCTGTGGGGTCCTTTTACAGTGCTGAACCCCGCTCTTCTGTCTTTGTTATTGCCCACCTCTTCTGTCTCTTTTCCACAGTGCAGGAGTCAATGGCACATGAGAGGACACCTATCTGTGGTCCTCTCAGGCTCCGCCTGATGTTTTTTTTCTTCTCTAAACCTAGGTGCATCTTATGGTCAGGTGTGTCTTATAGTGCGAAAAATATGGTAAATATTTCCCTTCCCTCCTTTGATGGGATGTAGTGAAGGGGAGGGGGAAGAAAGGCGATGCATTCCAGAGGAATAAGAGGCAAGTTAGCTCTGATATCATGTATGAGTGAAAGAGGATAAAAACAGACCCTCCCTAAAAGTTCACAGAGTATACTGTAGATGCAGATAATAGAATTCTCAGTCTGGCAAGATTTTGTTTATACGTAAGAAACAATAAGGCATTCAGCTTGGAAGAAATGCCATGTGTCACTCTTGGTTTGAAGCCTGATACCCCAGACTTCTTAGACCTGCTGTGGAACATTGCCTTGTAATCTCTTTGCAGGAAGAAGCCTTGTCTTCTTACTCTGGAGAAAAGTTCTGAAGAGTCAATCCCTTTAAGTAGCTTATATTTCAGCCACCCGGTTGGCTGTGCGAAAAGCAAAGTCATGCTCCATCCACCATTCTGCCCAATCAAAGAGAGGAGGTGATGAAATTGTCTGTGCATACTGTGATGCAAAAACTCTGTATAATACAGTTTTTGCATCACAGTATCTCTCTTCACAAGACTTTATTTCTTGTTTCCTGACTACCTTCATCGTCCTCTGAATCTCTTCCAATACAGTATTTATGAATCCTCCGAAGTGTGGTATCAAGAACTGGATGCAGTTCAACCAAAAGTGACAAAACAACTACTTTCCTTTAGGATCTATTTGACTTTTCAGGAATTTTTTTTTAAAAAAAGATTGGCTTTTATTCTTTTTATGTTGGAGATATAAGAATTTGAAGGAGCTTTTTTTTTATATGTTATGAGTGTGACTATCTTTAATTTGTTATTATTAGACATCAGTGGTATGGTGAATCATGATCTCTGAAGGCAGCTAAGATTAAGGATGTTCATATTTTATTAAAATATACCATGTAATCTGAAAACTTTCAGTCAATGGAGAACTTTGGATATACGGAGTTTGGACTGTTACCAAAAAAAAGGGGGGGGGTATTGATGGAAGGGATCTTCTATCTCATACTCTCCGTGTTGGCTTAAAGAGATTTGTCCACTCTTGAGCTTTTGAATTTTTGAAGAAGAGAAAAGACGAATCAATTTGGTCCCTTATAATTTAGTTTTATGATTTAAAAATTGAATCATAACATTGAAAAAAATTAAAAATATATTTTATATGCATGTATATGTAACTATTAAATATTATATATAAATTTTATATGCCGTTTTGCAATTTTATTCAGCTTTGTTTATTTCATTCTGTTCTTTTAGTTTTAGTTTTCTTTTTTCCTGTTTCCCAAACTTTTCTTGAAAACCTTTATCTTGTTTTCCAGTTAGTTAACTATAAAGTTTTTAAAATCTCTTTACTATATAGCTTATTTTGTACAATAGGATAGGCTTCTTTTGAAAACTGTATAGTTACTATGGTTTAATAAAACAATAGGTAGTTGCCTTGCTATTTAGGTATAATAAATAGTAAGGTTAATTGTAGCATTTTTGAAGGTTAATAAAGTCTATATAGTAAGAAAGAAAAGAAAAAACTGGATTCAAAAAGTCAGAGTCTTACAATAGTAAAATAAAATAGTATGATTACTTACTATGCTTTGGCAATTATGTTTCTGTTGATGCAGACCAAATAATATTTACCTTTTTTACACCAATGTAATTTTGGTTCATATCCAACTTTTTTTCATAAGTGAATAATTACACACTTGTCTCTGTTGAATTTATTTCTGTTTCTTCTCTTTTGGCTCATATCTCTAATCTATCAAGGTTATTTTTTTCTTTCTGTCTTCTAAAATAATTGTTAAGCTACACAAATTGTATGATTGCATGGACAAGTCTGATGAGAATTTTTTTCACTTTCTTATTCAAGTCATTAATTAAAATATTGGAAAATATAGCTCCCAAAGCTGACCCTCTCCAATCTGACTGGAAACCATTGCTAAGTAGTCGTTGAGGACTATTTTCAAATCAATTATGTATGGGCTTAATTGTCATGTTGCCGATTCCGTGCTTAACTAATGTGCTAACAGGCAAGCCACAAAACACTTGTCAAATGCTTCATTACAGTCAACATATATTATGTCTATTCCCCAGCTATTTAAGGAAGGCACCTAATCAAGACATAAGATAAGGTCAATCTGGTAGCATTGTTCTACGCATGCTAACTTTTGTTAATTACCACATTGCATTCAAAATAATTACAGGTGGGTGTCTTACAGTTTGCTAGTTTTTCCATTTTGCTACTTCTTGAAGATAGAAACATCATGAGCGGTGATGGCACAGTGGTTAGAATGCAGTATTGGATGTTATTTCTGCTGACTGCCGACTGCCAGCAGCCTGGCAGTTCGATTCGCACCGGCTCAAAGTTGACTCAGAGTTCCATCCTTCCGAGGTTGGTAAAATGAAGACCCAGATTGTTGGGGGTAATATGCTGACTCTGCAAACCGCTTAGAGAGGGCTGTAAAGCACTGTGAAGTCTAAGTGCTGTTGCTATCATGATCTCAACATGTTTCTTTTTCACCAAAGAGTTTCAGATGCAGTACAGAAAGGCTCGCCCAGACTTTCAAATGATGTTTTCTGGTCTTAGAAATTTAAATTGATTCATATAAGGAGATAATCCTTAAACCATGCTTCTTTCTGTCTTAAACCTTGTTGTTGTCCTTTAATCCATCGGCTCATAATTTCCTGGTACAACAGATACTTCTGGCTGAAGACTGAACCAAATAGAATTTGAGTAGCTCTGTCTTTTCTTGGTTACCTAAGTTTTACTATCTTCATTAAGCAGCTGATATGCTAATTCTTTCTTTTTATGTTAAACTTAACTAAAGAATATGATTTTGTAACATCCTTCAGTAAATTTAGCTCCTTCTGAGTTTTCATGGATAGAGTTGACACAATCTCTACAGCTAAAAGCTATGATCCTCCTTATGTTCCTATCTGGTTTATCTCCTAAGGCTGACACATATTGTTGTCTTCTACCATCTTCCATTTTTTTCCTTCATTGAAATTATTCACAGTTTCGTTTTTAGTATCTTCTTTTTTTAGGAGAAGTGCATCTTAAGTGCAACCAAACCTTACTTACAATTTTTCTGATTTTATTAAATTTTCAGATTTAGTTTTCTTAAAATTCTTACACAGTCACTTCCTCCAATTTCCTACTGTTTTCAGTTTCTCAACTAAGATTTCCCCACTGATTAATATTAAGTGACGTGTACTTCATCCTCTTGCATTACCCTAGTTTTTCAAAGAGACAGTTGACAGCAAGATAAGTAAGAAATTTCTTGGAAGGACCATGCTTAACAGAGCTTGTTTCATAACAGATGTTAAGATAATAAAAATTTACCATTGCTACCATTGCATGCTTCTTGAAAGATCTGAAAATTGAAAGATTCGGATTTAATGCAGATTAAAAAACTATAGGCCTATATCTTTACTGAATGCTGATTATAAAATATACACTTCAATAATAGCAGAGAGATTAAAAAGAATTTTGAATGAATTCATACATTCAGATCAGAATGGATTTCTGCCTAAGAGACAGATTAAAAACAATATGAGAATGATTTTAAACAGACTAGAGTACTATGAAGCACATCCGGGAAAACAAATAACGTTGATTTTCCTAGATGTGGAGAAAGCATTTGATAACATAAATTGGCAATGGGTTTTGGTGAGAGATTCTTTAATATGATTAAGACAATATACCACAAGCAAGCAGCAAAAGTGATGGCAAATGGAGATATGACAGAGAACTTTAATATTAAAAAAAGGCACAAGGATATCCACTATCCCCTTTAGTTAAGACAAGACATTGAAATAAAAAAGGAAAAAGGCATTGAAATAAAAAAGGCGTTTGCAGATGATTTGGTTTTTATTCTGGAAGATTCACAAATTAATAGAGAGGATAGATATTCAGATAGTTAAGAAAGTAAAATATTTAGGAATTCAACTAATGGCAAGATGTGTAATCCTTAAAAAAGATAATTGACTCAACAAATTAAAATACACTTGGAGAAGTGGAATAACTACAACTGTTGTTGACAGGTAGAAAATGAAAAGTATAAAAATGAATATCTTGCCGAGACTATTATATTTATTTCAAACAATCCCGATAAAGCTGGGGAAATATACTTCGAAGAACTAAATAAAATAATATTAACATATATTTGGCAAGGGGGAAAAAATAAGGATAAGTTTGAAAATGCCGGAAGATTCTAAAAACAGAGGGGTTTGGGGCTGCCAGATTGAGAGTTGTATCATCAGGCCTCGGTACTTACATGGGTGAAAGAATGGATTGGTTTGAGGCACAAAAGATTATTGACTTTGGAGGGACATGATCTCCAATTGGGTTGGCTTGGCTTTTTATGGTATGGGAAAAATAAAATATACAGTTACTTCCAAAGACATTATATTACAAATGCATTATTATCAGTATGGGTAAAAATTAAAGAACAACACTCTTTGAAAATACCAGTCTGGCTCTCCACAATGGAAACACTGACCCATCCAAATGTTATCAATATGGAAAAAAAAACAAGATACAAAGATATTTTGAATGAAAAGGGGGAACGTAAAACTAAACAAGAACTAAGCAGTCAAGTGATTGACATAGCATGGTGGCCACAAGTGCAGATACAATCTCGATATGAGAAAGATGCTAAAATGTATGGTTTTTATAAAGTATTAACAGAATTAGATCAGATATCAACAGGGACAGATGAAAAACTAATAAAACATATAATTATCTACTAAGTATTAAAATGGAAGATGAGCAAGTAAAGAAGACAATGATAGTATGGGCTAAAAACTTTGGTTATACAATAGAACAAGATAAATGGCAGAAATTGTGGGATAGGAATTATAAATTAACTATGTCAACTGCATATAAAGAAAATCTTTATAAAATGTTTTATAGATGGCATTTTCCATCCTCAAGGTTGGCAAAGATGTTTAAGGATATGTCTGCTAAATGCTGGAAATGTCGTCAGATACCTGGTTCATATTATCATATGTGGTGGAGTTGCCCAAAGCAAAAAATTATTGGACAAAAATATATACATGTTTGGAAAAAATAATAAAGCAATATATTGATTTAAAGCCAGAAATATTTCTGTTGGGTATTTTACCGGACATGTATAATAAGGGGAATACATATTTGATCCTACATGTTTTAATTGCAGCCGGAATCACATTTACACAACAATGGAAAAGTGAAGATTCCCACAGATGAAAATGTGATTAAAAAAATATTAAAATGTGCAGACATGCATAGATTAACACTTACAATTAGGGAAAAGGAACAAACCGAATACTTTTTGACATGGGATTTATTTCATCAATGGTTAGCTAACAAAAACAGAAGTTAGAAACATGGAAATATAAGAAAAGGACCGATGAAACAAAGGAGGGTTTTTTCTAAGTGGATAAGCAAATATGATTATTATCTATATTATTATAGAATTAATATCAATGTAATGAACATTGTTGTAAACATTTTGATTATTATTTCCTAAAACTATTTATACCCAGACAACACTCCGTTTAACTGAAAATGGAATTTTTATATGTTACAAAATAAAAAACATTATGCAAAAAAAAGAAGAAAAAAACACAGGTTTGTGGTGGATATTTAGATTAAGGTGGGACTTGTCCATCTCATTTAAAGGTTGTAACTGTCATACACTATTCAGAAAAATGATAGAATATAGTAATTATGATTTACATTTGTATCAATAATTGGACAGTCTTGGAAATCAAATTTAGGCTACCAGTAGCACACTGAAATGTAGGGAGCAGTTTTCCTGGAAGGAGATTAAGCTATCAGGTTCAGAGAATCTGTCTAAGTGTCTTCCATATCTGTCTATGGAAGCCTCAGGGCAATACCTGAAGGAAACAGAAAGGAAGGAAACAGTCACAGATTTGTTAACTGTAACTTGCTTGTTCTGAATCTTCCAATAAAGGCAAAAGCAGTCATAATGTGGTCTCTAAGAGAATAAATAGCTCGTCAATATAAAACTTCTTGCATATAAATTACATCAGTGGTACAGAGCTACTTGCCTGAAGGTTCTGAAGCCAGGAACGCCAAAACATCCAGCCTCACTGAGTCGTCCTTATCTTTCAAATATTCTCTAAGGGAGTTTAGAAATTGGATGGACGGACGGACGGACGGACGGACAGACAGATAGACAGATAGATAGTCTCCTCTCCAGCCTCAGAATTAGAAGTCTATAATTAGACGTCTATAATCTCCAGCCAGTCCACTGGCTGTTTTTTCCCTGGGGAAGAAGAACAAAACAGAGAGTGCTGAGGACCAGATGACTGCAAAGAAATATAATCTTTCCATCCTCCCACCCTCCACCATCCGGTCAGAACTTATCCTCCTCCTACGCCCCTCCATCACAATTGATGAAGCTTCTTCAATGAGAGGGGAAATGTTTTGTTCTTCTTCAGGGAAAAAGCAGTCCAGTTACTTTTTGAAAAAGCACTTTTGAGACATCTCCAGCATAGCCTCCTTGAATCTCAAAGCATACTTGACAACCAGAAGACCTGCGAGCACAAAAGGTGTTATTGCTAAGATTGGCAATTTAATACTGTCCTTTGAAATCCAGTAGTGAGCTATTGCTCTGTTCCTGATATTTGTAAGCAAAGCAAATGAAATCTCTGAGCCCAACTTTTATATCTTCAATGTAAATAATTGGGCAATCATCCCAATCTCTTAGCAACTGTCTTTATAAAGGAATTGGTTTCTCTTGGTTCACATGGGCTGAATATGGTACAGATATTCCACCTGTCTTGCTGCATAAAGAAATATCTCCAAATCCAATATTTATAAAGTGGACTTTCAGCGAGTACATTATATGGAGTAATATTATCCCTGCCAATTTTCTGTTCTCTATAAAAGAGCTTTGAGGTGTTTTCTGTCACAGACATTGGCCTAGTAAAATGTTACCACTGTGTTTATTTGTGCTTTTAGCATTTTAAAAATGTTTCTTTAATACTAAGTAGAATTGGGCTTTTTTTTTTTAAAAGTACATTATTCCTGCTTTGAGTTAGTGGTTAAAAGTATGGCCTTGAATTTCAATCCAGAGTGAAACTCCCCTATATATAGGTCTTGGGGAAATTAATGAGAAACAAAATTAACAAAGTCAAGTAGGTGGAATGTAAATGATGTCAATGCAATCAACACATGGAGATCACTTGAAATATTTCTCCTTCCCTCAGGAGCAAAAGTTCATTGCCACCAACTGCTGTCTGGGATGATGATCACAAGAGAGTAAGCTCCACCAGATTCAAAAATATATCATTATAGTTCATTTTAGTAAGATTTGTATTCTGAAAGGAGCTAAGCCAGTGGTTCTCAACCTGTGGTCCATGGACCACTTGGGGTGGGGTGGGGGTGATGTCGTCACAGGGGTCTGCAAAGGCTTGAAGAAAAAATTATTATTTAAATCTTGAGTTAAGTCTTGGGGGTCCATGGCCATGGTCTGTGACCACAAAAAGTATTTAAACGGGGTCCATGAGTGGCATAGGAGGCTAATGCCTCCTACTAAGGCAACATTTAACATCCAGCTGCCTGCAATTACTGCGAGTTCAATTCTCACCAGGCTCAAGGTTGACTCAGCCTTCCATCCTTTCTAAGGTGGGTAAAATGAGGACCCAGATTTTTTTTTAAAATTTGATTTATATGCTGCCCCTCTCCGGAGACTCAGGGTGGCTTACAATGCGCTAAGCAATAGCCTTCATACTTTTTTATATTTATACAAAGCTTATTGCCCCCACAAACTGGGTCCTCAATTTACCTACCTTAGAAAGGATGGAAGGCTGAGTCAACCTTGAGCCTGTGAGATTTGAATTTGCAGTAATTGCAGGCAGCTGGTGTTAATAACAGTGTGCTTTAGTCCACTGTACTACCAAGGCTCTTAAATTGTGGGGGCAATAAGCTGACTTTGTATAAAATATACAAAAGTATGAAGGCTATTGCTTAACGCATTGTAAGCCGCCCTGAGTCTCCGGGGAAGGGCGGCATATAAATTTTTTAAAAAAAAGATTGAAAACCACTGGGCGAAGCTATGGGATTGGGGTGGCACAGAGGCTTAATGACCCTGGACATGCTGTGCAATTGCCAGCACTCCAGTGGTTTGAGTCCAGCTTCGCAGGATGGGGTAAGTGCTTGTCTCTTGTCCCTAGCTCCTGCCCATCTAGCAATTTGAAGCATTGTTTGCGAGTAGTTAGATAGGTCCCGCCATTTTGGTGATGCGAGAATGCTGGCTAAGTTCTACACAGGGAACTGGATCTCTCCTGATAATGATGCGTGGAGAATTAGTGGAGGACAGCCCCGGAAAAGCCAACTTCCTCTGGCTAGCCAGCAGTTTGCCCTCTTAAGGTGCACCAGTGTAATATGGCCGAGTGACTATCAGCTGCCAGGACTTCTATTGTGTACATAACATTGTAGCTCCCCTGGCCTTGTATGCCATATGTTGAATAAATAACAAGGGGTTATGCAAATAATTGCAGGAAATGTATTCAAAAAATGTTATGTCTTGTTTGATTTTAATGTACTGTTCTTGTTCAGTTCCTGGTCCTGATGCATGACAACTTTCTCTTAAAGCAGAGCTTTATCTTAAAGAAAAAAAATGCAGTTACGGTTCTTCCTCTTCCACTAAAGGAAGGAAAGCAAGAACCATTTAAAATATTTTAAAAAGTAGGATTATGTATGACTAAACACTTACATCTAAAAGAAGCAACTTTATAGTTAAGTAGTTTTCTTACAGAACCTCTGTTGCTATTAAGGAATTTTAAATTCAATTTTTTTCTATTTGTTAGACATAGAGATTGTGAATGAAAGTTCAATTTTGTCTGGTTTAAAATCCAGTTCAGTTTCTACCTGAGAGTCTTATCATATTCCTTAGCACCTGTCACATTTGCTTCCACATTTGATTTTAACAACGTATATGCATTATTTTATTGATTGATTGATTGATTGATTGATTGATTGATTGATTCGATTTATATGACGCCCTTCTCCGGAGACACAGGGCGGCTTACAGTGTGTTAAGCAGTAGCCTTCATACTTTTGTATATACCTGCTTAGTAGGGCTTTTGCCCCCCCCCCCAAAAGTGGTGTTCTTTTTTATACAAAGTCAGCTTATTGCCCCCACAATCCCGGTCCTCATTTTACCTACCTCGGAAGGATGGAAGGCTGAGTCAACCTTGAGCCTGGTGAAATTTGAACTCGCAATAATTGCAGGCAGCTGGCAGCTAAGTGCTACTTAACAGCACTTTAGTCCGCTGGACTACCAAGGCTCCTAATTTTAATTCAGACCTGGGCATATTTACAGGCCCCAAGCCACACCCAGACCTTTGACTGTTCCTGTCTGTCCCACAAGAGCTTAATCAGAAATTAGAAATCAAATGTAAATAAGCATGCCACAGGGGAGAGAAGAAGAAGCAAGGCAGATCCAGCTCTGCACAGTTGCCCTGTGCTCCTTCTGTCGGCTGGCAGCTGCAGGAAAGCGAAGAGAGAAAGCATTTTTCTGCATCTGTGCAGCACTTTCCCCTTGCCTGGAGCAACCTGGGGAGTTGAGGTGACGGAGTTTGAGGACAAATCAGGTTACATTTCTCTATGACCTATAGCTTCAAAGGAAAAGGCAAGAATCAGCCACTTCCTACAGGCCCAAAATCCAGGGTTTCCAAAGCGGACAGGCCAAAAATGGCCAATTGGAGACCAGCAAGTGACAAATACCATTGCAGACAGACCCAGCATCTGATTGATGCTGGTAGCTGCAGCCTGGCTTGCTTGTTCCTTGTTTTTTCTCTGATAATCAGATTATCAGCAGGTGAGGTATGCATGTGATTACCAATATGGATTTTATTGTTTTTACTTGAGACGTATATTATACTTTTTTCTATGAATAATTATGCCTTTTCCAAAACGATGCCTGCAGAAGCAAAGTCTGTGGTATTCCTGTAATGCACGGTGTTATAAATTGGATACACAGTGTGAAATTGCCTGTTCACTTCTATTTTTTAATTTTGAAATTTACCTACCAAAAAGAACATGACACTAAAACATCAGTAGCAAAATCCACTATATTTACATGGATCACAAAATCTTTTGCTAATCCCGTGGGGGTGTGTGTGTGTGTGTGAGTGTGTAGGAATGCTGCATACTGTAGCCTTATAATAATACCTTTGAAGATGACACCATACAGGAGCAGTATAATTTTCATTGCCGGTATTATTCATGCTTAATGTGGTCTAATACAGTACAAGAAAACATTGATTTTATCATAGGGCAGGAGGAGTAAATATGTAGTTTTATTATATTTTACTCGTTCTACTCTTTTATTTTCTTTCTTTCCCCCAAACAGTAAAAATTAAATTAATCTGGATAATACTTGCATTGAGCAGTTCTTGCAGTTTGTTCTTAAAATGTGCTATCAATAGATGCCTTTTTTGGGTCATCCCTTTTTCCTGTACCCTTATAAAATTTGATAGCATTTTGATTTTGGAGCTTTAACAGAGAGTAATATGCTAATGCTTTGTTCACCAGTTATTAGGACACTTCACATTTCCAGTTGTTTGTATGTGTTGGAGAGAGGCATAAGAGTATTTATTTCTCTTTTTAAAATATTGGGGTTGTCAAAAAGATGTTTTATTGGATTTGTTGTTTCATTTGTTTTTCTCTAACATAAGAAGCTGTGAAGCCTGGAATGGCATCCATATGTGAGCAAAGGGTTTGCTTCCTTTTGTTTTTAAATTCCAGCTACTTTGAGGAATAAAAGACACCCCACCCCCTCTTGCTTTTGCCTATTGTGGTCTGTGCATCTTACATCTCTTGTAGATCAGCTTGTCTTACACCAAGTCAGGATCACTGAACCATGCATCCTTTTGTATTCTGATTGGCAGCAGTTATTCAAGTTTTCAATCATGGTTTTAGATACACTTGAAATGCTGGAAAGTCAAACTGGGACCGACTGTACTCAAAGCTTATGTTTTACCAAAGGGCCAAACTTCAGTACTGCTCTCTATTCCACTTCAGCTTCCAGAGTGATTAACAATTGCATTTATTTTGTTTTTCTCAGATTTCAATCATGGTTGGATTTTTGCCAGGGACTGCTGAGCATTTTGATGTTAGATCATTTACACTTTTGGACTGTACTTATTATATTAAAGGGTAGGCAAGTTTGGCAGTGCTTTACTGTAAATATTTTATTATTCAAAAATTGTTGGGTTTTGTGTCTGTTTTAAAGGCCTACAATTAATTGCTTGGAGCTACTAATTTTCTGCTTGGCTGGCAACATGTTAATATGCAAAATGTTTTCCAAAGGAAAGGTCTTTTCATGTTCTAATATTTGACTTGGATATAAATATGCAACTAACACAATTAATATGGCTTTGTTATATTCTTTACAAGGCTTAACAGGCATTCAGTAGCTAACCAATTATGTTTAACAGGTTTATATCAGGTTCAATTAGATTAAGCATTTTAAAAATAATTTCAATTTTATGGTTTACAAGACTGAGAAAATACGGCTATAGCATATATTTGGAATTATACAATGTATGTAAATTAATATTAATTACATGGTCAGAGATATGCATTGCCTATCTATATCAAAATGTTGTGAAAATTATTTAAATTGCATTTGCCTGTATCCTAAATTACAAGTATAATTTAATTAATTCACCTCATTGGCAGCTTCTCACTCTCTCTGAATAAGGGCACCAATCTGCTGTCAGTCAGAAGTCAATCCAGTTCTCCCTTTCGCCTTGCTAGGCTTAGTGTCTAAATAATATATCTGAGTACATATTCAGGTACATATTCCGATCCTGCAGGTCCAAATACAAAGATGGACAGTATTGTATCGGTGGGCTCCACTATGACCCCCCAACCCTTTCCTTGATCCCACCAAGTTTAATAAATTTCCCTGTTTCTTGACCAAAGTAGAAGAAATATTCATCTTTAAAGACTGATGCATCAAATATGAATAAAGAATTGAAAAGGTCTAGGGAGCAACATTCCCTAACTTTTCATATGCTGGCTGGCTGATAATAGACATAGTACTCAGAATAGATCATCTCACACCAATATTCCGCCCAGAGTCCCTTGGGAGTTGGGCAGCATACAAATATGATAATTAAATTAAATTAAATTAAATTAAATTAAATTAAATTAAATTAAATTAAATTAAATTAAATTAAATTAAATTATTCCCTCCCTTGCTGCCTACTGTAAACAGTCAGCACACACCCACTCTCCTAGAGAATGAAATATTTTGGGAAATATTAAAAAGGCAGGACAGAATTTTTCCCCTAAAGGAGAAATGGAAAAAAATCTGAAGGGAGTCAGAAACCAGCACCAGTCTCCCTGCTCCAAGCAGAAACTGAGGAGGTCAGCTTTTAGAAATACAGATTTGGTAATCCATTCAGAAACACTGGGTCAGACAGAAACTCCAGATAAGCAATTAGACAAGACAAGATTAGCTCAGACAAACACCTAGGATTTGCACTTCCCCTTTTGCCTACAGAGCCAGCCATGATCCCATAGACAACAGCCATTTAAATATTAAAGGACATGTTCTTGCACAGGAACAGGAATCTCAAATACAAAAGCCAAAGAAGGTATAAAAACCCACCTACTCTCAACCCCATTTTGTAAACTGTCCCAGAACTGCACGCTGTGTGTATGTTGGTTCTGTTCACCAATAAACAGAATCTTTCTTTCCAATCAGCCTCCATTTTATTCCCAGCTTGGAACTGCAACTGGATTTTTTCTTCCTATACTACCCACTCTCCCTGCTCAACATGGCTTAATTTTTTTAAATTTAAATTTATCCTTGAATTAATTTAATCATCTTTTTAAAATTATTGAATAATAAATCCTTTCCATAACAAATTTAAAATAAAATATACTATAGATCTAGACCAGGGGTGTCAAACTCGATTTCATTGAGGGCTGCATCAGGGTTGTGTTTGACCTCTGGGGACTTGGGTGGGCATGGCCAGGTGGGTGTGGCCAGCTTGAAGTCACTTGTGTCAGGGGCACCTGTGGCGGCCCAAGCACTCTGCCAGTGAAAACAGGCTCCTGACCTCCGTTTTCGGCTGCGACAACCTCTTGAAACCCTCTGCCAATGAAAACAGAGCTTAGGAGAGCTGCACGCAGCCCTCCCAAGCTCTTTTTGCTCATAGAGCCACTGCGGGCCGGTCCTTTGCTGTTCCCAGGGCAGCCCCACAGGCCAGATCTAAGCACCCCATGGGCCAGATCCAACCCCCAGGCCTTGAGTTTGACACCCCTGATCTAGAGAATCTATAGACCAGAGGTGCCTTCCATCCTCTGTTGCTTGATTTAGCTTACTGTAGCTTGTTAAAAGAAAATTTTCCAATAATTCTTGCTCCAAACTTCAGCTGTACTTCTAAGGCTTGCATAACACACTAGTGTTCAATAAAATCATGTTTTTATTGTAGTTTTTCTGGGCTTTCCATGATAGTCATCCTGTCCCAAACCATTCACAAAACCAAATGCTAATAAAAACACATATGAAATCAGAATATTGCAGGCTCTAAGGGCCTTTCTCCACAAGTGTTTTTTTCTGAATCTTTCAGTTAACAGAAAACTCTATACACATGAAAATTTTTATCTCCTTTGCTGATCCCTATCCTGCCTCTAGAACAGACTTTTTTCCAAACTGTTGCATAGAAGTCAAAGGTTCTACAAGAACTTGATGGACTTCTATAAGACTCAAAGCAGAAAACCTTTTTGAATACATTAGAAAAACAGGGCTTGTCAGCTGACATTCAGAAGTCAAACACCTCCCAGGGGGTATTTCAACTCATGACACTTCATAGCATTGGCTTTTGATCAAAAATTCCAGAAAATACATATTTTTTTTAATTGATTGATTGATTGATTGATTTGAATTTTTATACCGCCCTTCTCCAACAGGACTCAGGGCGGTGAACAGCCAAGATAAAACATAACATATAAAATTTAAAAACAATTTAAAAGACATTAAATGATTTCGGCCCAACAATTTAAAATAATCCAAATTAATAGATCCTACAGGCTCAAAAAGTAAACAAAAAACAAAAAACAAAACTGATCTAAAATCTTTGTTCCAATAAGGTCACAGTAATGTAGTTACAGATAGTCCTCAACTTACAACCACAATTGGGAATAGAACTTCTGGTGCTAATCAGAATGGTGTTAAATGAGCATCACATCAGTGCAGCTAAAAGACACCTTTTTGTATCTTAGTTTTTAAGTGAATCACACAATCATTACGCAAATCTACCTTTCCCCATTGACTTTGCTTGTCTAAAACTGGCTGGGAAGGTGACAAATGACAATCACATTACCTTGGGACCAGGGATGGGTTCTACTTACCTTTGCTACCGGTTTGTAATGGGATTGCGCGTGTGTGCAAGCGAAGTGGGATTGCGCGTGTGTGCAAGCGAAGTGGGATTGTGCATGTGCGCGCACAAAGCAAGCATGAGCGCCTTCCTTCTGTGCATGCTCAGATCGATTCTGATGACGTCAGGGTCAGTGGGCGGAGCCTCCCACCAGTTTTACTACCGGTTCTATAGAACCGGTCCAAACTGGGGGCAACCCACCACTGCTTGGGACACTGCAATCATCATAAATATATGCCTGTGGAGAGCATCTGCAATCAGGTGACTTCAGGGACACTGCAACAGCCTTAAATGCGAGGACCAGTCATGACTTTTTTCAGCACCATTGTAAGTTTGAACAATTGCTAAACTAATGGTCATAAATCAAGGATTACCGGTAGTCCTCAATTTGCAAGAGTTCATTTCATGACCATTCAAAATCACAACAGCACTGAAAAAAGTGACCTGTTGTAGGATAGGATCAAGGGGTTTCCAAACTCAGTAACGGTGGGAGAACTTTTCCTCCAGTGGTGAAATTCAAATTTTTTTACTACCGGTTCTCTGGGCATGGCTTGGTGGGCGTGACTTGGTGGGCGTGGCAGGGGAAGGATATTGCAAAATCTCCATTCCCACCCCACTCTGGGGCCAGCCAGAGGTAGTATTTGCCAGTTCTCCAAACTACTCAAAATTTCCACTACCGGTTCTCCAGTACCTGTCAGAACCTGCTGAATTTCACCTCTGTTTTCCTCTGATATGATAAACCAATAGAATCTGTGAAAACAACATGGAGTTTTCAGGAGAAAAATGCTTTACAAGTCTCCTCTCCAATGGAGTCTGTTTCTGAACATGATTCTTTTTAAAAGTCACTTTTGACATTCAAATTGTCATCAAGAGCTAAAGTGGTGCAGTGTTAGACAAGTACTAGGGATAGCCAGGTTCCATACTGTCCTCAGCCATGAAAAGCAATTGAGTGGCTTTGGGATGGTTACTCTCTCTCAGCCCTACACCAAGTTCATAGGGAGGTTTTTGTGGGGAAAATGGAATGAGAGAACACTATGTCAGCTTGAGCTAAAGAAAACCAGCCTCCGTGCTAGAGAGCCAAAGCTATTCTTTGCATGTAATGCAACCGAGGTAAATATGGTGAGAGAAGTAACTTAGCTTACTCCTTGGAATTGGAAAGTCAGAAGCTTTGGAGTCACCACGTGAATGCAATTTGGCATTTGTCTTCTGGGGGGGGGGGGGGTGAGCAGCTGGAAGCAAACCCTGCATTTCAACAAATTCAACCATGTGCCCTAATCTAGCTTGTTACAGAAACCAATGGAGAAATTAGTTGTGACTGACAAGCTTTAGATAACCATGCCTTGAATTACAGGCTCATTATTAATTTTAGCTTGAGTAGTGCTTTGAATTATTGTGCTCGATCATCTCCTACACACCGTCTCATGGATTTCCTAACAAACAGGAGTGTCACTGAATTGTTCATAGGAATGAGTAAATAATCTATTCAATTTGGGCTGCATTACACTACATTTGTTAGCACTTGTCAGCGTTCATAATTTCATTTCCTTTTCCCATTAATGGAAGCCACGGGGCATTCAAATTTCAAATGGATTTGGGTCTGAGCCACAATGATTAACATATCACTTTCTCTGTACATCTCAGCTACTTGATCCAACCATGCCACATTAAGCCTTTATTCATTATAAACATAACATACACTTAATCAGCATGGATTTGATGATTAGAATCCATTCATGCAAGGAACGAATTCATAAAGGATAAGGAATAAAATATGACTCCAGCAGGGGGGAAACGCACATACTCATACTCAGATAATCTAATCAGGGCCATATGGCCTCATTATTTGCTTCATGCCTTCCCGCTGTTAGGCCCCATGCTACTTAAAGTTCTGATTTCCTCTTCACTAAGCTGTCCCTTACTTAAGGTTATGACTCTCTCAGTGGTCACTTCTCATTTTAATAGTTTTCTTCCCTTACCAGTTTCTGCCTGTCCTAATGTTTCTAGTAGTATCTAAGATACAATTAAAATATTCCTTTTTACACATATTATTTCAGTCTGCTTCATAAACAGTACCCTACCTCCCATCCAGCAGCCCTTGTTAATCTTGAAAACTATTGTAAATTTTGCTTCTCTGTCCTGACTGATTCTCCCTCACCATCCATAATGTGCTTCTCTTGTCATTCAGAGAGAAGAAAATACCAGAGTGGGTGTGCTTGAATTTGGGGATGCTGTACCACCTCAGCCTGATTCAATACAGCTACCAAAAATAAACTTTTCTGATTGCACTGTTAGCATAACAGCACATACTACATTGACACATGTAGATACACAAAGCATTTCTGTATTTCCTTAAAAATATGTGCAAATGTATATACACAGAACAGATGTTTATTGTCAACTTGGAGTTCAGGTTCCTATACTTTTTGATAAAGAAAATAATCCCAACTCTGGCATGATCCTGCTTTGTAAAGATATATAATCATCGAATGTAACGGTTGGAAAATAATTGGAGATCATCTAGTTCAGAAATCCACTTCTCCAGCATTTTTGAAAGAAAGCCATCCAACCTAGAATCCACCACTTCTTGAGCCAAGGATGGTAAAGTTAGAAAGAAAGAAAAAAGCAGTGTGATTAGAAAATAGAATAGTGTGTTTGTCATATGAAGAAAGCTTTTCACCTGGTGTCATAAATTGAAGCTGACTAAAACTGCAGTGCAGACACTTTTCTGCTGCATTTTAAAGAAGTTATGCTATAGTTTCAAAAAAAAAATCACAGCTGAGACAAAAATAAACGGTCCCAGTATGTGAGCACAGATTACAGCATGGAGTCACACAGAGTCAGTTTTGGAGTAGTGCAAAGCCGCTATGTGGAAGGGCCTTATTTCAAGAACGTAGAAACATGATAAAAGTGGAAATAATGGCCATGGGGGAGGAAAAAAAGAAAATTGACTGATTGTTTATATACCTCTGGATTCCAAAAATATTCAGAAAGTTTGTTTTATGAGTTTCAGAGTCTCAGGGGAGCTTTACAAGCATAGAATCCATAGAATTCTCTCCACTAGAACAGCTGTGTCCCTATTGCAAAGCTTCACAACAGACTGTTTTCTAAGGTGTTCAAAACAAAACAATTCATATTGTCAAAATCCTTTCATAATTAGACAGTTGGTATCAGAAACGTTTCAAAGCCATTTGAATGGCATGGAAAGAAGGAATCTGTTGGTCTGCTAGAAAAAACCAGTAAGCCTGGATTAGTTCTCTTTCTCCCTGTATTTTTTCCCCTAAATTGATAACGATGAAAAAAAAAATACCCAGAACTTCAGGAAGCAAATGACATAGAAAATTGCATAAGAGTCTCAGGTGAGACAAATTAAGAGGCAAAATCTTTATTGTAATTTCAAATGTTTTGTTTTTCGTGGATATTATAAAAGTATAATGAAGCCATTATTAAGAAGATTAATACTTGAACTTAGGGCCTGATGCAAAACTAATAACATCGGTGAATGATTGTCTGTTAGTTGTTTAGAATTAGATAGATTGATCTGGCCCATTAATTTATGAAGGAAATTACTGCAGAGAATTGGGAGACAGGAAAGCTCCCCCTCCATGCCTCTATTGCGTTTTGTTTAAATTAAACAGTTATTGGCTAATTTAACTTGTGCTATGCTAAGATTGCCTACAGTCATCAGAATTGATTATTACTTTGCACTGTGCATTAATCTCTCGGTCAAAAGAGAAGAAGAGAAATTTTTAAAAAGAGACATTTAGTCATGAACAGACTTTGTTAAGTTCTATTTTCAGCAGTCCAATCTGATTTGAAAATTCTTATATCAGTAAGCATTGTCAACTGTAATATTTCGACACCTTCTGAAGCCTTGATGAAATAGAATTATATTATTGCTGTAAAAAATTAGATTTCATTGTAGAAGTTATGAACTGGTAATGTTGTGTGCCTGTATACTAAAAAGAGACTTATCTTGCCCTATTATACCTTAGTGCACAAGAGAAACCCCCCCCCTTTTTTTCATTATATCCAACAAGAATAGATTTGGAGTTATGCCTTATTTGTCCCTTATTTGATTTTCTCCAAATTGTGGCTATAAGTTACATTAATTAAATAATATTATTGAATCTGTGATGTTATTTATATTTGTCTCTCTATTTGATAGAGTAAAATCTGAAAGCGTGAAGATTTATTTTATCAGTCTTTTTAAAAATAATGTCACCATATGTCTTAGTAAAAAAAAATTATGAACAAATGATTCTGCCACAATGGTAAGTAGCCAACTGTCTAGGCCATCTCTGGGATGCAAAATTAAATAAATCCTTTGTTGGAAATTAATTCATTGCATTCTTTTTTCTTTTATTTTTTTAAAGTCCCAGATAATAAATTAGGATATACAATATACTGTATATAAATACAATACAGTGCTAAAATCAGGAGTACTAATGTTTAAGGTTGACTTTGGAGTAGACCTAAGAAAAGATCAAATCAAGTATGCAAAGAAAATGTTCTGTTTTCCTTTTTTTCCCCTCTTAGTTGTCATAGCAAAGGTACCTGAACCTAACATATTTTGTCCCCATTTGCTTTTTGGTCTATATCCTCAGAATGCCTCTGAATGATTTGGATGCATAGTTAAGTCAATTAGTATCAGTTTCAAATGAGTACAGTATTGCAGTTAGGGGATTGCCATTCTTCATGTTTGGCTAGGATGAAATTACGCCATACAACTCCAAAGATACATATTCTAGAATCCTTTTATTTATTTGTTTTACAGAGTACATGATGATACTTACCTCAAATATCTAACAAAGTTATAGGCATGGCAGGGGTCAATTAAGACATTTCAGAGAATTGATCAGTATCATTTACATTTCTTTTTGCATTCCCCAGGGGTAATGTATATCTCAGGATTTCCTCCTAATTTCCTCCTATATTTCCTCTAAATATAACATGTTTAGAGATGGATAAATGTTATCACTGAATAGGCTAAGAGCTAGGAAGATAGGAAAGATGTATCACTGCCTAGGAGTATGTCCTTTTTCTTTTTCTTTTCTTGAAAAAGGTTTTTTATTTTATTCACAAACAAACATTTAATACATCAATCTTCCCTTTCGTGTGACCTCTCAGTGTTTTCTCCGTGACTTCATCTTTTTTTTTTTTTTGGTTATTTCTTCTGTCTTCATTTTTACCTTTCTCCAAAATTACAATATTTTAATTATATCATTTTTTTACATAGCTATTAATTTACTTATCTATATGTCTTTTCTAACCAATGGTAAAATTGATCCCATATCTTAAAGTATTCTGAATCCCCTCTTTCTTTAATCATCAAAGTTAATCTATTCATTTCTGCACAGTCTAAATTTTTTTTAATTACTTCTCTTTCCAGAGGTATTTTCTCTGCTTTCCAATTTTGTGCAAAAACAATCCTTGCAGCTGTTATTACATGTATAATCAAATAAGTATTTTCTTTGCTAGTTTTCTCTGGAAGAATACCCAATAGGAACAGCTCTGGTTTTAAATCAATACCTTGTTGTGTCATTTCTTCTACCCATGTCTTAATTTTATTCCAAAGTTTTTAGCTTTTGAACATGTCCACCACATATGATAATAAGATCCTGGTAACTGGTGATATGAGTATGTCCTTTTTCTAAAGGGTCTGAAAATATAGTTCGGTTGATGTTAACTGTCAATAAGATGCTACAAAGGACGCCACACTCATCACAGAAGGGACTAATTCATGAAACAACACCTTATGGATCACTGTGTGGACTCATTTTTAAACATTTAAAATGTTTAAAAACATTTAAACATTTACTTTTGAGTCACTTGAGTGAAGTAAAGCCCATACAATTGGTCTTCTACTCCATGGAGGTCTTCTAGATGAAGGCAACTCTAGTTTTGGTTCAAAATAAACTCCAACCCCCTATTAATCGTATAATGTCATTACTGCAGGGTTATGATTGCAAGCTATTTTACTATCTATGTTTACCAGTTGTATTGTATCAGAGTCATGGAAATGGTGCTTTAAAGCAACAAGAGGTACATGTTAAATAGTAAGATATCACTGCCTTCTTGGAATGGACCTGGTTTCCAGCATAATTATAGGCATTAGGAGATTGCACCATGTATGCACCAAGACAAATTCCTTGTGTATCCAATCACACTTGGCCAAGAAAGAATTCTATTCTATTTTATTCTACTTGGAAAATGACTAAATTTTCAATCAAAGTAAAAAAGAAACATTGAAAAGCTAACAGTGTATTCTCTGACCAAGGAGCATATTTGTAGCTCAGGATTAATATGACAGTTCTTTGTGCTCTCTGAGCTTGATTGTTTTCTTGTAGAAAATTCATTACCTAAACTAGGTAACATTATCAATGCACCGATGACCCTACCTAGTTTGCAAGAAAGGTCGCAAAAAAACCCAACCAAGCTCAGAGAGCATCAAGGACCCCTCAGTTTATTCTCTTTTATTTCTGTGAAAGGGAAAAGAAATGTGTTTCTTTGTATTTGGGCTCAGATCTAAGGGCAGTATGAGGCTGTCTGTTATTGACTAAAAATGAGCACTGATTGGCTGACTCATCTCTGGACATAACTAGTGGCCAGGGAGAGCAAGCTACTAGTTTCCCCCTAGTCTTATAAACTTAAATTCTTCCTTTTGCTAATATAGCTGACAATTGTTAGGGCAAGTTTAAACTGGATTCAGAAGGGCTGGGATACAATACAATTTCATCAATAATGCCAAAAGAGATGGTTATGGTTAGAAGGGCATTTTTCTTACCAGACCAATCTTAAACAAAGCAATCTTTATGGAAGAAACTGCAGAAATTATTTTGATTTTGACTCAGTCTTTTAAATAAAAGAAAGTTCTCTCTTCTAGATATCACTTTCTTTCAGTCAACTTCATTATGATGATGATGATGATTAATGTTCCATATAAAAAAATATGAAACTGTAATAACCTGGGATATACGGTAATCATTTGACAGTGTTTTCACAGCAACAACAGAACTTAGTCACAGTGATGGCAATGCTAGTGAAGGAATCAAAAAGCTTTATATAATGAAGATATTTTAATCCTGGATGCTGTCACGGAAGAGGCAAAATGAGATAATTTTTAATATCTCAGAAAATACAGTAAAACAGTACATGGAGTGACTAACATCAAAGTCCCCTTGAAATCCTGATTTTTTCTTATGACGTCTCTGAATGACATATTCTATCTCATCTATTTTTTGACTTTATGATAACCCAAGTCAAGAAGAAGACTAGTTTGGACTCAATAGCATTAATCTAGAAAGGAGAATAGCCCTCTGGCAGTCAAAGAAATGAAGTCCTTGGTGCTCTCTGAGCTTGGTTGCTTTCTTGCAGAATTTAATTACCCAAATAGGTACCATCTTCAATGCCAGAAGGAGGTGGGTTTTGCTCTCTGTTTATATAGTGTCTTGTCCTCTCAGTGTTGAAGTTGAAGAAGTATCTGCCAGCAAGAAAGCATCTTTGACCAAAGACTCTGGGCCCATAACTTTGTCTAGGCATTCACAGCTCACATCTGAGAATAGTGTTAGCTGCAGATATTGAGCAGTAATAGTAGCTTTCAAAAATGTAATGTGTACTTCTAGGTCAACCATATCTGGGTTACAGAACTCCAAATGACCACTAAATGACACATAGTGACAGAAAAATCTAATTACAGTATTTGCTGCCATGCTTTTGTAGCCTTCTTGTAGTTACTGCTGTTGTTGTCAAGCTTCTTGTCACAGTACTGGAATCCATTCCCTCTTTAGAAGTGTTGGCTCATTAGCACTGAAAGGTTTCTAAAGAGTTTTTTGAAGGTGCATACAAGATTACAAGTTTTTTGAAGGTGCATACAAGATTACAAGGGCCATCAGAATTGCGTAGATATGTAACCTACCTCTGATTGCATGAGCTGTTGTGCTAGAGGCTTATAAATTGAAAAGCCAGAGAGGAAAAAAATTAAATGAATGAAGGGTTCATTCCAATCTCTAAAATATATATGATAGTAATGGTACCCTTTTATAGGGATGTTCTTTAGCTCACCTCACTCCACTATGACTTAATCTTAAATTTAAAAAAAAATCTTAAAATAAAAAAAGACTTTAGAGAATTGTTGTGGCCAATTAGAAGTTCTATTCCAGAACTTCCACCAGGTGGGGTGTGGAAGAGTAAACAAAATATTTTTAAACAATTTTATTGATAGGGATAAAGTGACAGAAGCGGTAGAAGTTATAGGGACCCTAGGAAGAGTGACCATGTCATACTAGAATTCAACATAATACAGACCCAAGTCAAAGTAATGTTTTAGACTTTAACAGAGTTGATTTAAACAAACCAAGAGAAAGTTTAGGAAAGTTTCCATGGATGAAAATCTTAAAGGGAAATACAATTCTGGAAGTTTGAGAAAGTCAGAAAAATGAGATCATAAAACCCCAGTCAAACACAATACCACAGAGAAAGAAAACAAGACATGCCAGACGAAACCAGCATGGCTGCATAAAGAATTCTCTGACAAACAGAGAAAAAAGCTAAGTATAAAAAATGAAAAGAGGGAAACATAACCAAAACAGAATTCTAGCAAACAGCTCAAATATGCAAGGATGGAGTCAGGAAAGCTAAGGCTTAGAATGAACTAAGACTTGCAACAAATGCGAAAAATAACAAAAAAATAGTTTCTTTCAATATGTAAAGAACAAGGAAAAAGTCAAGGAAATGATTGGTCCACTAATGGGAGAAGTTGGCAAGATCCATATGAGGAGATAGAAGGTGAGCTCATCATATTTTCAGATGACACTAAGTTGTGGGGAATTCCTACAAGTTTGGAGGATAGGCTCAAAAGGATATTAACAGACTTGATCATTGGGCCATAGCTAACAAGATGTAGTTCAGTGATGGGAAAAAGAAGATCCTGCACTTAGGCAGGAAAAACCAAAGCCACAGATAATAGAATAAGTGATACCCAGGGGTGGGTTCTACTTATCTTTACTACCGGTTTGCAACGGGATCGAGTGCACTCGCTTCGCTTCTGCGCATATCAACAATGACAACATCTGGGGGAGTGGGTGGGGCCTCCCGCTGGTTTTACTACCAGTTCTTGTGAACCAGTCCGAACCGGGGGCAACCCACCACTGGTGATACCCGAATCAACAGTAGTAACTGTGAGAGAGATCTAGGTTTCCTAGTAGATTATTACTTAAGTATGAGCCAGCAGTGTACTGCAGCTGCCAAAAAAAGCCAGTGCAGTCCTAGGCTGCAACAATGTAGGAATAGCATCAAAATCATGAGAGTTGAAAGTATCACTTTATGCTACACTAGTGAGGCCATATTTGGAATACTGAGTCCAATTCTGGTCACCATGATACAAAAAAGATGCTGAGACCCTAGAAAAAGTACAAAGAAGATCAACTAAGATAATAAGGGCTCTGCAGGATAAACCATACTAGGAACAGTTAAGGAAACTAGGTATGTCTAGTCTACCAAAGAGAAGAATTAGGGGTGGCATGATGGCTGTCTTCTGGTACACAAGGAGCTGTGACAGAAAGGTGTGGGTTGATTTATTCTCCAAAGTTCCTGAGGATAGGACAAGAAACAAGGGGTGGAAACTCATTAAAGAGAGGTCCAACCTAGAACTAAGTAGAATTTTCCAGACAGTGAGAACAATTAACCAATGGAACTGCTTGCTTCCCAAAGTTCTGGATGCAATATTGGTGGAGGCTTTCAAGAAAAGAGTGGACAACCATTTGTTTAGGATTATTGCCATGGACAGGGACTAGAAGGCCTCTAAGGTTGCTTCCAATCCTTTGATTCTATGATTCAATCAAAGTACAAACTCCACAGAAATCCACACTTGCCATTTGTGATAGACATGATACCTTCTGTTTTTAGAAAGCTAAAGACAGAGATTGTAATATGCAAACTGGAAAGTGTTAGTAGTTGGCACTTTTGAATTTCACAAGAGAGCCACTCCATTTATCATATTGTCAGGAAAACAGAATAAACAGCTACAATATGAAACTTGTTGAAAAAATTGCTAGAGGCTTCTCAAGATATCAGGGAGAATATTTATAGTACTATAAATATTATAGAGAGCTAGACCTATGTGTTTGCTTCCATCTGTTCTGTCTGAATAGATGTAAATAAATAAATATACTTTTAATATCCAGTCATTTCTCTCATAAAACAATGTGAAACTCAGTAATAGGGTATTTACTAGCAACTTTCATATTTGAAAACGGCCTACATGTTGATTTCTCTGAGGTCAAAATGTTTTATATCATAATATATTGGAAACTAAATAGCTTGTCAGGATAGATCCCCCATGAAAAGATAAATAGGTTTTAAACATGTTAATATTCATATTCTTTCCTATGTTGTTTATTAATGTATTGTATTATTTTTGCCCTGTTATTATTTTGAGATTGTGTATGTATGTATATGTGTGTGTGTGTGTGTGTGTGTGTGTGTATGTGTATATTCACACACAGAGACATTTAGCAGTAATGAAGTTGGGAGTAGCCTTTAATTAATGAGAAAGTAAGACTTTTCATTGATGGGTAAAGGAAAAATTAACTGTAACATTACAAATTTCTATAACAACTTTTTCAGTTTTACAGGATGGGGAACACAGCCAGATTTTCTGCAGCATTTTTGTTAAGTGGGGTTGATGGTATGCAGTATTATTTATATGCCATTGTAACCCAATACAGTTTGTGATTTTCCAAGCTAGAAATCAGTGGCAAAATTTGAATTGTTGCCATAGTAAACTCATGAAACCAAACTTTTTTGCAGATTAATGCCGGTAGCACAAAATGGATAAAATAATTTAATAGGACACTAAAGTTCATGGTATTTATTATTAATATATGGTTTGCAAAAATTTGGACAGCCACTAAAAAAATGCTCATTTTAATTTTTTAGCCCAAATCTAGTACCCCATTTAGCTTCCTGAATAAAAAGTTGTGCTTCTATTCTAGACATGCTTTCTCTGTCTATTCTTTTCCAGATACGTTCATTTACAAGAATAGTAGCTTTTTTGGCTCAGGTACAGTGAAATTTTGAATAGACTTGCCAAGCTACAAAATGGCTGCCATGAGACACTTTTCCATTCACAGAATGCAGGTAGTGCTCGACTTATAACCATTTGTTTAACAACAGTTCGAAATTGTAACAACAAATTATGACCTAACTTCACATGACCATCACAAACCATCACATCACACCCACAGTCACGTGATTATAATTCAGATGGCTGTAATGGAATGTATGGATAACTGTGGGAAAAGAGTGGATGCTATGATTTAGGAATAAATCAGGCAAGAGAGGCAGGAGCCCCCAGTGACTTGAAGGTCAGAGAAAGAAGTTTAAAAAGGACTCACCCTAATGGATCAAGCAATTAAAAGTGGCAGTGGGATGTTTGCACTTTCAAATGTCAAACCCCGACTGGCTTGCCATTTCTGGGGGAGAGGCGGGAATGCAGAAACAATCACGCAGCAGAGACCCGGATGGTGATGAGGTGCCCGTCTGGGACGGCATCGGTTCCAGCTGCAGCAGATACGGCTGCGAGGGAAGCAATGGTGGCATTCTCGCCTGCACAGCTGACAGGCGGCCTTCTGGGACCCAGGTGGCTGGCCCAGTGTGTGGGGTGAAGCAGTCAGAGGCCAGACAGAGGCCAGTGGCCTAAGCACCGGATGGTGGACTGCTAACGGGGAACTGAATGCCTACGCTGGATGCTGGTTGCATGGGTGGACCAAAGAGCGTGGCCCCACCTATATAGAGCACTGGGAGATGGTAGCTTTGCAACTGATTGCTACATACTCATTTGTGCCAGGTGAATAAACCTGTATCAAACAATTCCAGAGCATGTTTGTTTCTGCATTCTCAAGGACTGGGAATTTGGACAAGTGAAATCAGATTTGCAAGATTTTGTTAATACCGCCTTGCATTCAGCTAGAATTAATTCATCTAGTCGTTTTTCATGTCTGGCTTACCTGGAAGGCCAAACACATTTATGATGGGTTTCAGTACTATTCTACAGTCATATGAATGCAATATTAATGGCAAAAAACACCATTGGGGAAACTGGACTTGCTGAAGTACATGATTTATTTAATGATCATGGTGACTCGACAAGTCCTCTGTAAAAATGGTCATAAAATCAGGTCTGGTCATATAGTGATTCAACTTCAGACTGCAATAACATAATTTATTAAGGAAATTCCAGTCCCAATTCTGATTGTAAATTACTGTTTGGATGCTAACATACCTGCACTCCAAGAAGGTTGGCACAATCTGGGCATCCCCTTTTTCTTGTTCCAGACTTTCTCAATCTTAGTAACTTGAGATATATAGACTTCAGAATGCTGGCTGAGGTCCAAGTATCTTACATTCGCCAAGATTAAGAAACACTATTCTATTATTACATTATCACCTTCACTAAGAAGACAATAAAATAAAGGTTTTGGGGGGGGAGTAATAGCTTTTTGAAAGGGAAACAAATTGTATGATAAATGTTTAGTTTAAATTATATCTGAGTAGTAAAAAATTAATTAATCTTGTATACGTATCTGTATTTTGGTAGCGTAATTATACCTTTTCATTTGTCTTCATGGTTAATCTTCCCAGAGATTTACATGCACACTTTTTACACTTCAATACACAGACTTTGAAATAGCAAGATATACTTACCAGGTATTTCACTGGCACTGACATTTACAAGAAAAACAGTTTTAGATGTTTTTAGGTAATTGACATCCCTTATTCCAATTTGGCTTCTGTCCAGAATCTAAAACAAATTGAGCCATCGCGCTGGTGAGGATAATTCCAACATATTCCTGGAATAAGTTTAATGCCTTGAAGAAGAAAAAAACTTAATACTAAACTTTAACATTTGGTTATAGAATAGTTCTCCCATTAGCAAGATCATTAATATGTATAAAATAAATAAACAATTTTATAAAGTAGCAATTGTTAATTACAGGTAGTTCTCAACTATCATTTGTTTAGCAACCGTTAGAAGTTATAACAGCACTGAAAAAAAATGAATTACAGTGAATCCTCGCACTTAGCAATTATTGCAGCATCTTCATGGTCACGTAATCAAATTTTGCACACTTGGCAACTTTATGACAGTTGCAGCATCTTGGAGTCATGTGATTGCCCTTCACAACTTTCCCAGGCGGTTTCTGACCAGCACAGTCAATGAAGGGAGCTGGATTTGTTTAATAAATGCATGACTCACTTAAGAACTGAAGCGATTGGCCTAACAACCATGGCAAAAAAAAAAAAAAAAATGTAAAATAGGGCAAGACTCACTTAAAACTGCCTTGGTTAACAATGGAAATTCTAGTCCCAATTGTGGTTGTAACTTGAGGACTACCTGTATACAGCTTCTAGACATTTAGTCACATAATAAAGTCTTGTATAGTATGTGGGAGAACACTTTTTCAAATAACTGAAATAGCAATGAATAAATGTTATAGTTAGTTATTTTTCCCTTTTACTGACATTTAATGCAGGCTTTTTAAATTCCGATCTGAAAATATAATGTCAATCAACAGGTAAAAAATTCCATTCTCTCTGTGCACACACTCATTTATATAACCTGCAACATACAATAGCACCATCTAGTAGCCAATGACACATGTCATACTTATTTGACACCTGTCTGTCTGATTTTATATTTCTTCTACACACAGGTTTATTTTTCTTGTCCTCTCAAAAATTTATTTTAGTATGTTAAATTGTAATAATGGTCTGCTTTCTTAAAACTGTAAGGCATACTATCAAAATGTATTTTTTGTGCTAATTGACTAAATAAACCGGCTTAGGCACTCTGTCAAAGGCACACATTTGTTTAATGTTGGATATATGGATTATTGCTGACAAAATTGTTTCAATTTAAAGCAAAGTTTGGTTAGCTTTTGAGTGGCTTCACAGAGCCCATGTAGCCGTCTTACAGCTGTGATAGTCTGATCCATTAATGAAGAGACAAGCCCTTGCTTTGAACAGTGATGAGAAATGTTAACCTTCCTTGGAAGTAGATTAGTTTAGGTCTTTAAAGAGGAACCCGTCCTTTCCATATGAGATTATTTTCACGCCAGAGACAACAAACTTGAGTCTGATGAGTACCGGACCCTGTTGATTTTCCATCTGTTGCATGATAGTTGAGAGGCATCAAAGGGAGAACACCTTTAGAAAGGGACACAGGATAAAAAAATTGCAAGTGCTTGTTTCCAGCATAAATATTACCAGTGCAATTGTGTTATTAATTGAGGAAAATCAAATGCATTGCATAAATTTCTCAATAGACCCAAAGTGTAGTCTGAAAGTACTAGATTAAATGGTGTTTATGATTAAATGATTACACATGTATAATTACAAAAACACTGAACCATGTAATTTCTATTAAATTTATGTCACAGTGTATAGAGTAATACATTTAATGAGAAAGTTTTACCAGTAATTTTTTAAATATTTCATTTGGGTCATTGGATAGTTATCCCATTGCCTTGCTTATGCAAATAAACAAATGACAGTAATCTTACTCTCACAATTAATCCTTCTGCAACCTTCTACAGCACTAAGACTTTATGATTATAATTATTCTGGAAGTAGATGGAAGTTTTGTACCTTCTGAAAATTGCAAGTTTCTCTTATCTGATCATGTGCCAATTGAAAGCAGATTTTAGAATCTAGTTCAAACCTTGGAATTTAGTCCTACAGGTTGATTTCCTTTCTATCACAAAGCAATTAATCTCCAAATTTCATAATTTTTGAAAGTTAGTTCTTTTCCCTAATTTGTGGCATGAAATGGGTTGGTCAATATCATTCTTCACTTAAGATAGGGAAAAGACTCACTCAATCCTAGAATATTGTATATTGTATATATGTTTTTTATTTATGGCTGTTCACCGCCCTGAGTCCCCTCGGGGAGAAGGGCGGTATATAAATTTAATAAAATAAAATAAAATAAAATAAATATTTATTCTGTAGGAAGAAGTTTTCATACCAAATTCCCAGCATCTTTTTTGTCTGAAACAGGACAGCATAGATAATACTTACCTAACTGGGATTCTTAGAGGCCCCATAAAGCCAGTATATTGCTTCAGTTTATTGCACTGATTATATAGAAAAGAAAGTTGTGAGAAGGTTTTGGTTTTACAGTGTATTGTCACTATCTTGCCTTTAATATTATTGTTAAAGGCATAAAACTCCTAAGGACGTGGACAGGATCCTGGGGAGGTTAAACACAACCACATGTTTATTGGACCCGTGCCCCTCCTGGTTGGTACTGGTCACCCGGGTGGTAACACGAGGCTGGCTCCAGAGGATTATAAATGCTTCTCTGAGGGAGGGGTTCTTGCCTCCCACCTTGAAAGAGGCGGTGGTGAGGCCCCTCCTCAAGAAGCCTTCTCTGGACCCAGCTGTTCTGGCAAACTACCATCCGGTCTCCAACCTTCGCTTTACTGTGAAGGTTGTGGAGAGTGTGGTTGAGTGACAACTCCCACAGTACCTGGATGAAACTGTCTGTCTAGATCTGTGCCAGTCTGGCTTCAGGCCTGGGTACAGCACGGAGACGGCATTGGTCGCATTGGTAGATGATCTCTGGAGGGCCTGGGACAGGGGTTGTTCCTCTGTTCTGGTCCTGTTAGATCTCTCAGCAGCTTTTGATACCATTGACCATGGTATCATGCTGCGCCGGTTGGGGGGATTGGGTGTGGAAGGCACTGTGCTGTGGTGGTTCTCCTCCTATCTCTCTGACCGGTCATAGTCTGTGTTGGCAGGGGGGCAGAGGTTGACCTTGAGGCACCTTGCTTGTGGGGTGCCGCAAGGGTTGGTCTTCTCACCGCTCCTGTTCAACATTTATGTGAAGCCGCTGGATGAGATCATCCGTGGCTTTGGGGTGCGATGCCACCTATACGCTGATGACACTCAGCTGTACATCTCCACCCCAGACCACCTCAATGATGCCCTCGAAGTGATATCCCAGTGTCTGGAGGCCGTGCAGGTCTGGATGGGGAGGAACAGGCTTCGACTCAATCCTTCCAAGACCGAGTGGCTGTGGATACCGGCGTCCTGATATAGCCAGCTGGTGCCATCGCTGGCTATTGGGGGGAGTCATTGACCCCCACAGAGGGGGCTCGCAACTTGGGTGTCCTTCTGGACACATGGCTGTCTTTAGAAGAGCATATGGCCAGTTGCGCCCCTTTCTGGATCGGGACTCCTTATGCACAGTCACCCATGCCCTCGTTACGTCTCGCCTGGACTACTGCAACGCTCTCTACATAGGGCTCCCCTTGAGGAGCACCCGGAGGCTCCAACTGGTTCAGAATGTGGCCGCGTGGGTGATTATGGGAGCGACGTGGCGCTCCCATGTAACACCTCTCCTGCGCGAGCTGCATTGGCTCCCGTTGGTCTTCCGGGTGCGCTTCAAGGTATTGGTTCTCACCTTCAAAGCGCTCCATGGCTTAGGGCCAGGGTATCTATGAGACCGCCTGCTGCTACCGATAACCTCCCACTGGCCAATACGTTCTCACAGAGAGGGCCTCCTCAGGGTGCCGTTGGTCAAGCAATGTTGGCTGGCGGCCCCCAGGGGGAGAGCCTTCTCTGTGGGGGCACCCGCCTTGTGGAATGAGCTACCTCCTGGAATACGATTGATTCCAGACCTCCGGACCTTCCGTAAGGCCCTGAAGACTTATTTATTCCATCAAGCCGGCCTAGCCTAAATAGTTTTTAATGGGATTTTAATTTTATAAGATTTGGGGTTTTAAACTGGGAGGCCGATTGATTTAATTTTTTTTTAATTATCTTAACTTTTGTACTGTATGTATTTTTAATTTTGGTGTTCACCGCCCTCAGTCCCTCCTGGGAGAAGGGCGGTATACAAATTAAATTAATAAACACATAAATAATTAAAACAATGCATTGAACAAGGAGAATCCTAAAAACAAAACAAAGCAACCTTCTAGATTGCATGTTATGGCAGTCTTCCTTGTCCATGGAAGTTCAGAAAAAGGTATAGACTGCTGGTTAATTAGTACAATGAAATTTAACAAGCTAACTGTCAGTATATAAGTATTCCTTCAAATGAATGGGAAAAGTAATCAATGGAAAATCACTGGATGCCAATTAGTAATTGGTAGGTGGAGAGTTAGAGTAACTAATTACCAGGAGCCAGCATGGGGCTTAATTTGTTACAAGTAGATTGTGCCTGACAAATCTTAGATATAAGTTAGATAGTACATGGCTTAGAACATATGAGAAAGACCTGGGTATCCTGATAGACTACAAATGAAGCATAAGTCAGCATGCAGCTGCCAAAAAACTAGGTGCAGTCCTACCATATATTGTTGAGACCCAGGGAAGTGGTAGTTTCCCCTATGGTGCAGTAATCAGAGCACACTTGAAATATGTTATGTCCTTATAAGGACATCCGGCCGGGGATTGGTTAATCCTCCGGGCGGGAAAGTTAAACCGCTGTCATTGGACGGCTGGTCTGCCGGAGCGCTATAAAAAGGGCTCCGGCAGCACAGCCGTTCGTCTGTTCTGACTTAGTTAAGAGCTGAATAAAACTTGTTGAACAGACCCCGCTGGTCTTGTCTTCTTTCCTGCGCCTGATCTAACACTGGCGACGAAGGATTTGAAAAGAACCGCCACGCGGAGCTAAGTCACTCATCGAGAATTTCTCACTGAGCTGAAGTCACTGAAGATGGAGGCGTCACAAGCCGCGATGGCTCCGATCTCCAAATTCGACCCCAGAGTGGAGAAATGGACCTCCTATCTGGTTCGTTTCCGCCAGTTTCTGCGGGGAAACAACTATCAAGACCTCTCCGATGAACGGAAACGAGCCCTGTTCCTAGCGCATTGCGGCTCCGAGGTGCTGGAGATGGCCATCGACCTCGTGTCCCCAAGGAACATCGAGGAGATGTCTTGGGCCGATCTGCAAGACGTGCTGAAGGAGCACTACGCTCCCACTGGAACTCCCATTGCCAACAGATTCACCTTTCAACAAAGGAATCAGTTGGAAGGGGAGCCCATCAAGGACTTTGTGGCAGCTCTGCGGCAACTCGCGTCAAACTGCGAGTTTGACAACGTTGAGAACGCCATCAGAGACCGCATTGTCTTCGGCATGAGGGACATTGGACTGCAACGTAAGTTCCTCAGCCGAAAGAAGATTGCGTTGAAAGACGTCGTTGAGGAGGCAATCGCGGCCGAGATCTCAGAAAAGGCGGCTGCCGCCATGAGTAGGGCTAAAGGGGTGCACAAATTGCACCGCCAACCCAAAAGCTCGTCTGAGGAGTCGTCTGCCAGCTCCTGCTCCGACGACGAAATGGCCGTTCACAAGGTTTCCCGCCAAAACCGTCGCGAGCGCACACAAGATGGCGCCCGGATCGAGCCCTGCGGCAGCTGCAAAGGAAGCCATGCCAGAGCCAAGTGCCGTTGGAGAGACGCTATCTGCCGACGCTGCAACAAGCGGGGGCACATCGCTGAAGCCTGCAGGGCCGAAGCACCTACCCCGGGTCCGTTTCCCCCCGGCTGGGGCGAGAAACGGCAAGACAACCAGAGGCCATCCAAACGGTCCTCTGCCAGGTCTCAGCAACGAGGCGGCGACTACGCGGCGGTCAGAACTGAGCAGCTGTCCTCCGGCATCCACACCATTGACGATGCGGCCGCAAAATTCCATGCCACCGTAATCGTGGAAGGAACACCCTGTTCTATGGAGGTTGATTCGGGATCGAACTACTCCATCATGGACTGGCACCAGTTAAAGCGCCTGAAACCGGGCATCTCGAAGAAAGACCTCAAGCCCCTACGGGCCCGTCTTGTCGATTTCGGCGGCAACCCTGTTGAGATCCTGGGGAGGACTTCGCTCCAGGTCACCTACCACGGCTTCCAGGGCGTCCTACCCATCACTGTCGTGGGGCGAAACCGCCCGAGCCTGCTGGGGATGGAGTGGTTCGAGCCATTGGGGCTGTCTATCAGCGGGATCCATCAAATTCGTAGGGACGAACTCGACGCCATCATCGAAGAGTTCAAGGAAGTCTTCGATGGTAAGCTGGGGAAATTTGTGGGGAAACCCATTTCCTTCAATTTGGACAAGAATGTCACCCCAATTAGGCTTAAGCCCCGCAGGGTTCCGTTCGCCCTGAGGCCCAAGGTCGACGCCCAGATAGATAAGCTTGTCGCCCAGGGGGTCCTGGAACCGATCGATCATGCTGCATGGGAGACCCCCATTGTGACCCCGATGAAGCATGATGGGTCTGTGCGCATCTGCGCCGACTATAAGTGTTCCATAAATAAGGCCCTCCAGCAGAGCGCATATCCGGTTCCAGTGGTGCAACATCTGCTGCACTCACTTGGGAGCGGATCAATATTCGCAAAATTGGACCTGGCCCAAGCTTACCAGCAATTGCCAGTGGATGAAAAAACTGCGGAGGCACAAACCATTGTCACGCATAGAGGGGCATTTAAATGCACGCGCCTCCAATTTGGGGTCAGCGCAGCCCCAGGTATTTTTCAATCATTTATGGAACGCCTTCTTCAAGGCATTCCAGGGGCGGTCCCTTACTTCGATGATGTCTTGATCTCCGGCCACTCCAAAACCCAACTTCTTGAGCGACTGCGCATGGTTTTGCAGCGGTTCAAGGAGAAGGGTTTGAGAGTCAGGAGGGACAAGTGCATCATCGGGGTCCAGGAAGTCGAGTTCCTGGGTTATCTCATTGATAAGAACGGCATTCACCCCACTAAATCTAAGGTTAGGGCTATCCATGAAGCTCCAGCCCCCCAAAACAAGACGGAGCTTCAGGCGTTTCTGGGACTACTGAATTTTTACAGTGTCTTTCTGAAACAGAAAGCCTCCGTGGCTGAACCGCTCCATCGCTTGCTGGGGAAGGCGGTTTCCTGGAGGTGGGGGAAGGAAGAGGACGCAGCATTCAGAGCTGTCAAGAACCTGCTTTCGTCCGAGAGTGTCCTCATCCAATACCACGAGACGCTCCCCCTGCTATTGACTTGCGACGCATCCCCCTACGGCGTCGGAGCAGTCCTCAGCCATCAATTCCCGGACGGGAAGGAAGCCCCCATCGCCTATTTCTCAAAGACGCTGTCCAGCGCCGAGAGAAATTACAGCCAATTGGACAAAGAGGCCCTGGCCATCGTTGCTGGCGTCAAGCGCTTCCACGAGTACCTATACGGACGGAGGTTCACGGTCATCACAGACCACAAGCCCCTGTTGGGCCTTCTGTCGGGAAGCAAGCCCACACCTAACTATTCATCGCCCAGGATGACACGCTGGGCAATTTTTTTGGCCGGGTACTCTTACGAACTTTGCCACAGGCCGGGCAGTAACATCAGCAACGCTGACGCCTTGAGCAGATGCCCGTCAAAAGACTTAGTGGAGGACCCTGCCCCCACCCTGGGACTGCATCATATCGATGGCGACCTGGCTTGCCCGGTCACATCCGCAGACGTCGCGGCGCTAACCCAGAAAGACCGGACTTTGAAGCAAGTGATGTCTTGGGTGCTGCGCGGCTGGCCTGCGGGACCGTTGACCGACGACTTCAAGCCGTTTGCAAGGAGGCAGCAGGAACTGTCAACCATGAAGGGCTGCCTGCTTTGGGGTGACAGGGTCGTGGTTCCCCGGGCTTTGCGCCGAAAGACCTTGGAAACATTGCACAAGGGGCACCCTGGCATCGTTCGCATGAAGGGACTGGCACGGAGCTACGTCTGGTGGCCATCACTGGACAATGACATTGAGGACTGGGTCTCCAGATGTGATCCGTGCCAAGAAGTCCGCCCCGCCCCTCCGCAAACACCTGTTGCGGAATGGGAAACACCGAGCAACCCGTGGGCGCGAATACACATAGACTTTGCAGGCCCGATGCAAGGAAAGTTCCTGCTGATAGTGGTGGACGCATTTTCCAAGTGGCTTGAGGTCATTCCCCTGGCATCCATCACTACTGAAGTCACCATTAGAGCCCTCCGGCGACTATTCGCTACCCACGGGCTGCCGGACGTCCTTGTTTCCGACAACGGCCCGCAGCTGACCTCGAAACCAATGGAGGAGTTCCTGGCCAGTTTGGGCATTCGCCATGCCCTCTCTGCCCCCTACAGACCGGCTGGCAACGGACAAGCTGAGAGGATGGTGAGGTTCACCAAGGAGGCCCTTGCCAGGATGGGACCAGGCGATTGGCAAGAGAAGATCGACAACTTCCTCTTGATACAGCATATTACGCCGCATGCCACCACCAGAAAGAGCCCGGCCGAAATGCTGATGGGCAGGAAGCTGAGGTCACCCCTGGACCGACTTCACCCCCTGTACCACTCCGAGGTCACCGCAACCGCGAGCCGCCCCCTCCGAGCCTTCTCTGCAGGAGATCCGGTTTTCGCGCTTAATTTCCACGGCCTGCCGAAATGGCTTAAGGGGAGAATCGAGAGCACAACCGGCCCGAAGTCCTACACTATCGAACTGCAAGATGGAGTGGTCTGTAGACGTCACATCGACCAACTCCGGAAGCGGTGGGAAGGAGAAGGCGAAAACCACCCTGACGAGGTAGGACAACAACGCCCCTACAAGGCAGGCCAAAACCTCCCCGACGAGGTAGGACAACAACACCCCTACAAGGCAGGCCAAAACCACCCCGTCGAGGTAGGGCAACACCACCCTGGCAGGGCAGGACAACACCACCCTTGTGAGGTAGCCCTGCAACACCCAGTCGAGGAAGGGCCGTACTACCCCAACATGACCGGCCAGCCAGCAGACCAGCTACCGTACTGCAACTGCCGAGTAGACAGGGGACTCCACGGCAACGAAAACTCACACCTCCCCGGCAAGGCGGCCCAACGCCACCCCGACGGCAGGGAACTCCAGGGAACGCCAGTAGACCGGGACATGCCCAACCGAGAGGGCCAACAACAACCCGGTGAGGGAGGCCTACGACACCCCTGCATGCAAGAACTACACCGCCCGTCTGAAATCTTCCGTCCAGCTGACCCCCGTCCCAAGCAACAACGACCCGACCAGGTCGACCTGCACCACCCAGACAGGGTCGACCAGCACAAGTCTACAAGAAACGGACAATTTTCAAAAAATAAAAATAACCCAAGGGACTTACCGGCCTACGACGATCGGCATCCAGGCCAGGGAAGAGACCAACCGGACCAGCAGATATATTCCAACAGCGGGTCGGGAGGCGGCACACCGGAGCCGGTACCTGCAACGACCACTTCGCAGCCCAGCAGCAAGGCCGGAGGCGCACGGACAGGACCGGCACCTTCAACGGCCCAGCGGCAGGCATCCCAGGGGCGAGGGTCGGAGGACACCGGAGCAGCCACCTTCCAGACGGACGACGGAGAACAAAATGAACTGCGCAGGTCGAGCAGGGTTTCCAGACGTCCCGCCTACCTGCGTGACTACGTTTGTTGATTGACTCGAGCTGAACCATGTTTCATCTAGGGGGGGAGGAGTGTTATGTCCTTATAAGGACATCCGGCCGGGGATTGGTTAATCCTCCGGGCGGGAAAGTTAAACCGCTGTCATTGGACGGCTGGTCTGCCGGAGCGCTATAAAAAGGGCTCCGGCAGCACAGCCGTTCGTCTGTTCTGACTTAGTTAAGAGCTGAATAAAACTTGTTGAACAGACCCCGCTGGTCTTGTCTTCTTTCCTGCGCCTGATCTAACAAAATACTTTGTCCAGTACTTGTTGCCCCAATAAAAGAAGGATGCTGAGGATCTGGAAGGAGTGCAGAGAAGAGCAGCAAGTAATGCATTATTTAACCTTTTAAAAAAAATCCATATAATGTTCCCGACAGAGACGTCTCAAAATCCTTTCATGCTATTAATATACTTGTATATATATAAATGATTTTCATGCTATTTTTGTAGAAATTAACTACAAAATTAATTAAAGTCTTGCATAGTACCAATCTCAAAAAATAAAATTAGGTTATTTACAAATATAAATATACAATAAAACTGGACCCAGTTGCTTCTTTTATCATAAATTGATATTTATTCTGTTTCCTTTTAAAAATAACAAGTAAAACACAGTAAAACTTTTATTTAAATTTATGTTATTTATATTAATTACATAGAATAGTGCAAATAATTTCTGCAATGCCACTGCTTTGAACTTCAGTCTCTTTGAAATAACCATTTACAAGTATGAATAGCAAATCCTTTTGGGAATATTCATGACACTGGTGCAAGGAAATATTAACTTGACATTGGTGCAGATCTGAATTCATTTGCTTGATATTGATTTAAAAATAAAAGCTGTTAGCATTGACAATGGACTATATTATCCACATACTGGGAATTCACTTCAGCTCAAAGTTGAACACAGGTTAAACATGTTTAATTCTCATTGGATTGTAATTTATGAAAAGAATGGCTGTATCCTGTTAGAAAACGATAATTCACATCTCACAATGATGTATTTCTGGCAGTATTGCCATCTGCACCGATCTGGATGCAACATCTGTTTGGTGTACTTAATCTATGAACTTGTTTTTAAAGTAGGCATCTCAAAGCTCACCTGATGGTCCAAGCAATTAAATGTTCCTCTGGAACCATCTTTCTCACAAGTCTGCCATTTCAGTACTTCTGTTTTATGGCTTTAGGAATTGGCACATCATTTTCCCTGGAAAAACAAGTAGCAGATCATTCTGTTTAACCCCATCTCTATTAGCCTTCTGAAAGGCTCTGAAAACATCTTTTCCCCCCCACCATCCATGGGGATTTCAGGGAAGCCTACAAAGTGCTTGTATGAGAAAGAAGTCATCTTTGCCCCCCCCCTCCCCAGGTTTATTTTTTTAATCTGTTTCCTTAATCTGTTTATTTATTTTTAATTATTTTAGATTATTATGAAGTTTTTATTTATTGTTGTGTTGTTTGCTGCTGAGAGTCATGTGTTTGTAAGATACGTGGCTATATAAATTAAACAAACAAACAAACAAACAAACAAACAAATTTTCTTCCTAATCAGAAAGAGAAATCTTACGACCTCAGTGAGATGATTTTAATAAACACCCTGGCAAATAGAAATTCAATGCCTGCTTAGTGTGAACAGCTGGTTTCAGCTTCCCTTGCCTCTTTTAAAGTTACCTCAGGGATTTCCATTATGGCTGGGTTGAATTCCCATCCCATTGCTCATAAGGTCAAACTTTTTTTTGGTGGCTCTGTTTTTTTCTAGTTACTATTTAACTGCTGTTCAGAATCTCAGATTTATGGACAATGGAAGGGTCCTATATTGCTTTGGGCAACAAAATACAATTTTAAATGCTTCCTTTCTGACAAGTCAGGAGGGTACTTTTAAACAGGCATGAATTTTAAATAAATTCATGCAGCTAAGAAATTGACTCACAGCTTGCCATCACAGAGGTTCCCTAGCCAGCTGGAAGGGAAAATATTATGCAACCATACAGGAAGCTGCCAAATATGGCTCCAAATCTAGGCTCTTTGATGCAGAAACCATATTAGCTGCAATCAATGAAAGATATTTTTCCCATCCTCTGAAACAGGGTGAGTGTTGTACTATATCATTCCTGTTGCTCCACCCTCCCCTAAGCTGTGTTTAGCACTGTAAGACAAAGAATTTGACTTTAACAGACTGATTTCATTTTTTCAAGAATATATTTAGCCTGGGAATACATTTCTGTTGGCTTCGGCTGCATATCTGCAATCTCTCATTTGCAAAGGGCAGAATTTTGGTAAATTATTCTCCATTTAGCTTGGTAGAGCCAAAGCTCTTCAGAAAATGACAGACTCCATATTTCAGGAGTATAGTTTCAGTATCACATTAGCACTTTATTATATTTCTCTCCGAAATTTCAAATAAAAGGCTATGATTGAAACCAAAATAAAATTATTGCTAGACGAGATCAAATTACATGCATGAATAAACCTTCAAATTTTCTTCAATACAAATAAATCTAATATCCAATCCCTGTATATACATTCTTTGAGGGATCCAGTATACATTTTCTGATGAATAAAATTGATTTTTCAGTAATGTTTTAAAACCTGAAATTATTGTGCAGCAAAATTTTGAGTATCCCAATTCTTTGTTCTGCTGTTCAGATATATAATTGAAGCTAACTTTCATTCTGTTTTTTAATTTCTTAAAAATTGAATTGTTGCATTCATTTCAAGAACTCTACCTGTTATCTTTGTTTTGGCTGCATTTATTTTGAAACCAGATATTAATCCATAGTCTTTAATTGTATCCATTAATACTTTAACAGATTGTAATGGTTGGGTTAAGGTAACAACCAGGTAATCTGCGAATGCACGTAGCTTATATTCATGTTGTCTAATCTGAATTCCTTTTATTCCCTCTGAGTCTTGTATATTATTCAGCAATATTTCCAATGATAAAATAAACAATAAAGGAGACAAAGGGCATCCTTGCCGAATACCTTTTTCTATTAAAAAATTATCAGTTAAGCCTCCATTAACTATTATTTGTGCTGTTTGTTTCTGATATATTGCCTTTATTGATTGTATAAAATTATCTCCAAACTTCATTCTTTCCATTAATCTTAATAAAAACTGCCAATTCAGTCGATCAAATGCTTTTTCAGCATCTAAAAATATTATCCCCGAAGGGACCTGGTTGTTCCTTTCCAAATATTCCAATACATTAACAATATGTCTTACATTACTTTTCATCTGTCTGCCACTTATAAAACCTGTTTGATCATGATGTATCATTTGTTGCATTACTCTCATTAATCTATTTGCCAACACCTTAGTAAATATCTTGTAATCAGTATTTAACAATGATATAGGCCTATAATTTTTTGGATCTGTATGATCCTGGCCCTCCTTTGGTATTAAAGATATAAAAGCTGTCTTCCAAGAGGGAGGGACCTCCCCTCCCTGTTGTACTTTATTAAATAATTCTTTCATTGGTTCAACCATCTCTTCATACAAATTTTTATAATAAACCGCCGTCAGGCCGTACGTCCCTGGGGCCTTACCCAACTTTAAATCTTTAATTGCAGACATGATTTCAGCTGATGTAATTAATTGAGTTAAAGTATCCCTTTGTTCTTGCGAAACTATCTTAATATTCTGTTTCTGAAGATATCTATCTATATCCGTATCCTGAATTTTATCTGCCTTATATAATCCTGAATAATATTCTATAAAAGATTTCTTAATCAATTCTTGCTGAAAGACCTCTTTACCATTATATTTTATTTTCTCAATTATTCTTTGGCTTTTTCTCTTTCTAAGTATGTAAGCCAACCATCTTCCAGGTTTGTTAGCATTACAAAACAGCAAAAAATATGACTGTTAAAACAAAAACAAGAGATGGGGATTGAAACAGGATTTGAACTAGTTAAAAAGGTCAGGTATTTAGGTATAAATATCCTGACAACCAATTCGAAATTATATCATCACAACTATGAATTATTGTGGCAAAAGATGCAATTAGAGATTCAGAGTTGGCGGAAGTTGCAATTGTCACTGTTAGGAAGGATAGCTGCCATAAAAATGAATCTTTTACCAAGGTTTTTGTTCCTCTTTCAAACAATTCCAATACTTAAAGCTGATAAAAATCTGAAAGAGTGGCAAAAAGGTATAAATGCTTTTGTATGGGCAGGGAAAAAACCTTGAGTTAAACAAAAAATAATGCAGGATACTCGAGAAAGAGGAGGACTTAAAATGCCCAATTTAGGGCTTTATTATGAGGCAGCTGTTTTATCATTAGTTAGTGATTGGATTAATTCAACAGAAGAAAGGATATTAAATGTTGAAGGATATGGCCTGGTTTTTGGCTGGCATGCATATTTACTTTATGATAAAAAGGTAGATACTATTTTTAAAAGTCATATATTGAGAAGTTCTTTGTTACGTGTCTGGAAGAAATATTGTTATAAGCTAAATGATAAAATTCTGATTTGGACAATACCCAGACACGTGATTGAAAATATGAATATAGAACAAAAGCAAGATGGGATTACGTATGAGCAACTTTTGGATAAGGAAGGGAATGTTTATCATTTAAAAACTATTCAACAATTAAAAGAAGAAGGAATAATTAAAACTTGGTTTCAATATGGCCAGCTACAGGCCAGATGGAAAGAGGACCAAAAAAAGGGTATTTTGTAGTATGAAGAGAATTTGATCAAGCAGATAAGAGACCAGAGCCAAATGCATATAAAAAGGTTATATAATGTATTATTGGAAATAGACTCCAAGACAGAATTAGTTAAGGATTGTATGATAAAGTGGGCACAAAATGTAGGGGAAATAATAACGTTGGATACGTGGGAAATTATATGGGTAAGAAATGTAAAATTTACGCAAGCTCAAAATTTAAGAGAAAATTTTTACAAAATGTTTTATAGATGGCACTTAGATCCAAAAAAATTAGCTTGTATGTATCCAAATCTCCAGCCCAAATGTTGGAGATGTGAGAGTCAGGACGCCACGTATTATCATATATGGTGGACCTGTAAAAAAATTAAGGCGTTCTGGGTAAAAATTTGGTGGATAATTCAAAATATATTAAAGAAAAAGATTAAATTTACGCCACAGTTTTTTTTTGTTGGGAATGATAACAGATTGTACTGGAATAGAAATAAAGATGATTTTAAATTTAATAACAGCTGCAAGACTACTGGTGGCACAATACTGGAAGAAGCAAGAAGTATCTACAATTCAAGAATGGACATTAAAAGTAGTGCATTTGGCAGAGATGGCAAAAATCTCTGCATATCTTAAAGATTATTCAAATGAAAGATATATAAAGGAGTGGAGAAGATGGATAGATTATATACAAAGCAAATACCAGACTAAGAAATTTCAACTAGCTTATGAATGAAATATTTTGTATAAATTGTTATAGTATTGAGAATATAGTTGTTTTACGAATAGGAGTTAAAGATCAAGGTTAATGATGTTTTATTATATTGTTAGTTAATTATAGCATTAAGTTTGTAAATGTTATGCCCTGAGCTAGTCCTGGGAAGCCAAGGGAGGGTGGGGGGTGGGAAGGGGGAGGGAAGGGGGGAGGTGGGGAAGGGATTGGGTTGGGCAGGTTGGGGAGGGGGGTGGGGAAGGGAGAAAATGTTTTGTATAATTTGTAAAACTTTTTAATAAAAAAAAAAGAACTCTACCTGTTAAGCGTGTTAGGATACAGGTTGCTAAAGCATATGGGCCATACAGTTTAGTCAATATATGTTTCGATTGTATGTAGTGTTAAGTAGATGCTATATAGGCAAATGATAGTCTTTCAAACAACTATTATAAATCAACATGATATAAGGTTTTTCATCCCTCATTTGGCCCAGGCATTTCAATACAACATCTTTTCCACTATCTTATCAATTTCTTAGGTGATTCTGGACCAAAATTTAACCACTAATGCTATCTATTAGGAACTCATTCTAGCTGCTTTCAAATCTGGAAGCAAAAATCCTTGTTTAATACATTTGGACCGCAAAACCTGTCAAAACTTCAAGAGAGTTACACTTTTCCAAAGTAGCCCCCCAAAAGTAATATTCAGAAAATACCTCATGCCAGAAAAACTACCTGTTAGAATGAAAGCCCAATTATAAAGATGAAAAACTGATAGGTTAATCAAATTGCAACCTCAGTTTGGCTAAAGATACTCTAGAGCTTTGGCCAGCTATGTACTTTTTTTCTACCTGTGTAAAGTATCTGATAGGAATTAACACTGGAATCTCTTAAAATATACTCCATTGACTGTTCAATTTAATTACATAAATTTTATTCCAGTGATTTTGTTTTTGTCATTGAATTATATCAACAGAAATTGCTTTTAAACATTTAGACATATTTAGTTCAAGATATTGTGGTATATTGTATTTTTTAAAAAATATAAACCCAGTTGTTTTAGGAAATCTAAGTTGTACATTGTATTTTCTTACCAATAGTACCCTATTGATATTGTACACCCCAAAGGCAAAAAATAGACTTTTTCTAATTGATAGGGCAACCAAGCTTAAATCATATGTTGTACAACTTTAGGAAGTTTCGATAACTCTACATAATGAGACAAAATGTTCATGATATCATTGGCATAATAAGACCATTGAATGGTCATTAACTGAATAGTTGTAAGTCAAGGGCTGCCTGTATAGGAACAATTTACAGTATATTCAAAATCAAGTGCCACCGCATCTCAATATATTGAGGCTATCTAATGAAAGTTACGGTAATTGTTTAAGAACCAAATTAAAAATCAAAGCAGACCAGAAGTAAAAACAAAATCCATTTGTAATTACAGTACTCTAGAAGTATGAAAGATGAAAATATAAAACTGTTATCCAAAAGATGATCTTAGAATACGCTTCATGAATTCAATCTGAACCATATCAAAGGCTTTTTCAAGGTCCAATGAAATGAAAACAGCCAATTCTAATGTATTTGTCACAATATAAAAAGAAAAGAAATAGGCAAATGGATGTTGTCAGATACATTTCCATTTTTTATATATTCAGGGTGAACTGAGTGAACTAATACTTAATACTTAATATTTTAGGATCCACATTAAGCGAAGATATTAGTCTGGTGAGATTTTTCTCAAGCTTTAATAGTACTGTAATATTGAGCTCATAAAATGAAGGAGAAAATAAATATTAGATGATAGATGATAGATCTCTAGCAATATAGGTACCAATGCATCTGTAAAGTTGAAAATCCATGGAATCAAGAGGCTTTCCCTAGTTTAGAAGATTGAATTATCTTTATAATTCATTGCAAAGTCAATGGGTTACCAGGTATTTTTTAACTTTCTGAAAAATCTCTTCCATTTCAATATTTTTCCCCAAAATAATAGTTTGCTGCTCAGCCATATATGTCTTCAATATATACCTATGTATGAAAACCATAAAACTGGTAACCACTTCCAAAAATGCTGCCCCAAAAATTATGATGTCCCAAACCATCACCAGGGATCAAAGCTGATTCAGAGGCACAAAATTAGTTATTAAGCATAATAGCTGCCTCAATTTTTTAGCATCTACTAATATAGATTAGACCAGTCCAGCTCCTAAGCCTCAAAAGTTATTCATCATAAAATATATATTTCTTGCAACTTAGTAATATATAGTTCTAATTTTCCAGCTTATTACAAAAAGTATGAACCACTTATATTCCAAGTGATTGCTTTAACTGCCATGTCTTCATGAAGATAAATAGGTCAATTTCCCAGTGTTACAGATGTCTCCATTAAGTAACTCCATTATACACTCAACACCCCCCCCCCTTCAACCTGGAAATAATCTTCTAGATTCATAAAATAGCAGTGACTGTTAAAGAAAAAGAGAGACATCTGATCAGCACAGAGCCTGTAAGAATTCCATAGCAATAGATGACCTTGTCAATTATACATCTCTTCTCCGAGATAAAGATGGTTGCTAGATGCAAAAACATATTTAACTTTTTTGTTTCATTTCACTCTTCATGTCAAATTGAGTATTAGGTTTGGCATGAGAAGGGAAATCTGGATAAATCATTATTTTACTTCTTTGGTATTTCTGATTGATAGTTTTTATGGAATATTGTAAAGGATGGTCTCTGATGCTGGCATTCAAAAATATAACAGTTATAGAGGCAGTGCTCCATAATGGATTTCCTTTTATCCTTAATCTGTTAGCTTCCAGTAACCCAAGTTTAAGATCACTGTCAATGAAAAGATTTTCTGAATACATTCATTCATGTAAATAAACAAGGTCTTCTGCTAAATGCATTGTTTTTAAGTTCTTTTCAGCATTGTAAGTCTCCTGTGTACTTTAAATAGTCTATTTGCAGATTTGTGCTGAGTTTATCATGAAATTGTTCCTTTCCTTCTAAGGCCTAAATTTCCGTTTTCATGAGAAATAACAGCAGTGTTTCTCTTCGGTGTTTCCAAATCTTTATTGAATTTAAAAGTTTAAGTGTTTATAATGTTAAGGTTGCCATAGATTCAAGATGTGCCAGTTTAAAAGAAAAATATGCATCTACTGTCCATCAACTGTTAGAGAATGACTGAAGTTTTATCATGAATTCAAACCTCATTATTTCATTTCTCTGGCTTAACATCATCAGGCAATATAGCTATTGACTTGATGGTATATAATCAATCAATCAATCAAATCAATCAAATCAATCAAAATAAAACAAAATCTGATGAGGCAATCTTTGCCCCCTCCAGGATTTCAACAGAGTAGATCAGCTTATTCAGGTTTTATTCCTCTCCATTATGTGACATAAATCTTTCAGCTCAGGATAATTCAGGGGAACTTAGTTTCACATGCTAACTTTGACTTAACAGTTAGTTAATTGCACATAGCCTTTGACTTAAAAACAGTTAATGGACCATTTAACTAGTGTTCCAAGTTATGACACAGTTCAAAAAAAGCTTGTTATGATTTATCCTTGGAGTTATGACTGCTGCCCTCGCCATAGTCATGAGATTGCTTTTTGAGCACTTGGGAACAGCTCGCATTTGCAACCAGTTGGCAGCGTTCTGTGATCATGTGACCACAATTTGTAACTTTTTCAGCAGAAAATTTCAAGAAACCCCCAGTGGATATGATGGATTTGCTTAATACCCATGTAGTTTGCTTAATGTTTGTATGATTCACTTAGCACCCATGGTGACTCACTTTATGACCACCATAAAAATGATCGTAAAATCTACTCCAGACATGTAGTGTCTCAATTTATAACTGCAATTATTTATAACCAAAATTCCAGGTTCCATTGTGGCCAATATCAAGGACTACCTCTACTAGCAAAATAATGTTCAGGATTATCCAGTGGAGACTAATGCACTATCTGGAAAGAGATATGCCAGATGTTCAAGCTGATTTTAGAAAAGACTAAGAAAAAAAAGACATTATTACTAATGCCTATTAGATGATTGAAAAGATAATTGAAAAAGCCAAAGAATATTAAAAAGAAATCAGTATGAACTCAATTGATTACAAAAAGGTCTTTGCTGACCACATCAACCTAGGAATATTCTTAGGAAAGTGGAAGTCCTAGAACATCTGATTATTCTCATATAAAAGCAATGCACAGATCTGGAAGCCACAATCGGATGGAACATGGTGATATATTTGCTCCTTATTTATTTAGCTTTTATGCTGAATATATATTGCAGGAAATGGAAATGGAATATGATTTTAAAATTGGGGGGGGGGAATCAATAACCTGTGCTATGCTGTTGACACTACTCTAATAGCATAAAATGGAAATGATGGAAGTTCTAGTAATGAAATTCAGGGAGCATAATGAAAAAATAGAATTTAAATTAAATATAAACAAGACCATATCGTAACATCAGATACAGCAACTAGCCATAGAACTGACTAAAGAGATTCACATGGTGGATAATGTCTGCCTTTTAGAATTCTACGAACAGTAAAGGGACAGTAATCAAGAAATGTACCACAGGATAGCCCTTGATAGGGTAGCAATGAAGACCTTGGAAAATATACTTAAATGTCTCGATTTGTCTATACTTAAACAGAATTATGTATACAGTGGTTTTCCCTGTGATAATCAATGGAGTTTGAAGAAGGACAGAAAAAAGGATTGATGCTTTTGAACTTTGAAGAATACCTGGATATACAAGAAACAAACAATTCACAGAACAATCGAGAGTTCTCACTTCAGGCATAAATGACCGGGTTCAAATTATCATATTTTGCACTTGAGAAGGCTATAATGCTGGAAGGAAAGAGTAGAGGAAAACTAGCAGCAAAGTGGATGGACTCATGTGGAATATGTGGGCATGACTGGAAGGGATAAGTTGGGGATAGATCATCTTATAGAAAATCTATTTTTGACAGCAATTTAATGGCACAATCATCAGCCAATCAATCAATTCTTACAGTAATGGTATATCCTAGTTTTAAAACAAATTGTGAGAGTTTGGGCATAGAGTAAATTATTATCCATTCAGTCATTAATGGACTTCACTAGGATTCTGGATTAGGATGATCATTGGTTACTTGACTTTTTGGTTCCTGATCTCCTTCTCCTTCTCCTTCTCCTCCTGCTGTTTGAGCTGCCCAGAGTCACTATATAGTCCAAGGCCATAGTCCATGGCCTTGAAAATCAGTAAATAAAGGGAAAATTCACATCCTATCCATTATCATTATCACTATCATTATTCTATCCTCACATCTTATCCACAAATCATGGTGGCACAGTGGTTGGAATGCAGTATTGCAGACTGACTCTGCTGACTACCAGCAGTTCAATTCTGATCTGCTGGCTCATGGTTGACTCAGCCTTCCATCGTTCTGAGATCACTAAAATGAGGACCCAGATTGTTGAGAACAATATGCTGACTCTGTCAACTTCTTAGAGAGTGCTGTAAAGCTCTGTAAAGCAGTATATAAATCTAAGTGCTATTGCTATTGTAATTATAATGGGTACTACAAGTTCTAAAATTTGAAATGTGCTCTGTGCAATTGAATTGGTTTAGCAAATATAAAGTGAATTCTATTAATTTGGAAATTGCAAAAATTTAGGGAGAAATTATGCTTTAGTCCAAAAGAAAAGGAAGAACATTTTATTTTACTTAATCCAACTTTCAGGGCAAGAACATTTTCATGCTATTTTAGGGGGAAAAGCATTCCATGCTAATAACAGTTCTCTTTCCATAGCTAAATCTTAATGGATTTCAAATAGACTATAATATTGCTACTCAAATTGACCCTTCCTGCCATGTTCCTTTCAGAAGTACATTTTTTTCTTTAATTAAACCCAGCAATTCCTAAATAATGTATATTTTATAGCTCAGAGTTTAATCATATTTACTTGCACAGCACAGAACAGTGTGACACTATGATAGGGCTATGTATATTTAGGCAAAATTGTCTATATATTGTCCAAGAAATGTTACGGCTCAATTTAAGCTATTTTGTGCTATGCATCTGTTGCAGAGGAAGTATATACAGTCTTGTTGATAAGTACTACATACAAATGAGGACATTTCTGAGCAGCATTTCTGCAGAAACGTAATCAGTTATATATTTGATTTCATTTTGCTTTATCTTGCCTATAAAACATGCTTTGGAGAAAAATAAAAACTTTATACAGCTTAAAACTAAATGGCAACTGAAGACCTTTGCAGAACCTTTGCAGAAAATGAATGGTGGATTTTAGAAATGTGATTTCAATCAGAAATCCGCCTTTCGGGGTAGGCCAGTTCAAGAAACAGACATTGGAAGAACTATCTTTATTGTTACACTATATCATAAGAAATCTTGAAAACTTGACAAAGCTTCTTTCTGCCATTCTTGATAATGATAATGATGAGTTTCCTTTTCATCTCCACTTTTTTCTTAGAGCTGAACTGATGTCTTCTCTCATTCCTTCTTGCTTAGGTCTTTATAGACCCAAAATGACTTCTATATATTGTCTTCTCCATTCATGAATTCCAAAGGCCTCCATTAATTCCTTGCTGTTTGATAGGGCAGGGAACATGGGAAACAGTTGCAATGGAGAGGAAAGAATCAAATAAGTACAGAGGAACTCACAGTGCTTCTGTCTCTGAGATAGAAAAAGACAGAAAAACTGGCTTCTCTGGGAATTGCCAGGAGTCAGATTTTTATTTATTTATTTAAAACATGTCTAGGGCAGATTCCAGTCATCAATGTATGATAGCCAGGCTATGCTTGGCCCAAAGGCACAAGGCAAGCACTACGAAAGGCTTCATCATTTCTTTGCTCAAATAATCAAATCTATATGGACTCTTTGTTGACCTGTACAATTACATGTGTATTAGTGCCTTTGAGTCAATTTTTGTTTCCTTGTGACTGCCAATACTAGTCCCTGCAGTTTTCTTGGCAAGGTTTTTCAGAAGCGATTTACTATTGCCTGCTTCCTTGGGCTGAAAAAGAGTGACTGCCCAAGATTACCCAGCTGGCTTCGTGCCTAAAGTGGCATGTAAATGTATGGCGTCTCATTTTCTAACCTGATGCTTTAACCATAACACTAAACTGACTTTAACTTTTTCTTTTCTTTTTACGACCTTGTAATTCCTTAATTTGAGGTAGAGTCAGGGTGACTGAAGGAACTGAGTATTTACTGGTTGGATGCCCTTCCAGATGCCTACACAGAGTTAGCAGAAGATATTTTTCCTATGCACACTGAGAGAGAAACATCTGCCGCTACCTAGGATTACACTCTCAACCTTCCGAGTGGGAGGCAAGTGTTTTCACCACCAGGCAATCACACCTCTCTCTCACCTTATTAATAACATTTTCCACAAAAAGAAAACTGTTCTATAATTGGCAAATCTATGCTTTATACAGTATTCTAAGGCTTCTTCACCCAATGAAATATTCCAACACTATTCTGTTTCATTTTTAAAATGCCATACAACATGACATGGAAATTTTATGAAGGTCCAACTCGTGCATCCTTAAAATTTCCATTTCCCAAATAGCCTGATATGTTCAACATCTTAGCATGTGCAGTACGGCAAGTTCAATTCAGATAGAACAATTTTTTCCCCCAGCAATTTTTGATGTTGCTGTCATGTTTAACAGATGGTGCCTTTGTATTCTTGCATCCATCTTTCTGGAGAAATGCTTGGTCTGTAGCCAAGTGGTTTAGCTTTGTAGCTTTATTTTAAAGCTTTATATTTTAAAGCATTGTAGCAGAATCTCGGAAAGAAAAATGTTTACCAACAAAACATATTCATAAAGCAGCTTACGCTGAATGCTGACATTAAAAAAGAAAAATAATTGTTTATTGTCTTCCATTTCTATGTTATCTGAAACTTTTTCCAAAACAACATTACATATAGCAAATAGAATTTTAAATGTCTCTGAGCAAACTAATTGTAGGCAAAATGTAAGAAATTTGACCTAACTTGTAAAGCAGCTATTTTAAAAAAATATTTCATATAAAATATACTTAATATTTAATGTCTAGGCACAATATAGATACTACTGTAATATTGACTACAATATTTACAGAGAAATCTCTGAAAATCTTTCATCACTTGGATACTCCTGGAGAATGGGGGAATAGTTATCAAGATTCCTGGAAGAAATAGATGTTCTGGATCTATGGCTTTTAGCATTCACATCTTTGCTTGGCAAAACTTCTGGGTGGTGCTTGATATTGCTGGTTATTATTGGATATTATTGGATCATTGGATATGGATATTATTGGATCATTGGTTGCCCTCTTCCCTCTTTGGAAGAGCTTTATAGCTCCCACTGCCTTAAGAAAGTTCAAAACATTCTTAAAGATCCATCTGGACACCCTTTGTTTGAACTATTACCATCTGGCAGACAGTACAGGACAATAAAAACAAGGACAAATAGGTTGAAAAACAGCTTCTATCTCAGAGCAGTAACTATACTGAATTCTACTGTATAGTGCAATATTAATGCAATATCAGGGGTTTTCAATTCAATTGTATAGAATGTGAAGGATGTGTGTTTTTGTTTTATTTTTTTATGTATACTGTACACTGAAGATGGCATTTAATTTTGTTGTATGAGGTGCAATGTCAATAAAGTATTAATTAAATTATTTTTTTTAAAAAAATGATTTATATGCCGCCCTTCTCCAGAGACTCAGGGCGGCTTACAATGCATTAAGCAATAGCCTTCATACTTTTGTATATTTTTATACAAAGTCAGCTTATTCCCCCCACAAACTGGATCCTCATTTTACCTACCTTAGAAAGGATGGACGGCTGAGTCAACCTTAAGCCTGGTGGGATTTGAACTTGCAGTAATTGCAGGCAGCTGATGTTAATAACAGTTAATGACACTGTTTTAGTCTGCTGAGCCACCAGAGCTCCTGGCAAATTAAATTTTATCAACCACAATATTCAACTGGACTGTTTGTGAAGATTAGGAGATGGAAGCACTATATTATGTTAATTCTTTTCCTTTCTAAATTGGAAGGTACAGACTGTTGTCACAGTGGGGGACATGTCAGATCCTTGTACATTCCATTATAGTGTATCCCAGAATTCATTCTTCTCCTGCATTCTATTTAACATATAGATGAATCATCAGAGAGATCTCATCCATATTTTCTTGATGATATCTAGTTCTACATCTCTACTTCTGGTTGAGATAGAAATCTTAAGTCCGCCTATGAAAGTCATAAGGGTCTGAATAGGGAGGAAGAATCTCAAAAATTAATATTAGCAAAATGGAGTGGTTATTCCTTCAGATGCTTACTGAGTGTGGGATTATGCCCTCTTATCTGGGTTGTATTCTTCTGTGGAGATCAGGCCTGCAGTTGGAATTTGCTGAAGGAACAGGAGGAAAGCAACAGAGAAGCAGGTTATATAATTATGACCTGCAAGCTTTTATTTTATCTGAAGCCATAAGCAAAATTCGGATCCTCCATATTTGTTCTTTAATGTGAAGTAACACTCAATATTGACTGCTCTATAGTGGCCATAAGCAATAAACCACAAATGTGTCACAATTTGTGTCTAAAAGTAAGTGCTATGACCAAGATAGTTCTTGTCTAAGTCTGTGCACTGTGGCCTTACAACTTCCTGAAGATGAACTTACACACCCTTGTTACGTTTTGCACAGCTGATGGTAATTTGTTTTACACAGGGCTGCCTTGAAGAGTAGCCACTTTCCAAAGGTGCCAACTACAATAGCTGTAGACTTGCTTTGTCATTTGTTTTATTCTATGTCCACAGTAAAAATGGTGGACATAATTACATTACAGCTTGCATGTCTGCAACGCTCTGTCCAATCCCCTGTGGCCTTGTAGATGTGTTAGGATGACAGTGTTCAAGCTGGCTGAAGGTTATGCTTGTAATGCATCTTGAGGACACCAGGCTGGGGTAGATTGCTAAATTATCATCTAGAAGTAAGTTCTATTCATAAAAAACAGACCTATTTTTGATTTTTCTATATAGTTTTCCACAGATTGTTTGGATGTTAGCCAACTGGTATGGCTGCCTCTTGCTGTGAATGTACACCAATTTGTTGCTGAAGTTCACCCTTGGAGACAGATAAGTGACACACACCTGTCCCAGTTTGATTTGAAAATTGGCTTTCGTAACAAATTGATTTTCAGACACATAGAAATAGATAACTGAGTTTCTTCTGAACCTAATTTTAGCTCTGTGTATGATTATATAACTGAGAATATAATGGAATCTGAATTTCTTCTTTTAAGTCTCATGAGAGTTCCTAAAACCTTATTTAGCTGTCATGTCAACAATCTTGTGTATTCTGAGGAAGCAAACTTACAGAGTCCAATGCTAAAATGCCTATTTATTGCATAGTTTTTAATCACACATACAGACTAATAACTTCAGTTATTACCTTCTATTCAATGAGTGTATCAACTTGATGTCTTTTTCAGAGGTGGGTAATAATTTTCTTCTCTGAATTGCTTTATCTAATCCTGTTTTAAAACAAAGCTTACTACAAAAATAGTATGTCTTTAGTGTTTAATCCATCAGTGTTTAACAATATGCCTCTTAAATGTAGTAGTTAAATGCCCAAGTTTCTTTTAATTCCAGCCTTTAGATCTTAATAACAAGAGTAATTTTACTGTGGTGCAGCTCATTATATACAATCTGTTCTGAGATTATTTTGTACTGTCTTGATGGAACTTTTAGCTGACTTCTTAGGATGCAGAAGCCAAGAGGACTCAACCAGCAACTTTAAGATGGATGGATGGATGGATGGATGGATGGATGGATGGATGGATGGATGGATGGACGGACAGACGGACGGACAGACAGACAGACAAACGGACTGACTTTTGGTAGGAAAATATTTTGTTTCATTTTATTTTTTTGTTTCTTGTAGGAGATCTTATTTTAAAAAGTTGATCAAGTTTGCTTGGCGATTCAGGCATGGAGGTGCAGCTATACTTCCTTGACTGAATAACAGTGTCTACTGCTGGGGATATTAATCTTCCTCCTCCAAGTGAAGAGCTTCAGGTGAAATACAGATACATGAAAAGATGAGGAAAGTGGGAGACATTTGCTTAAATAGCCAGGTCAACCCAATCAATTTGGGATGAGTCAATCCAATCAATTACTGGGATGACATAGGTTATAGCAAGATTACCCTCATAGTCTGAAGAAGTCTGAAGAAAGAAGTGACCATCAAGCCAAGCTCAGTTCAATACAGTTTTATTAGCATGGAATACAAGTGTTTTCCATTGTTTGTTCCCTGGGATGTTTTTTTGATTTCCAGGCAGGGGTGAAATCCAGCAGGTTCTGACAGATTCTGGAGAACCGGTAGTGGAAATTTTGAGCAGTTCGGAGAACCAGCAAATGCTACCTCTGGCTGGCCCCAGAGTGGGTTGCTAATGGAGATTTTGCAATATCCTTCCCCCAGGAGTGGGGAGGGGATGGGGATTTTGCAGTATCCTTCCCCTGCCACGCCCACCAAGCCACTCCCACCAAGCCACACCATGCCCACCAAGCCACGCCCACAGAACCGGTAGTAAAAAAAATTGGATTTCACTACTGCTTCCAGGTCTAGTCTGAAGCTATCAGGTTTTCATGCAATTTCCTATCCAAATACTAATTAAAGCTAACCCAAGTTTCTGAATCAGCCAAGATTGGCTGTACATACCGTAGTATCTCTGAAGATCACCTCAAAAATGTAGCTTACCTGTTTAATCGTTTTGCTGGATATTTATCTCCTAACTTTCAAACAACTTTGAATATTAGTAAAATTTAAAGTATATCCCTGAAATAATTCAGTTGTTAATCTTTCTTAACAAATGTTATTTTGGTCTATTTGGATATCACAGCAATTGAGTGCTATGATAATCAATGTCTAAAGTACAAGTGGATGGCTTCCCTCAATTGGAAGTCACACTAGGTTTTGTTTGGCATGAAAAGGAGAAAGTTAGTGGAGTCAATTTTGGGTGGAGGATTCAAAAATCTTAAGAGGTGAAAAGAAGTCCCTAAGTTTAGTCTATGAGCCCCCCAGAAAGTACTTTCAAGGGCTTTTAATTTTTAGATTTAGACTTTTAGATTTGTTAATCCCCCATTTTTACTTTATAAGTAACTCAAGGCAGAAAATAAATAAATTATAATTATAATTTTGCCTTTTTGGATCACACTTTATGCACATCCCTGTCCTACCCACTCTGAAATCCAGAAAAGGGATGTTGATGAGCTGCATGTGATTGAGCCACAGGGTTTGTTTTGTTTTTTTTAATTTATATGCCACCCTTCTCTGGAGACTCAGGGCGGCTTACAATGCGTTAAGCAATAGCCTTCATACTTTTGTATATTTTATACAAAGTCAGCTTATTGCCCCCACAAACCGGGTCCTCATTTTACCTACCTTAGAAAGGATGGAAGGCTGAGTCAACCTTGAGCCTGGTGAGAATTGAACTCGCAGTAATTGTAGGCAGCTGGAAGCTAAATACTACTTTTAACAGTAGCATTAGTTTGCTGCACCACTCAGGCTCTTTTCCAGCAGAAAAGCTGAAAAAATGGAGATAGAATGGAGAGAGGTGTGTCTCTGTGTGTAAAACCAGGGGAAACAAACTGAAAATGAAAGAATGATTAGTAACCAAAGGGAAGGAATGAAAAGACACAATTTGGGAGTTACAGAATAGTCAACCTTTAGCATTCAAGCAGCCTCTGACAAGTGATTTAACGACAACCATATTTTTCAGCTGGAGTGCTTGCAGCCACCTATATGCCAGTTTATTTTCAACAGTACTGCAGTCAAACAGTATTCTGACATTGACAGTAATTATTAGGAGAGGTAGTTCATCTTTCTATCGTGTAAATACTGGAACACCTATCAGTGGAGAATAGGATAATGTTAGAGTATGGGGAGAAAAAAAGTGTATACTGTATGAAAGCTTTTTCCTTTTTAGCTGAGCCATTCAAGTTAAAAGACCTTGGAATAGAAACCAGGAAAGTGTTGGTTTTAGTCCAGCCTTAGGCACAAAACCAGCTTCATAACCTTGGGCAAATCGTCATTTTACTCTCTTTCTCAGGCAAACCAATTCCCAAAAAATGTTGCTAAGAAAGCTGCAGAGATTTATGATTTATCCATGTAGTTCCCAGGAGGCAGAATTGATTTGAACACAAACACACACACACACCTGTGTTAATGAACCATAAAGTAATTAAGACACTGCTTCGATTTTCAAAAATTGGCCGTATTAGATTTAGTTTTTAAGACTAGTCTCCAGATACATAAGGCAAGACATTTTGTTTTCCACCTCCTAACAGCGAAGTTGATTTTTTAAAATGTAGTATATTTTAACTTTTTTAAAAAATGAAGCCTAAGGAATAGGTTTATCTTTCACCAGACAGCCCATGCTATTATATTTCACTGCAAGTTCACTTTTAGGAGGAAAAAAAAAACCCCTCCATGTCAATCCTGCAGGCTATTATTGTAATATATCACTAGCATTAGGGCTTCGCTCCCATAATGGACTCTTTCACGAATTTGATTTTTTTTAAAAAAATCCCATATATAATTGAAAAGTTACTCCATAAGTTTGATAGATCCATTAAAAGTCTATATAGGCCCATAAACTATTCAAAACAATTTGAGCAATATTTTTTCTAGAAATAAAGCATTTTAAATAGTAGTGGAATATAACTGCATTCCAAGTAGTTGGAAGTTACCACAAAAATAGCATTCTATTTGATACTCTCAGTATCAACTGTGCAGGAAGGGTTCCTATGCTTTTACTTAGGAGTTGGAAAGAGAAGTATTATAATAATTTGGGCATCTTGACCCACTTTGTGCCATTTATTTATTTTATTTATTTATTAATAAATAATAAATTAAATCTATTGGTCACCTATTTTACCTCAGGATAACTCTTTTATCCTTTATTCTTGATGGGTTAAACTTGGTTATAATGTTTATGATATCTCTTAAGTTTCCAAATAATTTGATTGATTTAGGAACTATATTTGGAGGATAGGATCCTCTGTCTACTCATTGGGGTTTTGCTATTTTGTTATCACCATGCTTCTAGGCCCCAGGATCAAATAGTTCTACCAACATGCAAGGCAAAATGGCCCTAAAGATATCTATTTCTTTCTTGTTGATGTTCTTGTTTACAACAAAAAGCTGTTTTGCCAGTTCAATGAGCCTAAAATTAACAACACACACACACACACACACACACACACACACACAGATGGTCTTGGAGACTGCATCATTTCTTTGCACTTCTGAGTCTTTTAATCATGATTTCTTAATCTGTTTTGTACTTCAAATTTAATGAATGTCTGTTAGCATTTATTGATAATTGAGTAATCTTATGTGCTGCAACTAAGGTAATACTGTTAGGAACATTTTTCTTTCTAAATGGGCCCTGCTGTTACTTAATTGCTTGATTTCCTTTTGTATGCTTAAGAGCACAAACTCTAACAAGGATTCCAGCTGAAATACAGTCTTCAAGAAGTGGGTACTCTAAATAAAGGCACCAGTTCCTTTACATGACAACCCACCTTCCCCCATGCTATTGAATATAAGAATAGTTATTGTAGCTACATCTTGTACAAAATTGTGTCTGTTTTCTTGTGCTTTTTCTTTTTTCTTTTTACTCTGTGGGTTTTGCCTAATCTTGAATAAAATTCTCATTAAAATCATTGGAATAAGGGATACACCCAGGCTTATAATGGAGCTTATATTTCATTCTAGTTATTTGTGCTAGCTGTTGAGGATAGACCCTGAGCAAATGAGAAGTGGGTCAGAAAGATTAAAGTGTCTAAATCAGCCTATCCCTTCCAATAGTTCAACAGAACAACTCCCTGAATTTTCAAATGCTGAAGATCTAGGAATTGTGGTGCCAGCATAGTTAAAATGAACCTAACTAGGAATTATTTAACTAAAGAGAAACCAGGGAGATAAAGTATATCAAATTCAGTGTACTTTTGATGATTTGGAATTGATTATCTTCAAATGAACTTTTAGTATTTTAAAAGTGGTTGGAAAGGAAGAAAGTCAAACATAGGACACTTCCATGTGGAGATGATGACCATTCCAAAACAGTGTTTGAGTTCTGTAATCCTACAACACTGGGAGGATTACATTCAGCTGCTCAGCAAGTACATTTCAAGTTCAGTGACTGTGTAATCTAAATTGCATAAAACCTCATTTTCCTGTTCACAATCCTGAAGTTCTGCAGACCTTGTAAGTGGTCCAATTTCTCACCCTCCAGGTGCACTTCACAGGAATGCTGGTTTAACAAGAGTGAGATTGATAAGAGTTCTGTCTATTTTCTCTTTCAGGGGAGGAGGAGAAGATTTACAGAATAGCAGGCTCTGGTTATTTCCCTATTTTTACTTTATTCTTCTTACAAAATAAAGTATCTTTATAGTGAAGTCCTACATTTTGTTCAAGATTTACCATCTTTCCCTCTATCCTTTCGGCTTCAGCCATCACTGCAGCCTCTTGATAAAATAATATATCACCTTCACAACTCTCAAAGGGATTTTTTAACAAAGGAAGAAACATGGCTGAGTAGCCTACTAGATCCATCCAGTTACAGTTTCTTCTCTTTGTTCTTTGCAAGCAACTTGACAAATATATACAACATATACCAAAAATGTAAGAAGGAGGCTGCATTAGCAATTTATTACAAATTTATTCTGTTTTGGGAGGGCTTTGTTTTTTTCTTCTCCAGTTAGTTGAACAGGTGCTGATTAAATAAGGTATTTCCCTCCCAAGTTTCCTATTGGTCAGCTGGGGAAACAGCACTGATTGACTCAATTATGACTCATTGCTTTCTCAGTGTTCCAAGATCAAAGAACTCAAGGTGGTCAGCAGGTCTTCTTCAAAGTGCTCTACTGAGATTGTGGAAGGAAAAAAAATGTCATGTAGCAATGCCCATTTGATATAATTTGTGGCAAGAAGATACGCTGCTGTGCATTTTGTCTGTGGACATGGCAAAGGCTCTGCAGTCCCAGTCTGGAAGCACAGAATCAGGCACTGGAAATCTATTATTATAATAACTGTGGATGTAGTTATTCTGTGATGCCACTCAAGATTTTTCTATTAGTTTTTGAAGGAACCTGTCTTCAAAGCTGGTGGATGCATCATGGCATAGGGTTTGGCAGTGCGTTCTGTTCACAACCACAGCTTCTAATTTCCTTGGCTGGATATCACAGTGACATAGGGTTTCTTTCATTGCATCTTTGTAGGGCTTGTGTGGTTGACCTCAATATGGTTATCTTCCATATTCCAGTGCATTATTGAGCAAGTGGCAAGACATACAGTGGTCATCCATTCTGATGATGTGTCCCATCCCCCTCATCTGTGGTCTAATAATCAGGGAGTCAGTGCTGATGGACTATACATGATCCAAGATCTCCAGATTGGAAATATGGTCTTGTCAATGAAAGGTGAGATAGAGCAGAGAATACACATGTGAACTTTCTTCAGCTGTTTGTTGTGCTTTTTGTACAGAGTGGAGACTCACATCTATATAGGAGAGAAGGCCTAACTACAGTTCTGTAGGCTTTCAGCTTTGTGGTGATATGGATGCTGGGTTGATTGAACACTCTAATATGCAGTTGCCACAGTGCCAGGCTGGCCTTGCTGATCCTAGAGTCCATTTCTTTGTCCAAAGGCCCATTGTTTGAGATTATTATCAAGTATTTGAAGCTGTTTACATTTATCAGCTGACTGTAGTTAACACTAATTTTTGATTCTACAGGTTTGGTATTTGTTACAGACTGGTAAAATACTTCAATCTTGTTGAAACTGATGGTCAGGCCAAAGAGCATAGCAGTATCTATTATTTGTCAGCATCAACTGTAAACCACTGTTTTTGTACATCAGGAATGCACACTCATCAGCAAAGAGAATTTCGTGAGTAACTGTATGGAGGTACTTTATACATTCAAGTGAACATCGGTCAAAGACAGAGCCATCCAATTGATACCAGAGTCACATACGGCAGGATTTTTCAAGAGGAAACTTCAGAAAGGGAAATAAGTCTTTGATCTTCTACCAGTGTGATCAAGGAACCATCTGAGACTATTCTAAATGGGCAACCTGAGAGTACCACAGCAAATGGTGGCTCAGCAGGCAGCCCAACTGACTGGCATTCAGGAAGCAATTCACTTTTCCTCTTCTCAGAAATCAAATTGGAGGAGAGCTGAAGACATCATAAAACAACAACATCAGTCTTCCCATGGCACAGATAATACCTTATAGAGCAAAAGCAAGATTAGTCTTATCACAAAGTCCCTGTTAAGCAAACTGCGGGGATAGTCATGCTACATCAGCCTAGCAAGGCAACTGAGCTATTAAGTTGTAATTTGCACTGACATCTCAGAAGTTGATAAAGTTCTCCAGATGTCTGAGGGAGAAAAATTATAAATTAGACATACAGAGGTATTATATGGTGGTTTGGTTTATGCTCTATAGGTAATAGTTAAAAATGTAGCATTTACAGAATGAAAGTGCTATCTTGAAAATGAGAAAAAAATGGGGCAGTTTCCATAAAATGTGACCCTGCTGTGTTTGGATAAATGTTTAAACTGGTTATTACCCTGAAAGAGGAGGAACTGGTTGCTTTAGAAAGAGGCCAATCTCAACCATAGCATTTTTTTGTTCTTCTTCTAGACTTGTCAACTTCACCAGATAACCTCCTCCAAAGGATTGTGCTGGACTACAGTTGGAGAGTTATTATATAAGTAGACCAGAATAAGGCCAAAAGCTTTTAATGTTATAAATTATGAAATGGGACTTGAGTCAAAAAGTGGCAGAGATTATGTTTCTGCTTAATTTTCTACTGATTTAGGATACTTCTTGCTGTTGTTCTTTCTCCCATTATAAGATTTTTTGTCCCTCCCTCCAATGTCACCTAGCATGCATAGTCCACAATGAGTTGTTTTATAGTAGAGGGCAATTTTTTAAAAAAAAATTGATTTATATGCCGCCCTTCTCCGGAGACTCAAGGCGGCTTACAATGTGTTAAGCAATAGCCTTCATACTTTTGTATATTTTATACAAAGTCAGCTTATTGTCCCCACAATCTGGGTCCTTATTTTACCTACCTTAGAAAGGATGGAAGGCTGAGTCAACCTTGAGCCTGGTGAGATTTGAACTTGCGGTAATTGCAGGCAACTGATCTTAATAACAGTTAATGACATTGCTTTAGTCTGCTGAGCCACCAGAGCTCCTTTGATTTGTTCTGGCCTTCATAGTTCATTTTTTGTTTGTTTCCCAGAAGATCTCAATATGCCTGTGCAAAATTTGATATTCCCTGAGCTAGGTAACATTTACTTCTTCTAGTGCTCTTTTGCTTATAACAGGTTCATACATGGGCAACTTTACAGAACGCAAAAGATAGAGCAAGTTCATGGCTAATACAGAGTATCTAGTAAGACATTGGGCAGATGGGGTTAAAGGAGTGAAAAATTGACTTCAGGAATCACAGAACATAAATTTGCCTAAATTTAGTTAATAAAGTTTTCAGAATGGTTTATCCAAAAATAAAAGATTCTATACAACAAAACTGCAGAACAGAAATTTCGTAATGCAATAAAATTAAGAGCCATAAAATTCTATTTTAATGACTATTAAATTATTTTCTCACATGTGCATCACCATATTAGGAAAAAAATCGTTCGGCAGGATATAGCATTGTGTGGGGGGTACAGTGTTAGACAAAACAATAGAAGAAAAGAATTAAGGTGTGCTCTTAGCAGTTGAGTGTAAAATGAATAAACAGTGTGACCAGGTAACTGTGAAGGGGGGGAGGAAAAAGGGGGACCTAATCCCATTATTTGGGGTTTAATCAGACCCAATTTGGAATACAGTGATCAAGTTCTGGTGACCTCACTTAAAAAAAGAAATGGTGCAAGGAAGGTCTGAAGGACATATCAGGAGAGATTGGAGGAACTGAATATGTACAGCCTGGAGGACAGAAGGAAAAGGGGGGACATGATGGAAATCTTTAAATATGTTAAGGGAATGGATAAGGTTCCAGAAGGCTATGTTTTCAATAATAATGAACACAGGGGCATAACCTCAAATTGACAGGAGGAAAGTTCAAAACATTAGTAAGCTTGAGTTGTGGAGAAACTTCCTGCATATTCCTTGGACAACAAAGGTGACTAACAAGCAAATACTGGAGTGCATAACACCAGATGTGTCCCTGGAAAACAAAATCATGAACCTGAATCTCACTTACTTTGGCCATGTCTTGTGAGGTAATTCAATGGAGAAAGCAATTATGCTTGGAAGAGTTAGTGGCTGGGCAATATGAAAGCTGACCCCAGCCGTACGAATAAATGGGGACAATAGGATAGGTATGGTAGGTACGCCAGTGCATGCCCCTTACAGACCTCTTAGGAATGGGGTGAAGTCAACAGTAGACAGTTTAAGGTTAAGGTTATGGGGGTTAGAGGATGTAACAACAGAGTCAAGTAGTGCATTCCACGCATTGACCATTCTGCTACTGAAGTCGTATTTTCTGCAATCGAGTCTGGAGCGGTTTATTTTGAGTTTGTATCTATTGTGTGCTCATATATTATTGCAGTTGAAGCTGAAGTAGTCATTGACAGGTAGGACATTGTACCAGACAATTTTGTGTACTATGCTTAGGTCAGACCATAGGCGGCATAGTTCTAGGTTGTCCAAGCCCAAAATTTCAAGCCTGGTAGAATAAGGGGTTTTTTTTTAATGTTGAAAAAGTTTTTATTTTATAATCAAACAAACATACAATTCATAGTCAATCATACAATGTATCATCTAAATACATTTTTATATCTTCTTCTTGCTCTAACAATATGTCATATCTTAATTTTATCATCTCATTTATTGTGACATTTCCCCCAATTTCTTACTTTACTATTAATACATTTATCTGTACTTCAATTTTATCCTCTCCCATCCTTCAACCCCCTTCCCCCCCACACACACCCCAATTCCCAGAGCAAAAACAGGGTATAACATTTAACAAACATAAACTAAAATAAGTTAACTTACTACAGAATTCAAAACTCCCTCTCACTCTTTAACTCGTCTTTTAACAATTATCCATCAACTACCCTTTATAGATTCCATTTGTTAAATCATATCTGATGGGGGGCAGAGGTCGACCCCGAGGCCCCTCATATGCGGGGTGCTGCAAGGGTCGGTCCTCTCGCCCCTCCTATTCAACATTTATGTGAAGCCGCTGGGTGAGATCATCCGTGGTTTTGGGGTGAGATACCACCAGTACGCTGATGACACCCAGCTGTACATCTCCACCCCAGACCACCCCAACGATGCCCTTGAAGTAATGTCCCAGTGCCTGGAGGCTGTGCGGATCTGGATTGGGAGGAATGGTTTCCGACGTCCCAATATAGTCAGTTGGTGCCATCACTGACTATTGGGGGTGATTCATTGGCCCCCACGGAGAGGGTGCGCAACTTGGGCATCCTCCTGGATTCATGGCTGTCCTTAAAAGAGCACTTGATGGCCGTGACCGGGAGGATTTTTCATCACGTTCGCCTGATTCGCCAGTTGCGTCCCTTTCTAGATCGGGACTCCCTACGCACAGTCACTCATGCCCTCGTCACCTCTCGTCTGGACTATTGTAACACTCTCTACATGGGGCTCCCCTTGAGGAGCACTCGGAGGCTCCAACTGGTGCAGAGTGCAGCCGCGCGGATGGTTATGTAACATGTAACACCCCTCCTGCATGAGCTGCACTGGCTCCCGGTGGTCTTCCGGGTGCGCTTCAAGGTTTTGGTTATCACCTTTAGAGCGCTCCATGGCTTAGGACCTGGTTATCTATGGGACCGCCTGCTACCACCAATAGCCTCCCACCGGCCAGTATGCTCCCATAGAGAGGGGCTCCTCCGGGTGCCATCGGCCAAACAATGTTGACTGGTGGCCCCCAGGGGGAGAGCCTTCTCTGTGGGGGCACCTATGATCTGGAACGAGCTCCCCCCAGAGATATGGACGATCCCGGATCTACGCACCTTCTGTCGTGCGCTTAAGATTTTTTTATTTCATCAAGCTGGCCTGCCCTGAATCTTTTCCCCTGTTAAATGTAAATTTTTTTTTATTGAAAAAGTTTTAAAAGTTTTACATACATTTTCTCCCCCCTCCCCAACCGCCCCCCCCCGACTTCCCAGAGCAAATACAAAATAAAATAGAATACAGCTCAAATTCTCTAAAACTCCATTTCACACTTATCATAATCATAATCAATAAACAAATAGATAAAAGGAAAGCAAGTCTTCTTTCTTCTTATTCCATCTAATTCAACAAAATTAATATCCATTCATAATTACAACAGCTAATAAAACAGTTAAGGATTACCTAATTAAACCTATCTTTACTCAATTTAGCTATTTAATGCTTAACAAATTATTAGGTCTATACAATTTAACAAGATATTTTATAACTTTTTTCATTGAAAACAAAAGAGAGAGAGAGAAAAAAGAAACCCTCATTCAAAAACTCCAAATTTAAAATAAAATGTTATATAAACTCTTCCGTCCTCCACTTTTAAACCATAAAGGTCCAATTATAATTAAAGCACTTAATAAAAAATATTTTTTTTGAATTAAAAAAATAATAATCAAACCTCTTATTAGTTTATCAATACATATTAACAAATCAGCTAAAAACATCATTTATTAACTATATCAAACGTTTAAATTCTTCATACTAGATTAAACCGGTTGCTAATCTTCTTGTCTTCACATCCTCCAACAGCATTTAGAATATCTTCATTCATTTGCATCTACCCACCTAAATAAAAATTGCTTCTTTATATAAAAAAACCCCCTGAGTGACTTTATAATTGTATTTGAAATAATATCCAGCAAATCCAGTCAGAAATTAGATTAATAAATTCATCAAACGTGTTAGGGAAACCACCAGATCAACTGCAGTTGCCCTAGGTCCATAGTCCTTTTGCCTTATATTTATTACCATCAGTCAGGAGACTCCAATTTACTATATTCAATAAAACTTCTGCAATTGCCATTAAATCCAAATTTATTGCAATCCTTAATAAAATATTCCAAATCATTCAAGTCAGGGCATATTTTACAGCCCAACCGACCAGCATTGCAGTGATCTGTTTATTCTTCTCAAAATAATCCAATACCGCTGTAGGTTGCCTCCTCATTGTCGCTCATCGCTTAGATAACTGGCATTAAACTGCTGTCTGTTTCTTTTTCCCACAAGTTCAAAATCTTTAAACTGCTAAACAATACTTTTTAAGGACCATCATCTCATCAAGCAGGATTAGTTTCCATTTTTCCAATCTTTCTTCTTTTCCTTTTTACGAACTTTCTTTTTAACTTTGAACCCTCTGCCTTTTTTAACTCCAGTAAAATTTTGCAATTTTTGGGATTGCATAATATAAAATTTTTGGAGAAATATAACTTCTTTTGGAAACAGCTCTTTAAATGCAGATTGGTTTTTATAAGAAAAAATTTGTGTAACCACAATCTCATCAGCTTCCCAGATTTCTTCCTTATTCTGCACAGCCTCCATCTTTCTCTCCTCGGTGATCTGTTGTACTTTTCCTTCTCCCAGCTCTTCGTTCAATCCCCCACTGCTAGATTGCAACTCAGTATTTCCATGTGTTTCATTGTTTCCAGCTTGAAAAGCTTGAAATATAGTATCAATTCTTTTCAATAAAGCAGAGGTAATTGAGCTCAAAGCTTCCTCAAAGTCAGACCATTGAGGGTTAATTAACCCTCCTTTGTTTTCTTTGCTTTCAAAAAGACCAGGCATCCTGCCCCCCTTCTTCCTTGCCTTCCAGAAGGACGGAGAAAAAAAAAAAGAAGAAAAAAATAATTTGTATTGCTGCTTCAGTTATTCCTTTCTTGTTTCATCCACTTTTCAAACAGGAGTTTTACGTTTCAAACAGGGGCTTATCAATAATTACTTTTAAGTTTCACTTCTTCACGCCCCGTTAAAACGCAAACGCCATCTTGCTTTCACTTTCAGCTTAAAAAAAATCTTTTAAAGAGAGTAAATCTTTGGAGTTAGAAAGAAAAAAAAATACTTGCTGTTTCATTCATGCTGCTTGTGCTCTGCCAGATTTATTCAGAAAGTAGTTGTTTAAAGTTAATTACTGGGATGGTAACGACATCTAGCTCTGCAAAGCAGAGGCATCCAGGGTCCGGAGTACTGACAGGCTTAACGGGGAGCTCTCATCTTCGAGCGCCAGATTATGGGTAAAATCTGGCACTCTCAGGGAGCTCTACCCCACCTGTCTACTCACCTTCCCCCCTCATACCAGGGGGAAAGTTTCCAAACCGCAAGACAGCTGATAGTCGCTGTTCTTTGCAGTTCTACGGAGCCCTGGGCTGGCACTTCAAAAAGAAGCGTCTAGCGATGTCGCTGTCCCAACGGAAGCCCGTAAATTTTAATCTGTTTTTAAATTATTGGGTATTTCAAATTTGTTTTCAGCCAAATTATCTAATTCGCTTTTATTCTATTTTAAATTTTTGTATTTATGTGTTTTATTTCTGTGGCTGTTCCCCGCCCTGAGTCCTTCGGGAGGAGGGCGGTATATAAATTTAATAAAAACAAAAACAAAAACAAAACTTAAACATTTCATCTCATATAATTTTTAAAAATCCCATAATCTTAAATTGGACATTTTAAAATCTCTTAATGCATCAAGAAGACATCCTTCAAAATATAAATTTCAAAACTTTTACAAAACTACCCATTAAAGTTTAAATTAACTATTTTAATACTTCAATAAGTTTAAGTTTAAGAAAGTTATCTAATTTTAATTAAACCTTTTAACTTCAATAAAACAATAAACTTTTCAAATTTATTACTAAAATCCTCCTCCAAAAAACATTAATCTCCTGTTCTTCTTTTCTTTCTATATTTTTTCCAATCCTTTCTTTTCAGTATTTTTTCCCCTTTTTCAGCATTGCTCTTCCCCCTGCTTTTATTTTCGAAAATTTTTGAGTTTTAAGTTGAGGTTGATGTATCCTTAAGGCTCTTTCTCCTCTTACAGTTGTATCCTCTAATTTGAAACCGCAGTCCCGACTCTTCCTATCCTCTTCCTATAATCAATCATTTCATCCCTTAAATGTTGATTCTGTCTATAAAACCAAAGATTGTCACAATATTTGCCATTTTGCAGTGAAGAGTCTGATTGCTGTTTTCCTGTTAATTGCGTGGAAGCCTCTGGCAATACCTCTATATCCTGTGTAATAACCTCCATCTTAATCCTGACAACCTCTTTTTTGTCCTCCAGAGTCACATTAGTCAAATTGATTTCTTCATCTTTTCCAGCCAGCAAATCTTTGTTATTATTCAAGTTATATTTTTGAAAGGTTCTTTCAATTGATTCTATTATGACAGAAGTAAAAGAGTTTAAAAGTTCTTGAAGAACCCTTACAGTCACAGCTTGTGAATTTGCTGACTCATATGACGAGAATCCTCCAGCTCTATTGTCAGCCATATTTCAATCTTCACTTTATATTAATTCCAGTGTCAGGCCAGTAAATCCAGTTATTTTCCACCAAGTTTAAAAAATAAAAATTGATTAAAATCGATACCTTAGTCTTTTCCATTCAGCTTCCACTTGCAATCTTTTTCTTTATGTGTAATCCAGTAGCTTTAACAATGTTACCAGCATTAACAAGCACTTTCAATAGTAAGTTTCGTTTTCACGCCCTCAGGAGCCATTCCCCCTTTGTTGTTTAAAACGGAGTTAAAGATCAGTATATACAATTTCTTTGTTCTCCTGAATTGCTCTGCCGGCATCCAAAGTCGAAGTTGTTATAATCCTTAAAATTGCTTGCTGGTGTGGACGCGATGCCTTGTTCTGCATAGAGCAGAATCATCCCGGGTCCAGAGAAAGAAAGGCTTTCAGGGAGCTCTCATCCTGCAACCCCCAGGCTTAAAAAAACCCAAAACCTGGGGATCTAGGGGAGCTCTACCCAGACCCTTCTACTCTTCCCTCCTCCTTTTCCCCAGGGGGAGAGTTTCAAGTCACTAGACAGCTGGTTTTCGCTGTTCTAGCAGCTAAACAGAATCCCGGGACTGGAGCTCCTAAAGGAGCATCCATTCGGCGTGCGCGGAGCCATCAAATGGTATAAGGTATTTTGTTGTGAGCAGAATATAAGATTGGAAGATATGGAGAGACCTGGCCCATAGAATTGCCAAGAGTTGGACTTGACTGAATGGATAACATCATCACCATCACTTCAGAGAAAGAGTAGTGGAAGCTTCGAGCCAACTTCCAGTGGAAGAAGTGGGTCAGTCATCAGTAACTCGCTAACTGAGTTTAAACATGCTTGGGATAAATGCATGTTCATCATCCAACAAAACATTTAAAAATAAAATAAATAAAAGTAAAGTAAAACAAAACAAAACAAAACAATCTCAAACTTGATGGATGACTAGGTTTTTTCTCCCATCAGTTTTCTATGTTTTCTATATTGTTTGTGTGTGTATGTGTGCTTGAGTGTGCCTTTAAATCAGTTGGTAGTGCTCTTGGGAAGGGCTTTTGAAAATGGTTTGCCATTGCCTCCTTCCAGTGGCTGAAAGGGAATGACTGGGTGAAGGTCATCTAGCTGACTTTGTGCCTGGCAGAACTCCCGGTTTCTAGTCTAATGCATCAAGGTGGCTCTTACATCACCAGGGAATCTATGATATATGGAGAATTAACAATATTTCAATAAAGTATTTCATCTGCCTAAGAAATAAATTAGCATTTGAAAAATGCGTGTTCAAATTATAAAAAAAAAAAACCCTAAAGTGGTGCTTAAAAACTACAATATCTTTTTGATCAGGCATAACTGCTACAGAAGCTATTCCAGAAACAGAGCATCCCGATACAGAAAGCTCTTTCAAAGATGAAAAAAACAACCCCACGGTACTTTCATTAAAGATGTACTGGATCTCTTAAAGCACAGACAGGTTAATATATTATCTACAAGGCAGAAGTGTTTGTTATGTCACAGTATTCAATAAATGTGACTGGCATGTTTGGTTGGTCAGTAAAGCAATTTGCAATGAAATCATTTGCAATACTTGCCATCTTAGATGATTTCAGTTCTTTAAGTAACTGGTTCAGTTGTTTAATTCAGAGTAAATTGGGAACTAATTCAGAGTGCAGGGAGTTTGTTTCTGTTTCAACAATAGAAGCAAACATTCAAACATGATGGCTTTTTTTCCTCTCTTTGAAGAAAAAGAAACACTTATCAGTCACCAAAACATAAAATTTAGAATAATTTAGAATAGAATAGGCCCATGGCCAGAAAAGCAAGAATTAAGCTTTATTTTGTACTGTATATTGCCATTGTCTCAACACAGGTTTTTTTTTTTGTTTTTTTGAAAAGCCTATTATAAAATAGCATGTCTTCTGCCTTTTTACCAAAACTGTAGTGCTGGAATAAACAAGCAACAGCTTTAGCACTGTTTGATAGCCATAAGGAAGGGAAGGGGGGGAAAAAAAGAGAAAATAATGCTGAAATATGTGGATGTGCACCCCACTGTTTGCCTGCGATATGTTTCATCTCAGAAATCATGCTAGTTAGGATGTAATTGGTAAGGGAAAAAAAGGCTATAATCTGTTGCTTTTTTGCTTTTGTTTTTTTCTAATTTGGATGAGACAGTCTGAATGATGTTTTAGAAACAGTAACACTGGGACATGGACAGGCATAGTTTTCAGAAGACTTGGTAGCTCTTAAACCTCCCCCCCCTTTTATGGAAGTCATCACCTATTCCTAATTCAATCAGGAATTATCAGTTTCTCCAGCAAGAAGAGGTTTAAGATAGAAAACAATTTACTTATTGAGGTGAGCTTTGCAAAAAAAAGCAAAGATACATTGTTAAGGAAGAGAACAATCTTTCCACAACAAAGAAAATTGGTGTTTTGTATAGCTCAAGGGTGTCAAACTCACATTGTCACGTTGCTGTCACATGACATTTCGCTGTTTTTCCCTTTGTGGAGCTGGGGTGGGCATGCCCTGCGGATGATGCATTTGGCCTGCGGGCCGCCAGTTTGACAACCCTGGTATAGCTGATTCAGCTCTTTTCTAAGCAATGGATTTAATCAGTTCTGATTAAGAACAGAATGTGGTTTTTTTCTTTTAAAGCAACATACTCTTTGGGTCAGCAGAATCTACTACTTAAAGTGGTAGCTGTAGCTGTAAAAGATACCATGAAATTCTCTGTCCGTGCATATTCTTTGCAAGTAGATTGGGATAGGATGAGGAAAAGGAATTCCTGTGTGAAATCTTGGACAGCCAGTCACTGCTGAACTAGACAAACCAATGGTCTATGAGTTCTGATCCTCTAAATATAATAACTGTTAAGCGCCTCAATATATTTCATACAGATATTTTTGCATAGTGAAAATTTTCTTGGATTTCACAGGTATATAAATAAATCAAATTGAGTTTCATAGACGCTATAGGCCAAGAATCTGAACACAAATTAAGGCAGGGGTAAACATCTTTTAATTATTGATGATAAGATTCCTATTTATTGCTGATATGATTCCTCCAGAGACCAATACTGGTAGCTGGAGATGTTGGGAGTAGTAATTCAGCAACATTTAAAGAACCACAGATTTCATATTACCATATTGGGGCATCAAATAATGGAATACTATACTTACTTCATGCAGATATTCTATTTCCTGGTCTCTAATATGGTATTTGCTAGCGACCATGTGGCTGCCTATTTCCTAGACCTACTAATTTTTATTGCTTACATTCATTATTAAAAAATAAAGAGAAGCTATCATGCTGCTAAGTAAAGCGCCCGCCTCAAGAACAGCCTGTATTTTCACCAATACCTCTGGGCTTCACATAAATCTAACAGACATTCTTAGGGGGAAAATGGTGAGGAGCTACAGGCTGTTGCTTGTTTTGTTTTCCAATAGAGGAATGTTTTATGACATTCATAGCCCCAACCCACAGTAGCCATTTTGTGAGACTATCTAAAGCATATCTCATATTCCAAATGTGCCTACAGTCTCCAGAAGTTGGGTATCTGCTTAATTGTGTAAGCAAAATCCTGTACCAAAACTTTAAAATGTAAATGCAGAACTTATTATAAATGCAGAAGTTTTTTTTACAGATAGTCTAAATTAAAACTACATTTTTTTCTTGGATGGTATCCAGTAACAAAAGCAAATAAAAATTTTCTCAAAATATATTGGAAAAACTGGCCCATGGATAGAAAATGTAAAGCATAGAATTAATAATGTGCCTTAAATTTTAAATGGATTACATGCTGAATAATTGACCACCTACTAAGGCAAGGTAGACCTGTGCAATGCATTTGTATCAATACAGAAATATATTTCAAACACTTAAGGCTATAAAAAGAAGAGATACTTCTCCTTGCAGTTAGCAATGAATCCGTTTTTAATTCTAGAAATGAAGGAAAAAACCCCTCCATTTCATCTGTAGGGAATCAAAAGATATTTTTGCACAGAAAACATGAATCTCTACAGTCACAGAAATCTAAAATTTATGTGGATTAACATTAGATTGCCAAATACCGATGTTAGGAATCCTTGTGGTCTAAACCATAGGCTAAGTTCTTGAAAAAGGAGGAAAAAATAATACTTTGCAATGTTCACTCAAATCCTTTTCTAGATGGTATATTATAAACTTCTGGGAAAGAACCCAGCAATAGATTGTTATATTAATGGAGGAGGGGATCTCTCAAGCTATTAAGCATGTCAGATTTTTAATCCCACACAAAATCCTGTCAAATTGCTAAGAGTGTATCGATGATTCAGATAAACAGATTCTAGCAACTTCAGAATGCCACTTGAAACAAAATGGGATTCTTCCAAAAAAGCTAATTGGTGCCATTGTGAGTGATTAGAAGATGAAAGAAAACTAAATACTTGCAGAGACTCTCCATAGAATTTGGGAAATGGAAAGGGAGAAAAAAGAGAGTCGACTTTCCCCTTGAAGCTTCTGAGGAAGAGAGTTCCTTTTTGGCAACTTTTGTTTTTATTTCTATTAATTAATAAGAAGGAGAAGGTATTTCTCAAAGGTGCTACCACAGGGCTTGCTTTATATATATGCTAAACTACTACAATTTATTGTGTGGTGTAAATCCATTCATTCTGGCTAACTTAATACACAATGACACAACAAAATGGAATTTAGTACAAGCCGGTGAACAATTTCGTAAAGCAGTTTAAACTGATGTTCTTCCATGCAATCCCCATCTGTTTCTTCAATTGACTTCAGAAATTCCAATCCAGATTTCAGTGGATTGGCAATACCACTAGGTTAGGGCTCAGGTGAGACTAAGCTACTGAAGAAAGTTAGCACCCACCCATCTCCCTCCTGAAGAATGAAATATTTTAGGAAATATTAAAAAGGCAGAATATTATATTTCCCTGGATGAGAAAAGGAGAAACATGTTTTAAAGATAAAGCAGCTCCCTGAAGCTCCCTGCCCCCCCTTCAGTTCCAGGGTGATGGGAGTAAGACATGGCCCTCAGGACATGATAGGACTAGCCTTCTACCAGAGGTGGGTTTCAGCATGTTCTGACCAGTTCTGGAGAACCAGAAGCGGAAATTTTGAGTAGTTCAGAGAACCGGTAGTAAAAATTCTGACTGGCCCCGCCCCCACCTATTTTCTGCCTCCTGAGTCCCAGCTGATTGGGAGAAAATGGGGATTTTGCAGTAACCTTCCCCTGGATTGGGGCGGGAATGGAGATTTTACAGTATTCTTCCTCTGCCACGCCCACCAAGCCATGCCATGCCATGCCATGCCATGCCCACCAAACCACACCCACAGAACCGGTAGTAAAAAAATTTGAAATCCACCACTGCCCTCTACCTATCTAGCAACAGAACTCACCACATGGCATCTGGGGAGATTGCATCACTCAGCAAGATTCAACCAAGCCTAGGACTCAAGACAACCTACAAAGTTACCCCTGCATGACCACATGGGAGTCTGTCTACCACTCAGAATACATTTCTTACACAGGAACAGGAAGCTCCAAGGCAGGGCCCAAGAGAGGGTATAAATCTCTCTCTCACACACACGCATCCATGTGCTCATTTTGCCCAGGACCTCAAACCACGTGGTCCTGTTCACCATTAAATTATCTTTCCAAGCAGTCTCCATGTTTCCAGTGTCTTTCTCCCCACTTGGAACTGCACCCAGATGGACATTTCTTCCAACACTACCATAAGACCTTATTGGTTGTTCTCTTCCTTTTGGCCCTTCCCATCTGCACAGAAAGGCAAGCCTAGAGATTGTTCCTCCTTGGACAGCAAAGGTGACTAACAAATAAGATCTGGAGTGCATAACACCAGACGTCATTAGATGGCATGAAACTGTTTCTCAATTAATTTGGCCATGTCAAATGGGGGAATTCATTGGAGAAAGCAAGTATGTTTGGAAGAGTTAGTGGCTGTACAATACCAAAGCTGACACCAGCCAGAGCATAGAACAACTCAAAGAAATAGTGCAAGATTGGAAGATATAGAGAGAGACCTCACCCATAGAATCGCCAAGAGTTGGATGTGACTGGATAACATTAACATAACCTCCTCCTCCTTTGTTCCATTCTTGCTAGTCCTCAAACCTTTCCTTTGCTTTCACATTCCACCTCCTTTGACATTAACAGAAACCCTTTTATCTTTTTTCTCCTTTGGATTTTCTCATCGCTCTCATCCAATGGTGAAATCCAAATTTTTTTACTACTGGTTCTGTGGGCATGGCTTGGTGGGTGTGGTGTGGCTTGGTGGGCATGGCAGGGTTAAGGATACTGCAAAATCCCCATTCCCTCCCCACTCCTGGGGGGAGGATACTGCAAAATCTCCATTCCCATCCCACTCTGGGGCCAGCCAGAGGTGGTATTTGCCAGTTCTCCGAACTGCTCAAAATTTCCACTACTGGTTCTCCAGAACCTGTCAGAACCTGCTGGAGTTCACCCCTGCTCTCATCCTATAATATAAAGCAACATGGCACAGGTTGTCCTTTCATGTGTACGTCTCAGCTCCATTGATACCAAATATCAACAATCCTATGATGCAACTTAAAGATGTTTTAAAAAATCAATGGAAAAGAAACTTTGGAGCCCTGGGGAGGTGGGGGAGAGGTGTGTGTGTGCTTCAGCAAATTTGTGCAGAAACAGGATGCCTCCTTGGATGTTGTTAGGGTTGAGCGAACATAGATTTTTTGATTTGAAGATAGGTAACCAGTTTCATTGGTTCAATTGCAAGATGATTAAAAACAGCAATTACAAAGTATATAGGAGCCCACAACAGCAATTGGCTACTTGAAGGAAAGGGTGTGCCTGCACTGCAGCCAATCAGAGCTCTGCTAGAATTGAATAAAACACTGGAGATTGCCCTCTTTGAAGGGCTTAAGATGGTTAGTCTCAGAAAATAGCAGTTTTGAATTGAAGCTGAGAAGCACAGGTGAAAGGTGCATTTTCAGCAGTATGGAGTGGGAAAAGGACAACATCATCTATTCCTACATTGTTCAGTGACTTGTATTGGCAATGGATCAAGTAGAAAGTGTGAATCTTCCCTGTGACTAAGACAGCAGAGACAGTTTCACCACCTGGGGCTTGTGGGAATAATCTGAGAAATAATAAAGATCAGAGGATGCTTATCCTAGCTTTTGTTCACTATGGCACACTCCAGATATGCTGGAGTTAAAGCTGTATTTTATATTTTCAAAAATGGGAACTGGTGGCAACAATATTTCTTTCCAATGACCCTTTGGGGTCTGAAAAACCCTCAAAGCCATTTCATACCTGGAAATCTCAGCATTTTTAGCTGTGTAGTCTTGGTGATAAAGATTATCCACTACACATTCTGAAAAAATGGGGACAAAGTGAGTGCAGTTTTCTCATTTTGCTCAAACTCTGTAGCCAGCCATTAGTTTCTATAGTGCCTGAAGATAACTTAGTTATGGCTTTTACTGTAGTTGGTTCAGCATAATCTAGAATATGGATTTCTTTTTCTGTCCAGCATGACTAACATTTTTAAAGTATCCTGGCATTAGAAAGAAACTGATGTGATTTTTGGTACCTACGGGAAATCATGTGTGAAAAATCTTAGCAAAAAACCAAAATCTGGAGGATTAAATTTAATCTATGTAAAAAAAGGCTACACACTGTTAAGTAAAGTTTGTTGTTCCACAAGGCAGCTCCTGTGGAATTATGTTAACGCGCCCAGTAGAAAAGAACGCATCACACCAAAAAAGAACCCAAATATGGAGAACTAAAGAGGAAAAAAAATATAAAATGGTCCAGTTAAATTCTCTAGAGTTGATCCTTAAAGAGAACATGAGTAGGTGGAAACAAAGATTTTAGGGTCATAATACTTCAAGTGTAATAGTTAAGAATATGGACAGTTTTCGTTTATCATAGTTTTGTTTTATGGCAAGCAAAGTAAAAGAAATTCTCTCTCTTTCTCTCTCTCTCTCTCTCTCTCTCTGTGTGTGTGTGTGTGTATGTGTATACAAAAAATTCAGTGCCTTGGGTTATTTATAAAAAAATAACAGCAGAATAAACAAAACACTGCACATGGTACCCCTTAGGATGTCCATTATTTGCATATCAGTAATAAAGAATCCATGATCTGAGATAACAGAGTGCCAAGCTCTTTCTTACATGAAAAGTGTTTTCAGCATTTTGATTAACAGTTTGGTAAAGGGAATTCCGCTGAGATGATATTCAGCGTAAATAAACCCCTAAGACCAAACCCTTAACACTTGGCTTTCTCAGGACTCTAACAAGTTTTAAGCGTCCTACTATAGGGCTCCATAAAACAAACACAACAGAACCTTTAATTTCATCCCTACAAATGAAAAAGTAAGAATAAAGGAAGAGGCCAAGTTCAAATATAGCATTAAGCTGTGATCTCTTTAAAGCTTTGGTGATTAAGTCAGCATGAGATATGATTCTAAGAACATGGATTCTTCTTTTTTAAAAAAAGGATCATTCCTTATATAGGAGGGCCTTAAAGATCCTTCTAAAAGATATTTCCACTGGCCTCCAAATCAATATTTAGAACCATTTACAGAATAAAGGAAAATTACAACTTAGTATTGCATATTTAAACCAAGCAGGAAGATTTCATCTCTCTTCTTGAAACAAAGATGCTTTCAGAATATGCCATAGAAATACTTACTATGGAAACAAATCAGTCTGTACAGGAATCACCTTTGTGAGCTTTTCTACATCAAGATGGTATCAGTCAGTGTATATCAGTTATCTATCCCACTCTAAAGCTGAATGCCTGTGGACATGTGTCCTGTTTTGTGCAGATCTACAGCCAAGACTGATGCCAGGTAAAACAGATCTATGAGTGGAGTCCAGAGAGCAGCAAGTACTCAAAAACAACCAGGATTGAGATCTGAGTAATAGTTGTCAGAGGCAAAATCCAGAGCACAGATAGGAAGGAGTCCTGAATGCAACAAGCACCCAGCAGTTTTCTAGATAATGAGGCAATAATATACAAACCATCACCAATCCAAAAATCCCTAGAACTACAGTAGGAGCTATGGTGGCGCAGTGGTTAGAGTGCAGTACTGCAGGCTATTTCTGCTGACTGCCAACTGCCTGCAATTTGGCAGTTCAGATCTCACCAAGCTCAAAGTTGACTCAGCCTTCCATCCTTACGAGGTGGGTAAAATGAGGACCCAAATTGTTGGGGGTACTGATTGTAAACCACTTAGAGAGGGCTGTAAAACACTGTAAAGCGGTATACTGTATAAGATTAAGTGTTATTGCTATGCCCAAGATTCAACTATTAGGAAACAATATACCGTTTGAATGTCTCCCAAAGAGATGTCTTAATACATAAATATGATTCAGGGAAAAATGCTTTGAACCTGGTACATACAAACCATAATCTTTTCTATTTTAAAAAAATACAGATAGAATTTTTTTGCCCTTATGCATGACTGTAAAAAAATGTGCCACTCTTCTCAAAGTTGGGTTAATTTTAATGAGTTAATTACTTAAAGTTGTGATTTTTTTTCCCAGGCTCTTACAGAATCCTTAAAAAAGAATCAGCCAGATCTAATAAATAACATAAATAATATATCAACTTTAGCTGAGCCTTCAGAAAAACTATTGTTGGGACATCTCCAGGTGATTTTAACTGACATATTAGCTCTGATTGTATTAAGTCACCTCCTGTCTGTGTGCACTTTGCTTCCTCCCTCTCCATTTCGGTCAGTTTTATTTTAACTGAATTTTAAATTTTGAAAACCTCTTTTTTTCGTTGGTAGAAAACTACATTCCATTTTTGGACAAAGCAAATTTCACTAAATTTCCATCTCACAATTTTTGTTTTAAATAGATGTCAAGTAATCAGCAAAATACTTCAAATGAATTTTGCAATCAAAAAGTATATTATTCTTTTGCCTGAATCTGTGAATTTCAAAGACATTATATATTAAGTCATTAGTACACTGTAACTCCTTTTTAATGTCTTTTTTAGTTTTAGAAGTAGTTTGTCATGTACCACTGAATCAAAGGTTTTACAGAAGTCTATGTAAATTGCATCTATTGCTTTGCCCTGATCAAGATTTGTAGTCCATATGTTTTTGCAGTGTAGAAGTTGTAGATTACAAGATAATTTTTTTCTGAAATAAATAAATAGCAAAAAATAGAAGAAAATTTTGGTTGGAAACTAACCAAAGAGAGAAACAACCTGGAATTAAGGAGAAACTTCCTAACAGTGGGGACAATTAGCCAGTGGAACAGCTTTCCTTCAGAAATCAAGGGCATTCCATCCATGGAGGTTTTTAAGAAGAGACTAGACAGTCGCTTATCTGAAATGGTATAGGTCTCCTGCTTGAGCAGGGGCCTGGACTAGAAGACCTCCAAGCTCCATTCTATTCTATTCTATTCTATTCTATTCTATTCTATTCTATTCTATTCTATTCTATTCTATTCTATTCTATTCTATTCTATTCTATTCTATTCTAGATTTCAGATATGGCATCAAAAGTTAATCATAAAACAATATGATTAACAATACTTTGTCTCTCTTTGAGAGGCAAAAAGTCTCTCAAAACTTTTTTTTTAAAAAAATACATATATATTTTATGCTCAACCTTTGGTCTTTTAATGTATTAATAAATTTTCCCCAAAAGAATTTTAGAGACCCAAGATTTTAATATTCAAGATTTCCAATAAAATATTTGATAGAGTGGGTTAAAGAGAATTGACAAACGCTTTAGAGAAGGTTCGATTACTTGCAATTCTGGCTGGGAATTCCAGATGTTGTACATATAGAGGATTTCCAATTGGAGAAGGAATTATTTGAAATAACAAAGTTAATAATAAAAGTTAAGTTTCAAGGAAATAACAATGGCTGGGTATTGGAAGTTTGGGGAGAAAAGCTATTTTGAGCCTGTTATTTTTCAAACCTTGCAACCTACAGCTGAACCATCTGTGAGGTAGCTGACAAGCCATACATATCTCCCGTCCCTCCAAACTGAAATGTTAACTCTATTGAGATGTTCTTCTTCTTCTTCTTTTTTGCTAACACCCATGATTATCATTCAGAATCCAGAATCAGTATGGAAGCCTTCAAAGACAAATGTCAATTTAAGTTATTAAAATCTACCCTTGGTAAGACCCATCAACTTTCTATAACCAGGTTTGTTGAAATGAGGAAGACAACATGTGGGAAAAGACTACCATAAAAGAGTAAAATAATCCATTAACCATTATTGATCAAACTGGTTTTTCCAGGAAGCTAAACATCATGCCCTATAACATTATATAGTCTTGAAAAATACAAAGAAAAATTCCATGCTTTTTAGGTTAATATGATGGTATTATTTCCAAGACATAAACTTTAAAATCTGATGCTATATTATTCACATACTATTCCCACCTGTTGAGATGTTCTTGATGCTCCAATATTTCCAAAACATAAAGGTCAATTAAAGAGGTGGTAGAGGAAAACAAACCTCTGCTAACTTTCCGGTGCCCTACTATGCTGCTCCAGTGGTATTAATGGTGTGTTCTCGTTACAAACACAAGAAGTGTAGGCCAAGAGTTTATATTCCCAAAAGGATCACTGTAGGCATTAAGGTTGTCCCAGTTGCCCAGGTGAAGCAAGGAGGTATCTATTTTTGGCAACAGCAAAATAGGACAATGCTGGAGTTGGATGATCACTTTACTGACCTCAGCAAAGGCATAATAATTTCACACTGTGGAAGAATGCAATGGTAAACATTCCTATATTTCACCAAGAAGCCACATAGATAGATGGTATAAACCAATGGATGTTAAAGTGCCAGATGATGGACTCCTTATGTCACATACTACTGAGAAAGAGCTGAGGATCTTTTCAAGTACTAATGGTGTTTATGACAACGCTAGATTAAACTCTTCAGGATGCCTAGTTGCTGATGTTACCATACAGAAAAAGGAAATCTAAAGCTGCAAAGACAGAAATATATGGGGACCTGGAATGCGTGAAGCACAAATGTGGAAAAGTTCAATGTAATGAAAAATGAATCAATTACACAGTGACATCCTAGGCAACAACAAATTGAAATGGATTGAAAGTGGACACTCTCAGTTAGAAGGTCATGCTGTTACAATTCAGATATGAAAAAGAAAGAAGGAATGGCCCTGATTTTATAGTCAGGAAGGATTCAGCAGAAATAATATTGGTTGCAATGCAGACAATAGCTGAATAACATCAATTGGACTTCCTTTGATAGGGCATTCATGTTCCAACCACTGATGCCGAAGATGAGAGGTTGATGAGTTTATAATCAGGCTCGATCTGAAATCAACAAAACATGAAAGCAAGATGTACTGTTTGTGATTTGTGCCTGGAAACAATAATGAGAAAAATGTAGTTGGATTGTATGGTTTAGGAAACAGAAATGAAGCAGGAAAACAACTTATATTCTGTCATTCCAATGATTTATTCATGGTTAACATAGTCTTTAAACAAACACGATGGTGACTATATAGGTGGACATCACTTAATGGAGTGCACAGTAACTAAACTTTATATTTAGTGGTACAAAGAGATGGGGCAGGTTAGTTATAGCTAACAAAAAGCTAACTGTGTAACAGATCATTTACTACTCATATGCAAGTTCCAAGTTAAGCTAAAGTAGAAGAAGAAAGCCATTGAAAGCCAATTTATAAAATGTAATCTTGAAGGTATGCCCACCATTTCAAAAAACTTCAGGAATCCTTTTGAAATCTTGATCCTCATTGATTGGGAACCAGAAGAACAATGGAATTAACTCAGAAAAGTTCTGAATGGGAAAAGAGACTGCCAAAGATCAAGAAACTGAAGAAAGCAAACTCAGTGTTAGAAGACACAGTGGAAATTCCCAAGAAGAGAACAGAAGCCAAACCCATGAAAGACAAATATCTCAGAAGAAACATAGTAAATGATTTCAGAGAGCTGTGAGAAGAGATAAGAAGTAGTATTGCAATAACATCTGTAAAATCATTGAAGATGGAAACAAGATACTGAAAAACAAGAAAAGTCTTCCAAAAGTTTTCTGAAGAAGGTTCCAAACTTGAACTGATGCCAATGGATAGATATTAATCAATTCAAAGAAGAGTGAAAAAAGATGTAAACAATCTATTAAAATTCTGTATTATCAACATCTGACCTCACATTGTCATATTTTGGGCTCATGTAAAGATCTGGCTGTCTTCAGAATCCCATAATGCTGGGAAAGGTGGAAAGAAAGATAAGAAGACATTCAGTGATGAACTAGGGATAAATCTTAAAGATTCATATTTGCCTTCTCTCACTCTGTTTCTCTTATAAAACTTGGTGACCTCTCCCTTTTATTGTAGTAGGTCAAAGAAATCACACAGGTTGAAATAATCAGATCCTAAAGCAAAATGGTATAAAATGGAGTATTAAATCTGTGATATAATTTGGCCTCTGTCTTGGGAAGATGAAGAGATAGGAACTTCTGACTAGAAATGAGTGTGAGGACTACAAGTTGTAACACAGTGTAAACAATGGCCAAATGATTGTGGATGCTAAGATAGATATTGTCATTCAGTTTTTCTTTAAAATTTCTGTTTATGCTCAGATTGACAATATGGGGAAACAAGATACTTGCTTGTATTTTAACCATAAAAATATTTTGGAAATAAAAAAACTGAGTAGTACTTCAAGTTGAGGTGGGTCATTTCTTGTTCAATCGTAAGATCATCTAATTTATTGAGACACTGAAGGGTATTCAGCAAAGAGGAGTCCTCCAGAAAACCCTTTCATCAAAGTAAAATACAAGTTTGGAAACCAAGTATAAGTCAGAATGCATTTCAGGACCACATTAAACCCGTATTTTGTTGAATAACACAATTTATTTGATTATTTATATCCAGATTTATTATTTTTACAAATAACTCAAGGCGGTGAACATATCCAACTAACTTTCTCTTCCTCACAACAACAATCCTGTGAGTTGAGTTGCACTGAGAAAGAGTGACTGGCCCAAAGACACCCAGCTGACTTTCATGGTTAAGGTGGGACTAGAACTCTTGGCCTTTTACTTTCTAGCCTGGTGCTTTAACCACTAGACCAAACTGTCTCTCTCTTCCATTGTACTGAACTAAGTAAAAAGTCAGGTATGCCATGAAATGTATTTGGTTCTGTAGGAAGTTAGCACCCACCCCTCTCCTAGAAGAATGAAATATTTTAGGAAATATTAAAAAGGAAGAATGTATTTCCCTGGATGAGAAATGGAGAAACATGTTTTAAAGACAAAGCAGCTCCCACCTTCCTGCCTCCCCCAATCACCTTTGTCAATGGGCCAGAGGCAGAAACCCAATTCCCCCACCACCACCTTTGTCAATGGACCATCATCTGCAACACAATAGGACCCATCTAGCAACAGAAACTCCTCACATGGCACCTGGGGAGATTACATCAGCCAGCAAGGCTAGCTATGACCTCTGACAGCAACCAATCAGGAAAAATAATAATAATAATAATAATAATAATAATAATAATAATAATAATAA
>WNWU01013616.1:487689-548636 GCA_012654045.1 Ptyas mucosa
TATTATTATTATTATTATTATTATTATTATTATTATTATTATTATTATTATTATTATTATTATTATTATTGGACTATACCAGCAATTCAGCTTCCTTACTGTTTAAAAAAGCAATTTAATATTAAATAATTGGTATTTAAAATACAATTTTTCCTTTAATTTAGGATTTTCAAATTGGAAACATTGGGCACGAGGGCTTTAATAAAAACTATACTAGAATGATTTTAATCATTGGTGAGCTCTGAAAAGGCAAAATTAAAACCTTCTTGGTTATTGCTTTGGGTAGAAGCATTTGGTTTTGGTTTTTTAAAAAAAGTTGTGTCTTCTTCACAACATTTTTCAAAGCTTTCAGAAAAACAAAATAGACCTTAGCAATAATTCCTGAATGATTAATAGTTTTATATATTCTGGAATCAGAAATAAAATCTGATTTCTGTTGTGCCTACACTGCAGGGTCAGTGTGGCTGGCCCTGCTAAAAAGAAAATAAAGTGATGATAAAATATGTTTTGATTTGAGATTGAAAGATTCCAAATGAAGCCAGTTTTGTTTCAGATGACTTGTTATGACTGAACACAGTACAGAATTATTCAAGATCACGATTGATCCACAATTCTGTAGCTTAGTCCCATTTATGTACTGTAAATGCACTCAATGGATCAGAACTGCTAGAAATCATATCTCAAACAGTGGGGGTTGCTACCGGTTCGCACCGGATCGGGCGAACCGGTAGCGGCAGTGGCGGGAGGCTCTGCCCACCCACCCGGACACTTCTGCACATGCGCAGAAGTGCCTGGTGCGCGCAGGAGCGCAGGAGCGCACACAAGTGAGCGTGCACGAGCGAACCGGTAGCGATGGGATTTGGAACCCGCCTTTGATCTCAATATATGGATAAAAATAGAAAGGATGAAGGAGGTTGCTATGCAATTAGGATAGATCAGCCTATAGATATTTATGAACAGTAGAAAGGACCATGTATTATATAATCTAATTGTAGGCTATTACTATAATATAATGCAGGCCATAGGATCAGATTTCAATATACAGGCATATTATAATTATCAAGGACTCTAAAAAGTACCATCATACTTCCTTAGTTTGAACATTTAAGGTTTCAATTTGAAACCAACGTTAGGAAAAGCAGCCACCAAATTTATGCTCTTTTTTCACTTTTTAATATAAATTTTCTTGATTGAGGAAAACCACTTCATCCAGAAGGCATCAGCAACTTTGTTTTTTAAAGTCATTTGATTCCCATGTCTGTGGTAAGGGCCTCTTTTTTGGGGGGGGGTGCATCTAATGTCCCAGTCAAAAGTCTTAATGCTGGAGAAATCAACAATGATATTCAATTTAAGTAGTTCCAGATTAGGGGTAGTGATTAAGGCATCAAGCTAGAAACTGGGTCACCTTGAGTTCCTGTCTTGCTTTAGACCCAAAGCCAACTGGGTGACCTTGAGCCAGACACTCGCTCACCCCCAGGAAGAAAGCAATGGCAAACCACTTCTGAAATCCTGGCCAAAAAAACAAACATGCAGTGATATATCAGGGCAGTTGCCAAGAGTCAAGACTGACTCAGAGGCACCAGAATAAATGACTTAAGTCCTGCCATCTGTCTCTCTCCCTTTGCCAAGTTAAGGGTCCTGATGGGAGCGTAAATTATTACTGGAATATTGGAAAATAACCCTGACGCACAAGTTTGAGTGAATCCCAGAATCCATTGCACAGTAGGGAGAAAAAGTAGTGACCCAAGCTTTCTTCAAGCTTAGCATCAATCTCCCACTTGATTTCTTTCATAGTTTTTTTTAAAACAGTAAACCAATTATTTATATACTGTCTTTCATACTTGAATATGAAGTGCTTGCAAATCTGAAGGGATCACTCAAAAATTAGCTGATGGATTGAGGCACCCAGCTCACTATCGCCGCAGCCTTATGCATGTCCCACTGTGTTTAATAGTTCTTACTCCTCAGTCAGTACATTTAAAATGGCTACCAAATGTAGTAATCAATTATTATCCTGCTTAGCACAGCTTTTTTCCTATTTAATTAGTACTAAGAAGTGGAAATGCATTTTTTCCTACTGTGGTAAAATATGAACTGTCCAACATGTTTATACTTTTTTTTTAAAGAAACATGTTTTTAAATAAATTCTAATTTTCTAAGCTTGCTATGATTTTTCCCCCTTAAGTAGAATTAGTGCCATTTTTAGTCTCATCAATAGCTACTACTTCAAAAGGAGATTGCATTTAGATAGATTGGGTTGCAGAGACAAGGGTCAGTATCTGATCAAATGTGGAGAAAGAAAATCTGTATTTGCTTGAATGCAAGTCAAACCTTCCAAATTAACTGAAACCTTGCTTTATAACGTATCTAGTTATACACACTAAGGGATGTGGTGGCTCAGACGCTAAGCTTGTTGATCGAAAGGTCGGCAGTTCAGCGGTTCGAATCCCTAGTGCCGCGTAACTTGTCCCAGCTTCTGCCAACCTAGCAGTTCGAAAGCATATAAAAAATGCAAGTAGAAAAATAGGGACCACCTTTGATGGGAAGGTAACTGCGTTCTGTGCGCCTTTGGCGTTTAGTCATGACAGCCACATGACCACGGAGATGTCTTCGGAAAGCACTGGCTCTTCTGCTTTGAAACAAAAATGAGCACCGCCCCCTAGAGTCTGGGACGATTAGCACATGTATTTCCTTAGATGTTCCACAGGGCTTTCTCTTGATCACAAGATCAAGAAAAGAATGCTGTCCTGAATAGTCCTATGGATTCTGATATACCCCTTTTCCATCTCTGAATTCATACCACACTGTTCTTTCTGGGAGGTCATTGGGTGGCTTCCTGAGTGTTCAGATGGGAGATCCTTGAGCTAATGGACATGGATTTGATTCCAAATACAGGTAGTCCTCGACTTACAACAGTTCATTTAGTAACCATTCGAAGTTACAATGCACTGAAAAAACTGACTTATAACCATTTTTCACATTTACAACCGTTGCAGCATCTCCATGGCCACATGATCAAAATTCAGACGCTCATATTCATGATGGTTGCAGTTTCCCAGGGTCATGTGATCTCTTTTTGCAATCTTCTCACAAGAAAAGTCAAGGGGGAAGCCAGATTTACTTAACAACTGTATTCCTAACTTAACAACTGCAGTGATTCACTTAATAACTATGGCAAGAAAGATTGTAAAATGGGCTCACTTAACAACTGTCTTGCTTAGCAACAGAAATTTTGGGCTCAATTGTGGTCATAAGTCGAGGACTACCTGTAATCCATGTGTAGCTGCAACAGTTTTTATTTGAGACCCTCTGTGCTAGTTAGGCAAAATGTCTACAGAACACAACAATATTCTACTTTCGGGTCAAGAGAGTAGTTCTGCAACAGTGTGAGTGACATGTCTAAAATAATTATAAAGATTAACATTTACAGCCAATGTAGATATTTATATGAATCTGTAAAATGATTAAATGCTTATTAAACATCTTCTAACAATTAAATATTCCTATCACGTTCTTCCATTCATTTTTTCCTCAAGTTAAGACTTAAACATTTTGTACCCATAAATAATTCCATTTCAATTGTTTGGATCTAATTCTAATGTTATAAATAATAAGGTATTTATATTTATTTATAACTTGATGTTATAAATAAGGTATTTATACTTATTTTCTGATAATTCTAAATTAGTTAATGTGGGATTAAAAATGCAATTTGACTACAGTAGATGTAACTTTCATGTGTTCCCATAGCTTTTTGCATTTTATTTGTGTTATGATAGCTGATTATTTTTTCACAATTTATCATAAGATAACATGACTACTGTAGTTCTAAAGACGATTAGACTTACTATACTTTAGATAGTTTCACCCGCCCCCGTTGTCTTCCAGATAGGTTCTTCTTTTTTTTTATTGAAAAAGTTTTTAAAAGGTTTTACAAAAATTCCCCCCCCTCCCCAACCTCCCCACCCCCCGGCTTCCCCGAGCAAGTACAAAATATAAAGTACAGCAAGCATAATAAAAACACATTAAAAAACTATCTATAAATTTAACTCCCACACTTCACATAATCATGAAACAATTACATAAAAGAAAAGCAAATCTTCTTTCTTCTTCTTCTTCCCAACCTTACACAATTAAAATCCACTTACAATTGAAGCACTTAATAAAGCAATCCAACAATACAAAGACTAAACCTATTATTAATCATTTTAACCAATTAGCTTCATTATAAATTTAAAACAAACAATTATATAAACCCTTTTTCTGTCCTCCAATTCTGGACCATTAAAGTCCAATTATAATTAAAACAGCTTAAAAATCTTTTCTAACTAGAAACAAAACTTAGTAGTCAATATTTAATAATCATTTCCATAGAATCCAATTATAATTAGGACACGTTAAAAGAGAAAAAAAGAAATCGTTTTCTGATTAAAGACAATACTTAATAATCAAGCCTATTATCAGTTTAGCAATACATTTTCTTCTATCCTCCAATTTTAAAGCATTAAAGTCCAAACACATTAACAAAATAAAAAAAAACATTTTCTAACTAAAAAGACAACATTTAATAATCAGGCCTGTTATTAGTTTAGCAATACATTTCAATACATCATCTATTTAAAAACTACATCTATCATTTAGTCCTTCTTCATCGATGTTAAACCAGATCTCAGTCTTCTTGATTAATCCCATCTTCCAACAGTGTATATAGTATCTTCAGTTACCGTCTGCCCCCTTGCATTAAAAAAAAATGTTTCTTTATATAACCCCCCCGAGTGACTTTTATATTTATAATCCACATGGTATCTGACAAATTCAACCACGATATAATCTCATCTCATTGATATTGTAAAAAGAAAAAAAAAAGGAAAAAAATTGAATTATTTGATACCACTCCATAGGCTACTATAAAGTCCTTCAACTAGATTATTAAAGTCATCGAACGTGTTCAGGTAGCCACCAGATCTCCTGCAATTACCCTAGACCTATTATCTTCTTGCCATGTAGCTATTACAATCCAACAAAGAGCTCAAGTTCACTTATCATGTTCAATAAGACTTCTACAATAACAATTAAATTCCTCTTTATTACAGTCTTTAATAAAAGGTTCCACTTCACTCAGGCCAAGGCTTGCTCCACAACCAAAAACATCGGCATTGCAGTGATCTGTTTGTTCTTCTCAAAAGATTCCAGTATGTCTATGATTTTGCCTTGCACCTCCCATATCACTTAAATAGCTGGCAATAAACTGTTGGATGTTTCAAAAGTTCAAAATCTATAAACACTTAAACAAAACTTTTTATGGACCATCATCTCATCAGTGAGGGATTCATCTCCACTCTTATTTCCTTTTTTTCCCTTTTTTTACGGACCTTTTTCTTGACTCTGATTCCTCTGCCTTTTTTTAGTCTAATACACTCTTGCAATTTCTGAAGTTGTTGTCTGCCACATAATTTTCGCAATACTGTATCTTCCACTGGAAACAACTTTTCAACTGCAGTTGAGACTTTATAAAAAAAATGTAAAATTCGATTTGGTATCTCCAGAAACCCAAAAGCTCCCAGAGATTTTTCCATCTCATTCTGCAACGCCTCCATTTTATTTTCCAAAATCCCTACAGGCTGTTCTCTTTCTTCTGCCAGCTCTTCATTCAACACCTCACTATTAGGTATCAATACAGTATCTTCAATTGTTTCATTATTTCGAACTTGAAAAAGGTTATCAATTCTTTCCAATAAGGCAGAGGTAATTGAGTTCAAAGCTTCTTCAAAAAGGTCAAACCTTATTTGTGGGATAACTATCCCAGCATTATTTTCAAAGGAACCAACCATCTTGCCCCCCTTCTTCTTCCCTTTCCAAGAGGACAGAATAGAACAAAAGGAAAAAAAAAAGGTCTTTCACTTTAAACTTTTTGTTACTGCTTCAATTGTCCCAATTATTTCAATCCTTGGTTAATTCACTTTTTAAAACAGAATCCTATACTTCAAACAGGGGCTTTATCAGTATATTTTTTAACTTTCACTTCTTCACGCCCCGTTAAAGCTAGAACGCCATCTTACTTTCTCTTTCTTCCCATAGGAGTTAAAGAAAAAAAAATTCTTTAAAAATAGTATACAAATACTTGCAATTCCAATTCCTCGCATGCTTGCTCGGCCAGTTGATATCAAATGTAGCTGTTTAAAGTTGTTTAATGGGGTGGCCACGGCATCTAGTTCTGACAGGGAAAAACTTCCCCATCAGAGGCATCCCAGGTCCGGAGCTTTGACAGGCTTCACGGGGAGCTCTCATCTTCGAGCACCAGATTATTAGCAAAATCTGGTGCTCTTAGGGAGCTCTACCCCACCCGTCTGCTCTCCTTCCCCCCTTCTTCCTGGGGGGAAAGATTCCAAACCGCAAGACAGCCGATTTTCGCTGTTCTTGCGATTCTACGGAGTCTGGGGCTGGCGCTTCGCAAAGAAGCGTCTGGCGATGCCGGCGGCACAACCGGAAGCCTTCCAGATAGGTTCCATTTGCAGCTCCCAAAGTTTACAGCCAGTTTCTGGATGGATTTTTTGGATTATAAACCTGGACTCAATAGAGTGGGAAAATCCAATAAGCATACTTTTTTTTTGTCTGAAACCTAGGCTGAATTATTTTTAAAATTAAGTCTGTTCTCCAATTCTATATCCTAATTTGTTCACCAAAATCTCTATCACATCTAATAAAAATCCATTTGCTGAGTGCTCCTTTTTTAATCCGTCAAGTGACTGAAGTAGTAAAATGTTTATAAAGTAGAAATCTCTTTATAAAGTAAAATAGAGAAATCCAGGCTTTCTACATTACAGTCTTCAGTTTAAAGCAGGTCTATGAAACTCATGGCCTGTGGGCCGGATGCGTTATATGATGGCCACGCCCATGCCTGGTTTAGCGAAGGGGAAAAAAGTCCCGATACATCACATGACACCACTGTGGCGATGTGAGTTTGACACCCTTGGTTTAAAGGAACTATACTGTGGAGTTCCAAGGAATGATGTAACGAGTATTACAATGTCACTACTCAAATTATATGGATTATGTAATTTACATCATTGTGTGATGAAGTCGTAATGCACTTGATATAATTGTGACTTGTACTGATGGTTTATGTATCACACCCAGGTTCAAATCTTATTCATCTGGGAAACCAATTGAGCTGGCATATATTAAGCAACAGTTTGCTAATTAAGCATACCAGCTGATTTCACACACTGTGTTTACTCATAGTGTGGTTTGCTTGCTTTTGGTTTAGTGGGTGATACACAAATAGTGATTGTGGTTATCATATATTGAAAACGCTATGATGAACTGCTTGAGCATAAAGCATGACCTTAGATCTAAGCTACTTCCCACAGATATTATAAATAGCTAAGCTACTTCCCACAGATATTATAAATAAAATGGGCAGGAACATTTTGAGCTGGGGGGAGAGAGGCAGGATAATTCATGAAATACAGTAAATGAAAATTTACTGTAGTCCAAACCATTATAATCAACTGTGATGATTGTTAGGAACAATTGTTCAGGAAAATTAAGTAGGACATACATTTCTATTTTCCTGTTGTATGCATTAAGAGTCTCTCTGCACTATCAGTTTCTGGGGCTATTCACACTCTTGGTGTCTGCAGAAAATAATCAGGATGAAATGTGTCCTATCCATTATTAATCCTTGTCCTACTTGTATTGCTTCTGTCCCCAACTATTCTCTATCACCTGACTTCCCTCCAAACTAGGCTGTCAGTGAATGTGTCGGAATAAGGTGTAAAGTATTACTGGTACAGCTAAGAATGGAGATTAGAAGACATCTTCATGGGGACATGGTAGTACAAACATAATGCCATGGTTGGATGCAAGCAGTGACAGAACTTCCAAATAAGAACTACTGAACCTAATGGGTGTTATTCTTGGTAGAAATGCAGAGAATCATACTATTTCAGAATGGTGGTGAGGAAATAAGAACAGTTAAGAATAAAAGGGATAAATAGAACAACTACCATATGAACTAGCATGATGTAAAAGATCTGCTAGGACACAATTTGAGGCTGAATGTCCCAAAGGTGCTTTTTTAGGAGGCAACTGGATTTTCTTGTTTTTATCTTTTAAGACGTTTCGGTTCTCATCCAAAAAGCTTCTTCAGCTCTGACAGGATGGTGGGGAATGGAAGGATTTATATTCCTTGCAGACAGCTGGTCATTTGCATCCTTTTAGAGGGTCGTTGAAGCACTTATGTTGAAGCACTCCAAGTGCTTCAATGACCCTCTAAAACAGGAGTGCCAAATTCATGTTGTTACGGCGGCATAATATGACGTATCGGGACTTTCCCCCCCTTTGCTAACAGGGTGTGGCCATGGCCAGTGCATGACACATCCAGCCCTTGGGTCGGGAGTTTGACAGCCCTGCTCTAAAAGAATGCAAATGACCAGCTGCCTGTAAGGAATATAAATCCTTCCATTCCCTACCATCCAGTCAGAGCTGAAGAAGCTTCTTGGATGAGAACCAAAACGTCTTCAAAGGGGAAAAAAAAGCAAGAAAATCCAGTTGCCTCCTAAAAAAGCACCTTTGAGACAACCATGACCTGAGAATCTCTTTACACTTTAAGGCAGAATATTCTCTGAAATTTAACTGTATTCCATTATGTCTCTCAATAAGGAAGAGTAGCTGTTTTGGATTCTCCACATTACTATTGGTAGAGCCAAAAGAGAATTATGGCCAATAAATTATGTTGGTACTTGAATCTATTTCTCCAAAAGGAAGGAAGTATTATATAACATGTTACTAATACAACATACAGAGGGCCCTAGTACATTTATTAGGGCCTTATTCTAGTCCAGTGTTTCTTAAATAACAATAGCAATAGCACTTAGACTTATATACTGCTTTACAGTGCTTTACAGCCCTTTCTAAGCAGTTTACAGAGTCAGCATATTGCCCCCAACAATCTGGGTACTCATTTTACCCACCTCGGAAGGATGGAAGGCTGAGTCAACCTTGAGCCTAGTGAGATTTGAACTGCCAAATTGCAGTCAGCCAGCAGTCATCCTGCAGTACTGCACTCTAATTATGGTGCCAGCGTAGCTCATCGTCCCCCAAGACTTTCTCAGGGCCTGCAAAATAAAAAAAATGGGAAAATTTAAAACAATGTCACTCATGTCATTATTATTTTTTAATTTGTTAAAATTGGTTTGTTTCATTAAAATATTGTATTTATGTTAATATCTAACAGGTTTAATATTGTTATTTTTACATGATTCAATAAATATTCTATGAGTGTGTCAATTCTAAAATACAACCAGTAGTGGAATTCAATTTTTTTTACTACCGGTTCTGTGGGCGTGGCTTGGTGTGCATGGTGTGGCTTGGTGTGCGTGGCTTGTTGGGCATGGCAGGGGAAGGATATTGCAAAATCTCCATTCCCACCCCACTCTGGGGCCAGCCAGAGGTGGTATTTGCTGGTTCTCTGAATTACTCAAAATGTTCGCTACCGGTTCTCCAGAACCTGTCAGAACCTGGTGAATAGCACCTATATGAAGAAGGGATTCCATCTGACACATTATTCAGAGGGGTAGTTTTTAAATATCTTCTCACTCTTTATGTGGTATGGGAGGAAGGTATTTCCTGTTAATAACATCAAAGATCATATATCCTTCTTTCTTTTCTTAGCCTGTAACTTTTATTTTGTTTTACAGCTTTCTTAACAAGCTAGAGGTAGAATTTAAACTTTGCAGAATTTCTCCCCAATATTTGCTTAAACGAGAATGTGACACAATCAAGGGTATAAAAAAAGCTTCCCCTGTATCTTGCATAGGATCTCATTAAATAGCCCCCCAGAATTCACTATTCACTGTGCAAGGAGTAAATTCTAGCCTTAAAAATCTATATTACAGTATGAAATCTCTACTACTCAATTACATTTCTATTTATTCTGTCTATTGTAATATGGTTGTTGAGAGCTATTGTAGTTGTTTGCCTCCAATTCTGAATAGTCAATTTCTTAATAATATTCATCCTGTATGTGAACAATGTTTGTCTACAAGTATAACTAATTTATGTACTCTGTGGTATTAATATCTTCTTGGTGGATTTAATAGGTAAATAAGAACTAAAGTTGATAAGGGAGGGAGGACAATGCATGAATACTAAAATCATATGGAGACTGTAAAGTACTATATATTAAATAAATGAAACTTTATTAGGACATTCAAAAATGATATAGAATGTATAGGACTTTCTTGTTTTTTTTTCTTTTGAATCCTCTAAAAGATTGCAAATTACCAGCTGCCTGCAAGGAATATAAATCCTTCCATTCCCCACTATCCTGTCAGAGCTGAAGAAGCTTCTTGGATGAGAAGCAAAATGTCTTCAAAAGAAAAAACCAAGGAAATCTGGTTACCTCCTGAAAAAGCACCTTTGGGACAGCCATGACCTGGATGACTGAGAATCTCTACAGACTTCTGGTGGGGGAGGTGTTAAGAGACCATTAGCATGGAATCATTGAAGGGGAGGAAACAGCAGAAAGCAGCTCCTCCCCCCAAAAAACATACTTTGGAGTACTTATCTACTTGTTCTGTAGTGGGTGCAGTTAGTCTGGAGAGATTCTTGTAAATAGACGAGTAGTAATAAGCGTACTGCTCTTATCACCTCCTAATGTCATTCTAGCTCCTTGCACCTGACATTATCAGTGCAAGGCATGCAGTGGTAGGTTGCCCCCAGTTCACACCAGTTCTATAGAACCAGTAGTAAAACCGGTGGGAGGCTCCGCCCACCAACCCCAATGTCATCAGAACACTTCTGCGCATGCCCCGTTGCGAACCGGTAGTAAAGGTAAGTAGAACCCACTCCTGAAGCCATGATAATGTGACATCATAGCTAAATCTCACATTATTCCTCCCTCTGGAATGAATTTCCCCCTGAGATCAGGATGGGCCCTACTCTGCTATTGTTCACACGTGTGGTTAAAACCTGGCTCTTTACCCAGGCCTTTGGCAAGGGAATGAGATCCTTCACTTCATTCCATCTGTCTGGTGTGTTTTTCATCTTTTATTTTTTGTTGATTTGATTGTAAATTCTTTGATAGTTGAGAGTTGCCCAGAGTCATTGGAGTCGGGCAGCACGCAAGTTTAATAAATTATGATTAGTTCGAATCAATCTGTTCGTTACAAATGTTTAAAAACCAAACAGAAATTCACATTAAGTTTGTTCTGAGATATAGCCTTTTCTAATCCTAACACTCAGTTTTGTGTGTATAGGAATTTGGTACCTATTGTAGTGGTTAGATGGCATAGTTGGAAAAGTAAAAAATCTGATCACTAGCAATGCAAGAGGAAAATCTCCTCTGCTTAAATAATAATAAACTGCCATTTTAAGAATAATAATAAAATGTCCATTTTAAGAACCAATCACAGAACTTTCCCGTCTTTATCAGTAGCAATGATAAAACAAATTCTTCTTAGTTTCATAACATGGTAAGGAAGGAAATCAATTAAATATCCCTTTAATGAAATAGATGTGGCTCCTTTCTATGGAGCCAAATAAAAATGTGCAGGAACATTGCACATTCCTAAATGTGTTATTCTTAAATGTGTATATTATGTAGGAAAAATGTTTCAACTGAATAAAAATTATACTCAAAGTAGAAGATACATGTGCATCAGCTTAAAACAAAGTAAAATGGTTGAAAGATTATTTTCAGAGCAATCTGAGCAGGGGTGGGTTCTACTTACCTTTACTACCGGTTCGCAACAGGGCCGTGTGCGCATGTGCAGAAGCTTCCTGATGACGTCTTGGTCGGTGGGTGGAGCCTCCCTCTGGTTTTACTACCGGTTCTTGCAAACCGGTCCGAACCGGGGGCAACCCACCACTGAGTCTGAGTCATGGTGATTTTTTTTTGGTATATGTGCATATTTTGTTTACATTTTTATAATATGACCTTTTATTCTTAAGCTCAGAATTTTCACTTAAGTTCCATTTTGTTCTGGAGAAAAAATGGCTCAGATGGGAGAAAATGGAGAGAGTGCCAGGGAGAAAATGGTTTTACTTCATTTTGTTTTATTTGCTTGGTTAACTAAACATAGAAGTTGGAATACCTTCATTAATTAAATTCAAAGGAATTTACCTGCTAAATACCTTAGTTTCGCATAGTGTGTTTAATTGAAAGCTACTACCCTGCCAATAAACATAGAGATTTGAACTTCTGAATTAGCCAGCCTTCCCATATTATCTCAAGACATTTGAGAAATACTGTTACCTCTGCCCTGGGTCTTAGAGCTTATGGCAGAACAAACAGGAGCTGCTATCCAAAACCTGATATTTTCCTAAGGACATTATAACTGGCAAATGTTTTTGTCTTTTTTATTCTTTGGTTAGGTTATTTAGAAATAATGTGCCAGTCCATCTGTTAGACTTCAGCAGCTAGGAGGTAGGCAAAGTAAACTTATTAATCTATTTAAACATTAAAAATTGTCTGAGCCAATTTTCTCCCTTGTTTGTGAACAGGTTGTTAATTCTGCACCTCATAACTTATGAATTCTGAGTGCAAGTTTACATTTTTAAAATCCATGAATTGGTGAAAGAGGAGTAGCTACTTCCCTCCAAACAACAAATGAATCATGCATAAATTTTCTGTGCGGATGCCACCTTTTATTTAAATTCCTTTTAGACTCACTCCTAACCATATGTGTGTGTACATTGAAGGGAACAGAAGAAACAGCTAAGTCCGTAAATCTTTGTCTACAGCCAACAATAAATTAAAACCAAATGGCTCCAGGGTACTTAAAACTGCATCTCTACGCTTAATACTCCAATCACCTGTAAGAAATATGCTCAAAAGGAATGGATGTGTGAAATCTGGCAGAATTTATTCTCCAGCCTGATTATCAGCCTTTACAATAGATTAATTTTGATTATTGGAATTGCTGCTCAGCTGTGTTTTGCTGACCTTTCCCTTTTTTGGACCACAAAGCTGCATATCGATACCACTTTATTGGCTTAAAATTACAGAACAAAGGGACTGGATGTAATGGGTCCTCTATTTATATAGTATAAGTATCTCATTTATTCCACATGGGTAAGGGATAAAAATTAAAAAGGAACCTAAAGACTTAGGTTAAGCCTCTCTTTCTGCTGCGTTGAGTCAGAGGCCAAGGGAAATATCAAGTGGACGTATTCAAGTATATATCTACTCTTTCAGAACATGTTACTCCAGTATATTGGCTTAGTGGAAGTCACCAATTTAGTCAGGTAGTAAATCTAAATAAGAGTTCCACCATGCAAACAAATCTTCATTTTGAATGTGACATTTTCACGATCTGCTTAAAAGGTGCCTGGGTAGACATTCCTCTTATTAAAATATAAGAAGTGAGAAAACTGTTCTACACATTTGCAAGTAAGTATGTGGGTTGCAGACACTTCATTCTGTCTGTCAAATCTAGCCAGCGAGACCTCTTTTTTAATTGTTTATTTCACTTTCTGATCACTAGGATTGCCTGTTGAGATAATGATGGCTCAGAGTGTGTTGGTTAAGGAGGCAAGTGGAAAGCAGTACTTTTCAATACCTAGGGACTACTTAGACAAGATAAAAAGAGCAATGTAGCACCAAGTTCATTTCTTGCATATTCAACTTAGTCCTTAGAACAACATGTTAAGAAGTTTTACAAAATCAGATTTCTTCTTCTTTTCACTCAGTATAAGTTGTTCTTCATGCATGTAGATGCACACATAGTTTCTTGTGTTTTGAGCCATTTAAGATCTGATGGAGAGGAGCAAACAACAATTCAATTTTGTTCTGTAATTTGGAGCTCACATCTCCTGCAGGAAAAGTGAGTGGAGGCTATGATTCAGGAGAACTTTGGCCTAACTCTGCCTGGGCACCAGTTGCAACCTTAGGTAGAACAGAGGGCACTGAAGGTAATCCTTCTTGCTCTTGTCATCTCTTGTATGGATTGCTGAAAATTACTTTTTGTGGCGCCATTGAAACCCTGCCCTGGAAATTTTAACCAGTGTAGAAAACAGGAGACTATTATGCTTATTGGGCAGTCTTAATGCTTCTGCTATGAGATTTGTGTAATCCGCTTTCAACTGGACTACTAATAGCAATAGCAATAGCACTTAGACTTATATACCACTTCAAAGTGCTTTACAGCCTCTCTAAGCAGTTTACAGAGTCAGCCTATTGCCCCCAACAATCTGGGTCCTCATTTTACCCACCTCGGAAGGATGGAAGGCTGAGTCAACCTTGAGCCTGGTGAGATTTGAACTGCCAAATTGCAGTCAGCTGACAGTCAGCAGAAGTAGCCTGCACTACTGTATTCTAACCACTGTACCACTGCAGCTCTAAACTAAGCTAAATTCCTGCTGAAGGCTGCAATGAGAGGGGGCTTGACAATTTAGTCTTTTTCTCTTCTGGAGCAGCTTGGCAGACCCCACACTCGGGTGAACTCCAGCAGGTTCTGACAGGTTCTGGAGAACCGGTAGCGGAAATTTCGAGCAGTTCGGAGAACTGGCAAATACCACCTCTGACTGGCTCCAGAGTGGGGTGGGAATGGAGATTTTGCAATATCCTTTCCCCTGGAGTGGGGTGGGAATGGAAATTTTGCAGGATCTTTCCCCTGGAGTGGGGTGGGAATGGGGATTTTGCAGTATCCTTCCCTTGCCATGCCCACTAAGTAATGCCCACCAAGCCGCACCACGCCAACCCAGCCATGCCCACAGAACCGGTAATAAAAAAATTTGGATTCCAGTACTGCCCACACTCATGTAACCCTTGGGGTTCTGGAAGGTATTTGGTATTTCAGTGTATTCAGGTACTCCAGAGAACAAAAGTGTTATTAAATTGTAATTACCTTTCTTATGATATGTTAGGTTTTATTTTCTATTGTATTTGTTTAAGTGTTACTCAGGATTTGCTTTTATGCCTGTTACTGGCTCTGCATTTGCTCTTGTATGTTGTTTAGAATCTTTTGACTGAAACAATTTATAAATTAATAAATAAAATAAATTCATCCACCCACCAGTTTTTGTTTTATAATAATGTTTTTTAACTCCTACATTTCATTTGTTTACATGCCTTACATTTGCCTTGAGGTCACTAATAATCATAGCTTATGTAGCAGTAACTATAGTATTCAGATTCCTGCTTCTGAAGTAATGTTGATGTGTACATAATGATGGACATTTTTTCTTGATGTAGAAATTCTATGGTTTTTGTTTTTTAAAAAAGTTTTGAGCCTCCAAGACGTACATTGAGTACAATGATAAATAATAAAAATCGTTGAAGAAAGCTTGGTCAAAAATATCCTAAAGCCTTTGCTCCTTTTATTAAAGAAAACATGTGTATTAACTCCTCTGGCATGTCACAGTGTTTTTGAATTACGTATAAAAAGTGAAATATGCCCATCTAACTAATGAATGTGGATTATGCAATAACAGAACAGAATAACAGAGGTGGAAGAGATCTTGGAGGTCTTTTAGTCCAACATCCTGCTCAGGCAGAAAACCTTATATGATTTCAGACAAATGTTTGTCTAATTTCTTCTTAAAAACTTCCAGTGTTGGAGCATTCACAACTTCTGGAGGCAAGTTATTTCACTGATTAATTCATCTGACAGGAAATTTCTCCTTAGTTCTAGGTTGCTTCTCTCCTTGATTAGTTTCTATCCACTGCTTCTTGTCCTGCCTTCAGGTGCTTTGGAGAATAGCTTGACTCCCTCTTCTTTGTGGCAACACTGGAACACTGCTATCACCCCTAGTCCTTCTTTTCATAAGACTAGACATATCCAGTTCCAGCAACTGTTCTTTATATTTTTAGCCTCCAGTCCCTTAATCATCTTTGATGCACTTCTCTGTACTCTTTCTAGAGCCTCAACATCTTTTTTATATTGTGGTGACCAAAACTGGATGCAGTATTTCAAGTGTGGCCTTACCAAGGCATTATAAAGTGGTTTTAATACTTCATGTGATCATGATTCTATCCATCTTGATGCAGCCTAGAAATATGTTGGCTTTTTTGGCAGCTGCAGCTGGTTCATATTTAAGTGATTGTCCACTAGGACTTCAAGATCCGTCTCCCAGTTACTACTATTGAGCTAGGTACCAGCTATACTATACCTGTACATTTTGTTTTTCTTGCCTAAAGGTAGAGCCTTACTTTTTTCACTATTGAATTTCATTTTGTTAGATAGTCTGATAAAATTTGGAGTTATGGCTGGGCTACATGAGAGGTATTTGGCTGAACAGGGAAAACAGGAAAACGAGAAAAACGTTCACAAAAGAGCCGGGCATGTTTTCATTGAAGAAATTTCCTGAAGTTAACTGGTAAGCTCATGAGTTGGTATAGCTACCTGAATCCTAAACTGGTCAGAACTAGTTCCCTATCTGCAAATAATTTCAGGCTGGAGCATTTCAACTTTGAAACCTTTGCATATTCCTAAACATGTTTCCTTTTGACAACGGGTGGTGACAAGCTGCCAAGGCTGAGAACTGTTGTTCTACACTAATAAGTTTATATTTTAAAAGTAGTTACACTATTTATGTTTGTAACACAAACAAATTTGTATTATATGGCGCTCTTGTGAAGTAATTGCACAGAATATTTTATTTACAGTGTTCAACATTGGTGATACATAAATATTCAACAACACATTTAGTTTAAAAGAAAGATATATTTTAGTACAAAAGCACAAAATAAATATATTAAAAAATGTTATTCCATTTTCTGTTAACAGAATATTTAGCATGCACCCAGACTAAGAAATGGATGAATGCAATATAATTTTCTTTAACAGTTATAAAGATACTATTTGACATTATCATGTTTCTATACAGTTTTTAAAAAACTATCATGAATTTTAGTACATAACCAGATTTTTAACCAAAATTACAATCAAGAGGGCAAGAAATTATTATAATTCTTCCAAGATTATTTGTCTTCATTAAAATAGAACTACACAGTACAATTGGAATATAAGGCAATAAGAATAATTGTGACTGGCTACTAATTGGGTGGAAAATTCACCAGAGATCCCAGAGCTCTAGGCTGGTAAAAACAACAACAATCCAAAAACCCAAGTTTCTGGAAGAAACACTTATAATGGCAAACACTTTTTGTGCTATTGCCAAGACAACTGAATGGACATGTCCATGTAATCATGAGAAATCATGATTGACTGTGGATGAGTTTTATTAATGAAAAAGGTGCTTACATTTTTAGTTCAAAAAATAAAGCACTATGAATTGGCTGAGATGTATTTTTCATAAGCAATTGGTTATATCAAATCCATATGATCTAGTAAACTTTTCTAATCTTAATTAAAGTATGGAGTTTCATCCTCAGAATAAAGGGTTTTTTGACATATCAAATAATGAACATAATGTGGAATAGTATGAATCTCTCAATATAAATTATCCTACTGTATCTGCATATTACATCCATAGCATGATAGGTTGAATTTCTAAAGCTTTCATTACTTGTTTGGAATTTTTTCCCTTTAGCCAATAAATGTCATCATTGGGGAAGAAAACTCATACTTAGTTGATAGTATGAAATGTATCATATGAATACATAAAGGGTCAGCATCTTGGAAGAAGATGGGACTAGGGGACTTATTGACTAATAAATTAAAAACATTGGGTTCCTAGTATCTAAAGTCTCTGTTTCTCATACATTAATTAATCTGTCTATCTGTCTGTCCATGTATAGTTCTTCTATCATTATTCTAACAAACATACTATTTTATTTTGTGACCCAAAAACAGGGACAGATTATCATTCATAATGAATGTGAATAATGTACAAATGCCATTTTCTAACTCTGGCGAATACAGTCTTAACAGGAAAAACTGACTGATCCTTTGTACAGACTTACTTGCTGTTGCATTATTCAGGTTGTAACATTCTTGTTTTGTGGATTTCCAGCCAGCTGTATCAGTACTTAGGACAAGGAACTATGAAGCGCAACTTATCCTAGATCATACCTGTACTGTACCATACAGATCTATCAACTAGCACCATCGTTGGGAGAAAGAAGGAAAGCAACCTGCTCTTCTTCCTTAATGTACACTGATATTAGTAGCAGAAGGAAAGGGTGCCCAAGCTGGATATGTATGGAGGTTGAACATTGGCTGTGCCCATGTCATAATGGCGAGCATCACAACAGCAACTCCAATGATGTTTATACCCAGTCCAGCTTTTACCTAAAGAAGGAATATATGTATATATATATATATATATATTAAACAAATGGAAAATTAACAGAAACTTTTCTAGAACAAATTTGCAAAAATTAAGAGAAGTGACATAATAATGATTAAAAATTATTATATATGCATGGATAGCACTAAATTTTGAATCAGAATAGTCAATTGAACACTGCTCATTATTTCCTCAGTCTAATTTCTAAACACTTGTTTTCTCATTTTTAGATTTCATTGCTGGAAGGTATGATGTGGCTCACCAGATGAAACTGATATGATATATTTTAATACTAAAGTAGATAGACTCTTTTGCCCAGATACCTTGTTGGTACCTTGATAATACTGCATTTCAGAGCTTTGAATGAGTACCACTGGGCTTCCTGTAGAGGCAGGATATGGGGAGAAAGAATGGAGCACTATGGAGTTCGCAATGTATACTGTGTATAGAAATAAAATGATTGTAACAAACAGTCACAAGGTTCCAACCCACTGAACCTCTCCAGAAAAAAATCCCTTGGTTTGTCTTTTCAAATATTGTTGAAAAATTCCTTTTAATCCACATAGTCTGATTGAAAGTATCAGTCAGCAACCCATGGCTCTCGAGCCGCATGTGGCTCTTTCTTCCCTCTGCTGTGGCTTCCTGTTGCTGGTCAGCTCCACAATTGATAGGGCTTATGGTTAGGATAGGTAGAGGAAAAAGGATGCCGCACTAGGAGGAGACTATGATGGGGGAACCTGACTTTTGGTCAGCTCCAGAATTGAATGGGGGCTTCCAGTTAGAACCTTTGTGGCTCTTTGAGTGTTTAAGGTTGCCAATCCCTGGTCTAAACAACCACAATTATTTCAGTTTTTTCTCTAAACCACATTAAATAGTTCTAGCAGATTAGATTTTCCCCAAATAACATCTATAGATGGTTGTCCGTCTTTAGAAAGGAATATTTCCAACTGGGTAGAAATTATCTAAAAGCTCTGGCTCCAGGGAGAGTCTTTTCAAGAAAGGTCACAGCACAATCTCTTTCAAAGTCTGTTTCTAAACATCATACATGAAGACTTTTTAACTCATTCATGTAAGTCCCACCTGCTAGATACAGTTTACCAGACATCATGAGTACTGGTTTAGAGAAGAAATGAATTACCTGACTCCTATAAATGTTTTGTCTACTTCTTCAGATTTCCAAAGCTAAATCACAGACTATGACAAGTTCTGCACAGCCTATGACATCTAATTTAGAGCAGACGGAAAGAACTTCATATTCAAACTTTGTCATAAACTCTTATAATGTGCTACTAAAGAGAAGCTGAGTCTGTTCCCTGAACTAAGTTTAAGCAATCTGCCTGTCATTATAAAAGTTCTGTTACTTGCTTCATGGCACCTATCACCATCTAAGAATGGTGATAATGATGATTTGTTGCATTCCAAAAAAACTGGGCAGATTGCAACATCAAATATAAAATTTAAAACAATTAAAATCATACCACACAGCATAGCAGCCTGGGGAAAAAAAGAACCACAGCAATAAATACAGTTGACAGGGTCTCCACTAGCACATTAAGCTCAGGTCTAGGACCAAAGCCAGGTCTAAAGAGCCTTGGACCCCTAAGACAATGGATGCCATATGTACCTCTGGAGATTGGTGTTCCAGAAGGTAGTGGCAGCAAAACAGAAGACACACTTCTTTTGGTCCCTTAAGATGACAGCATTTAATTGAGAACAACCACTCTTGCCTGAATGTACTGGGCAGGCAGAAATTATCAGAGTAGGTGGTCCCACAGATAATATATGAAGGGCTTTCTAGGTGACAACTTGAATTGCAGCTGGAAGCCAACTGATAACTAGTTCAGTTCACTTACTAGTGGTAGCACACAGGAATAATAAGAACTGCCTGTTATGGCACAGACCACTTCATTTTGGACTAGCTATAGCTTCTGGATGGTCTTAAAGGGCAGCTCACCTAGCAGTACATTGCAGTAATTCACCACAGTCAACTGCATCAAAAGCTGCTAACAGATGACATAGTACAAGGATGATGTACCATTACATCCAATTTCTGCCAAATCATTGATAAATGAAAATTTGACCGAAACTGTCCAGATAATCTATGTCTTCCAAGATCTTCTGTAGCTGCCATCTAACCACCTTCTCCACAACCTTCCCCATAATATTGGAATATTGGAAACTGGGTTATAATTGTGAAGGATGGTGGGGTAGACAGCAATGGCCTCTTGAGAATTTAAGCTTCTTTGATGCCACCACCATCAACACATATAATAGATGTCATTATACTTTCTCATGTATTCTCAATATTATTAACAACAATAACATTTGAAAAAAGTTCGCAAATTATTCTTTTCTTACTGTTAACTTACCATATCGATAACTTTCAGGTGACCATAAGAAAATACAATGGCATTGGGTGGGTTTGCTACTGGTAGCAAAAATGCAAATGATGTACAGAGGGTTGATGGTATCAAGATATAAAGCGGGTTAACATGGATGGCTTCAGCCTATTAGACAAGAGAAATTCAGGATTATTAATTAATATTTGCTCACTTGAAGGACAAATTTGATCTGAAATTAGGATCTTCTAACTGTATTGAACTACAATTCCTATCGTCTCCGAAATGAGCCTGCTAACGAGGATGATGGAAATTATAATCCAGCACATCTGGGAAGCACAAATTTGGATGAAGCTGCAATAAAGATTAAAATCCAAGGAATAATATTACTATCGGTACTGTAATTGTTAAATGAAAATTTAAATGATACATACCACTTAAAATAGAACATTTACCAAACCTTTATAATCATTATTGCTTATATTGTTCATATTAATCTTCCATATGGAGGATAGTGACTTGGAATGTAAAATCTATAAATGCTCTCATAACTTCTTACTTTTTTCTGTACTTTGTAGAATATTGCTCAACCTAAAAGGGAATCTTATGGGTTTCTAGCTATGAAGATTGGTAATTCTTTACTGTTCCAGCTGAAGACTCCTTAATCAAAACATCCATGATAGGTCTATAATTTTGTGATATATATCAGCTATTTGCATAATACAGAATGTTTACTTATTCTTATATAAGTACATTCTTTATTACAAATGTGAAGTAATTTAACCATAACTATAAGGAGAATGCATTTACAGTAAACTCTGGTTGATCTTAGTTGACTTGAAAAGCTAAGCACAGTCAGAGCTACTTAATAAATTGGATGGATAACAACACGAAAATCTCAAAGCTATTGACTGTCACAGGAATTAGAGAACTTTATATATTACGACAAAACTACATAAAGATACTAAGGACAGAAGTATCTCTATATGTAGAATATTATACACCACCCAGAGTCACTGTGAGTGAGTTGAGCAGCCATATAAATTTGTTTAATAAATATAATGAATAATGCAAAAACTCTTTTAAGATGTGATCTTAATGAATCTCGGTAAATACCATAGAAGCAAAAACTTTAAGCTTCAATTATGCTTTTGCTTAAGAGTCAAATAAACATTGATTACTTTTCTTTTTGAACTTGTTATAGCTCACAAAACTAACAAAAAAAAATCCTATTATGAATTATTCACAATACTTTACTCTTATAGTCTTGAATTAAATAATCTTATCTAACTAACCATTCTCTGCCATTAATTCATATTGCAAAACTCCTGTTTTAAATCCAAATTTTTAGTGATCTTTAACTGTTATGAGTGTAGATCAGCTGTTTCAAACCTAAATCAGATTACTTACCAAAGGGGCTAAGATAGGCAAAAATATAGTGATTGTAGCAGGATTGCTGGCCACTTCAGTTATTGTGGTCACAATCAAAGATGAAATGAGAATTATTAGCCATATGGGTAGTGATCCTAATGGAGTTAATTTGCTTCCAATCCAGGCTGAGAGTTTTGATTCCTGGGAAAAACAGTAATTGTTTAGTTATCCATAAATTTAATTAAACAATTTGTGTAAATGTAATATTAACCAAATGGCTTCTTAATTCAAAAGATCAATACGGAAATGAAAAGAGACAAGAGACCCATCCCTATGATATGATTTACTTTTCCTTCTAGCAAAATATATTCATAGCACATAGAATGCTCAGCCTGATTGAGTGGATATATTTTAGCCACATAAGTAGTGTGTAACATTTTATATAAATAACCACAGCTGCTTAGATGCCAGATCTGATAAATTGCATCCTTTCTTTCAGAGATTCTTGATGTGTGTGGATGACCCTTAAATATGTTGATGAGTGTGAAACTGCTAAGTGAATATTTGCTTGAGTCCCATTTTACAAATAGTAAAATAATAATTGGAGGATTATAGAAAAATCCTAATAATATATATCAATGGGAAAATGTTCAATATAAGTATGTTTTGGATCATTTCTTAGATTTAAGCAGCTTTGGTTTAAGTCCTCTATTTTTTAACCTCAGTCATGTATAGTGCTAATGAGTCCACGTGAAGAATAAAATTATCTGTATGTTCCAGCATTAACACATACTTAGAATAGATCTAGTTTAACAAATAGTTCTCCAACAATTGCATATAGCTTAAACCTCTATCTAAATGTTAAGGCATTTCTTTTCTGTTGCGTTAGTGTGGACCAACATTTCCCTTGAGAGTTGAATGGGCCCTATTTTGATTTTTAAATGAAGAAATAATGTAAATAATGTAAATAATGTAAATAATAATAATAATAATAATAATAATAATAATAATAATAATAATAATTATTTTATTTATATACCCCCCTCCTCCCGAAGGACTCGGGACAGTTTACAGCCAATTAAAACATAAATATACAGCATCAAAGTTAAAATTCATTAAAATTCATTAAATAGTTTTGGCCGAATTTTAAAACCCAAAGTTAAAACCCGATTTAAAATCATTCAATTAGATAGCCCCGCCTGTCGGAACAGTAGGGTCTTAAGGGCACAGCGAAAGACCTGGAGATCAGAGATGTTACGAATATCTGGGGGCAATTCATTCCAAAGGGCAGGGGCTCCGACAGAGAAGGCTCTCCTCTTGGGTGTCACCAGCCGGCATAACTTGGCCGATGGCACCCTGAGGAGTCCCTCTCTGTGGGAGCAAACTGGTTGGTGGGAGGCTGTTGGTGGCAGAAGGTGGTCCCATAGATATCCTGGTCCTATGCCATGAAGCGCTTTAAAGGTGGTAACCAACACCTTGAATTGCACAGTGGAAAACCACTGGGAGCCAATGCAGCTCGCGCAGGAGAGGTGTTACATGGGCCTAATGAGGTGCGCCCATAACTACCCGCACGGCCGCATTCTGGACCAGTTGGAGCCTCCGAGTGCTCTTCAAGGGGAGCCCCATGTAGAGAGCATTACAGTTGTCCAGACGGGAAGTGACGAGGGCGTGAGTGACTGTCCGCAAGGCATCCCAGTCCAGAAAGGGACACAACTGGCAGATCAGGCGAACCTGATAGAAAGCCCCCCTGGCTATGGCCTTCATGTGCTGCTCTAAAGACAGCCGTGAGTCCAGGAGGATGCCCAGATTGTGAGCCCTATCTGTGTGGGGCAAAGATTCACCCCCAATAGTCAGCGATGGCACCAGCTGACTATACCAGGATGCCAGAAGCCACAGCCACTCAGTCTTGGAAGGGTTGAGCTTGATCCTATTTCTCCCCATCCAGACCCGCATGGCCTCCAGGCAGTGGGACATCACATCCAGGGGGTGGTTTGGGGTGGAGATGTACAGCTGGGTGTCATCAGCGTACTGGTGGACTCTCACCCCAAAACCACGGATGATCTCACCCAGCGGCTTCACATAAATGTTGAACAGAAGGGGCAAGCAGACCGATCCCTGCGGCACCCCCCAAGCGAGGCACCTCGAGGTCGATCTCTGCCCCCCTGCCAACACAAACTGCAAGCAGTTGGAGAGGTAGGAGAACCACCGTAGCATGGTGCCTCTAATTCCTAATCCCCTCAACCGCTGCAGCATGATACCATAGTCGATGGTATCAAAAGCCGCTGAGAGATCTAATAGGACTAGGACAGAGGAGCAACCCCTGTCCCAAGCCCTCCAGAGATCATCGACCAACGCGACCAATGCCGTTTCTGTGCTGTACCCCTGCCTGAAGCCTGACTGGTACGGGTCTAGATAGACAGCTTCCTCCAGGTACCGGGGTAGTTGTCGTGCCACCACACTCTCAACAACCTTCGCCACGAAATGAAGGTTGGAGACCGGACGATAATTTACTAATACAGCCGGGCTTCTTGAGGAGAGCCTCACCACCACCTCTTTCAAGGCAGCGGGAAAGGCACCCTCACTCAAGGAAGCATTTATAATCCCCTAGAGCCAGCCTCATGTAACCTCCCGGGAGGCCAGTACCAACCAGGAGGGACACGGATCCAATAAACATGTGGCAGCACTAAGCCTACCCAGAATCCTGTCCACGTCCTCGGGAGCCACAGGGTCAAACTCTTCCCAGATAATATTCTCAAGACTCGCTCCCATCTCCCTCCCCGGACTCATCCAGTCAAAGTCCAAGCCTTCCCGAATCTGAGCGACTTTATCATGCAGAAACTGTACAAAATCCTCAGCTCGACCCTGCAAGGGATCTTCCCGCACTCCCACCCGAAGGAGGGAGTGGGTCACCCTAAACAGAGCGGCTGGGCGGTTCTCTGCAGATGCGATAAGAGCGGAAAAATAGTTAGATTTTGCCGCTTTTATCGCCACTAGGTAGGTCTTGATATAAGATATAAGACAATTAGAACATAATCAGGGCATTGTATTGATAAGGAATTATTTTGATTTGTCAATAGTATCAGAACCTGCTTATCATTGGATTTGGATATAGTTCCAACACAGCCTGCTGAGATCACAGTTTTGGTGTATCAGAATAGATGTTAACTTCCAATGATAACAGCATCATGATGAAACTATACCATGAGTTGTGGTGTGGTTTTTGGCTTTTTTTTGTATTTATGTTAGCACCTAAACCATGGTCTACAAATTCAAGAAACCACACCACGATCAAATTTGTCTTAATTTGATTTCTATTAAAAACTATTATCGTGTAACTTTCCATTAGAAAGCTAATGCATAAGAGATACCGACACCATTTCTAAAATGGTGACACTGAGCAAATGAAGAAGCTTTTCTGCCCATATAAATGCAGTATTTAATAAAAACAATGGTTTGGTGTATTTTTCAAATGTGGTCAGTATATTATGTAGACATATTTTTGGCTCTTTCACAGCAACAGAAAAACTTGGGATAGATCTGTTACATTAAAGAACAGTGACTTTCTGGCTATATTAGTATATAGGTATATAGTATACAGTTAGTATACTATATTAGTGACTGTCTGATTTAGTGGCCAGTTGCAGTTATGATAGTGATGAAAGTGTAAGTTTGTGACTAATCCTCGTAATTACAACCTTTGCATGAAGGGAGAGCAAAGGAAAGCTGAAGTAAGATTGTAAATACAGTTACAGTTTTATTTAGCAACTGCTTTGTTTAATGATCAAGTTGCCTATCTCAGTTGTGGTCACTAAACGAGGCCTAGCCTCTATATGAGGAAAATTATGCTCATTTGAGGTACCTCACTGAAAGTTTTACCTACATTGATTGCAAAAACACATCAAGCAATGAAATAAATTCCAGCATTGTATTTTATGAATCTGAGTGGCTGCACAACATATCCAGACTTTCAATGACTGGAAATTTCTGCAATATATTGCCAATAGGATATTCTTATGGGAGACTGGAGGTCAAAGCAGAGGTCACAAGATATATATTAAGTATGAAGAACAGGTAGCCTTTTTGAGGAAACAGTTTGTGCATATTTTTCTTTAGACAACAGGTGCTTCTTGCTGATTTCAATAAATTTAGTGTACCTAATGCAAACAATTTCAGGGATAACATTTTGCCATTAGATAAGTGACATCAATAAACAAAATCATCAAAAGATCACTGCCATTCTTTGCACTTCTCTTGTAACTACCTTATACCTTATAAACTCACGAAATGGTAAAAACCTGCATTACCTCACAGCCATCAGCCAGTGCAAACCCACCGCCAACAAGGATGGCAATTTCCCAGGGCATGCATGCTTGAAATTCCTTCCAAGATATCAGTGGACTGTAGTCAAAAACAACTGAAAAGACAGAAAGGTTTTTTTTATATATATTAGTAACTATAGAAAAACTCACTACAGGAATCCTTTTATTAATCTTCCATTTGATTTTAAACATATTTTCACCCAGATACATCTTGAAGGGGTTGGTAGGGAGGTGATGAAAAAAAAGTCAAGGCGATGGCTCCACTGGAGTATTTTCAACCACCATTTTGATTTTTTTTAACATACCCTCATGTCCTTTTCTTCCCCCATCGGCGATTATAGTAACACATCCAGTGGTGTGTTGCTATCGATTCGCCACGGATCAGGCGAACTGGTAGCAGCAGCGGAAGGCTCTGCCCACCTGCCCAGACATCTCTGCGCATGTGCAGAAGTGTTGCACATGCATGCAAGTGCGCCGACGCCCACGAGCAAACCGGTAGCGGCCGAAATTGAAACCCACTACTGAACACATCATGTTCATTTGATAATTATATTGCCCATGGCAAACTTCTACAATTTACATCTCCATGCAGGCTTTTGGCTCAGTTAGAACAAGAAAATCTGTTGAGTAAGCTTCAAATCCTGTATCATGCACAAAAATGGTACACAATTGTCTACAAAGCCCAATTAGTGGGTACATACATTTTACTAAGTATAAATTTAAAAAGTCACTTTAGGGCAGAGGTTAATGTATAAATGACACACAAGGATCCTACTACACTAGATAGATGATTTATGTCATAGAAACTTGGGTAGTGAGTTTTTTTATTTGAGAGATGTGTTTTCTTCTGATCCGCTGAATTTTCACTCTCTTGGAAGGGGAGATCTTCTTAGAAATAAATCTCACAATTGATTTGCAGTATGCATATTCAAACAGCTGTATTAAACATTGTAGGTCAGATGAATTTCAGAATTCAAAAAAGATACAACACTTGGTGATAGTCAAGTTTACTAATAAGCTATCAAATCGTACTAGGAAACAAATAAAAATAATATAAATTGAAAGATACAAGCAACATGGTTATAGTAATAAGTGGGAAGAGATAGATACTAGTAAGGAAGAGAAGAATAATAGTAATATAGTCTTAGTAAATTATTTGACAGTGTTGTGGGAATTAATTGTTAAGCAGAGTGATAGCATTCGGGAAAAAACTCTCCTTGTATCTAGTTGTTCTGGTGTGCAGTGCTCTATAGCATCTATGCATCCATCCATCCATCCATCCATCCATCCATCCATCCATCCATCCATCTATCTATGCGTCTATGCATGCATAGGGTTGCATAATTTTCTAAATTAAGCAATTGCAGCAAAAATGGGCAAGGAAATATACTCAACTATTTTCTCCATTTGAAGTTCTAGACAATCTTTTCGCAGGAATAATGAAGAAGAGGAGCCCAATTAGTAAAGCCACTGTTGAATCTGTAGCAAAGCTTGGATATCTAAAGAAAGAGATATTTACTTAAAAAATAAATATTACAAGTCTAGGAAAAGAATTTGGTGAATTTCTTTCAGCAATAATATGCATCAACCCAATTAGGCTTATTTATATTTCAGAATACTTTCCGAAAGTATGGGAATTATATTGGGTTAATAATCAGATTTACTATCTGGATTATTTTATCTCCCAAGTAATACTGCAGCAGCCTAAAGAAAATCAGATGTAATTTTATATATTTCAATCTTTTAAATAAAGCATTTGTACAGTTCATTTTTTGACCCGCCTGAAAACATATATGCCATTTCCACCTACTAGAAATGCCAACAAATTCTGTTAATATTTGTGAAGAGAAATTACAGATGCTTACATACAGTAGGTGAATATATGTAGAAAGATATTGTGCTAGGAAGAAAAACATATTTTTTTTACACAAAATATCTTGTTAAATATCTGAAGTATGCACAAATATCTCTGCCACTTTTTAAGAATGGGCAAATCTGACAATATCATTTTCTTGTAGCTGCTTACTTTAACTCAGAAGTTTAGTTCACCTTATTCTAATTCCCCTCCCCCAAATTTTGCTAAAATTTGATATATATTTCAGCATATGTATCAAAATTCACCCTTAGTTCTTTCAAATGTTTCTAGCACTCAGTGTTTGCAAACAATTTTTTCTTAAGTACCATATCTTCCCAAATATGGTTTTAAATTTATCTTTTTTCTTTAAACCTCAGGTGAAAAACATTGTGAACAGATGGTTAAAAATTATGTTCAGTTTATAGCAAAAGGTAAAAAATGGTAATTTTACTTAAAGTTGACGTATTTGATAAAAGTAACCCAAAGTAAAAAAATGTCTTTATTTACAGCATATTTCTTTTGTGGGAAGGACAGACTCCTGGATTTACTTGAACTATACTTATCATATGATGCTAAGGGCTTAAATCAGCTTTATCACTGGACATGTATTTTGACTTCAATTTATTTATCAAATGCTGGTAATATTTTTTTAAAAAAATTATTCATTATTGGCACAATCCTCACAGTCCATAATAAAATCCACAATTGCATTCCACTACTATACAGCTCCCTTTGGTATGTTGATTGGGGCATAAGTCTATTTTTAGCCACAGTTCTTTTTGTTTGTTTGTTTCTTGCATTACAGACAGTTGACTGAGGTTCTGACTCTTTTATTTGATTCGTTTATTTATACAATGTATAGGCTTCCTGACTCCCAATGATTCTGGACAGCTTACAATTAAAAGTTAAAAATAAGTACAACATGCACAAAAAAAAAATCACAGATGGCCCCCAAAAGAATAACATCCAACAAAAATTCCACCAACAAGCTCAATCTTCATTCTGCTCCAGAGCCTGGTAGATCTTTACTATCTACCTGAATCATCCAGCAATCCAGAAGCAGGCACCGTGAGTCTGTGACAGACCCCTGGGCCCAGAAAATGATGTTACTTAAACAGTGAGACTTGTAGCATCCTCATTCAGCCTGGCCAAACCAGATGGGTTTGTACAGTAGAGTCCTTCAAATTTCTAGGTTCTACCATATCTCAAGACCTAAAAGGGACACCTAACATCAAAAACGTCATCAAAAAAGCAAAACAAAGAATGTTCTTTCTGCACCAACTCAGAAAGCCCAAACTGCTCAAGGATCTGCTGATACAGTTCTACAGAGGAATTTTTGAGTCTGTCATCTGCACCTCTATAACTGTCTGGTTTGGCTCTGCAACCCAACAAGACAGACATATATTTTAGCGGATAGTTAGAACTGCAGAACAAACAATTACTACTAACCTGCCTTCCATTGAGGACCTGTATACTGCTTAAGTCAAAAAGAGGGCTGTGAAAATATTTATAGACCTCTCACATCCTGGATATAAACTTTTTCAATTCTTACCCTCAAAACGACGCTATAGAGCACTGCACACCAGAACAACTAGACACCAGAACAACCATCACTCTGCTAAACAAATAATTCCCTCAACACTGTCAAACTAGTTACTAAGTCTGCATTACTATTAATCTTCTCATCATTCCTATTACCCATCTCCTCCAACTTATGACTGTATGACTGTAACCTTGTTACTGGTATCCTTATGTTGTGGCCCATCAGCGGCCAGTGCAGCTGGTGACTGATTCCGACAGCGAGGAGACTGGTGTGGTGCTGCGCCAGCAGCCTGTGCAGCTAGCACTCGAGTCGGACAATGAGGAGGCTGGAGAAGATGTGGTGCCAGGGGCAGGGATTCAGCCAGGGCCTTCAGAACCTCCAGAAGCTCCCTTAAGTGAAGAGGATGAAGAGGAAGAGCCTCTTCTTGATGCACAGGCGCGCAGAGCTGCCAAAAGGCAGAAGTGGCTCCTCAGGAGGAGGTCTCCTCGAGAGTAAGGCTTGGGGCTAATTGGCCACTCCCTTAGCCTATTTAAGGAGGAATGCAGACTGAAGCAATTTGCAGGGAACAACTCTGTTCACATACCTTCCTGTCTTGTCTTACTTATCTTATCAGCTTCCTGCAAATTGCTTCTGGGCATTCTGCCAACCACAGTAAGCTTTCAGTATTATTCTTTGAATTCTTGGGGGCTGTTAATGCAGTTAATTAACAGCCGTTGTTGTAAAAAACTGGTTTATTTAGTAAACTAAGGTTTGAACGGACTTTGTGTGTGCTGCATTCTTTGGGGTCCGTAGCTGGGGCAGAACACCTTACGATTTATATTGACTGTTTCCTAATATGATTTGATTGCTTATTTGTTCCCTATGACTATCATTAAATGTAGCACCTTATGAGTCTTGATGAATGTATCTTTTCTTTTATGTACACTGAGAGCATATGCACCAAAGACAAATTCCTTGTGTGTCCAATCACACTTGGCCAATAAAGAATTTTATTCTATTCTATGGGTAGAAACAAATGGAGACAGGCAGTCCCTCAAATAAACAGGCCCTATGCCATGAAGACTTTTACAGGTGATAAATAACATTTGTATTGCAGAAGACAACTGGTAACCAAACAACTTAATGGAAGAGTCGGGCTACATATCTAATCCATAGCAGATAAAGTTGTTGTTGCTGCAGTCTTGGACAATTAATAGCAATAGCAATAGGACTTAGACTTATATATTGCTTTACAGCGCTTTACAGCTCTCTCTAAGCGGTTTATAGCATCAGCATATTGCCCCCAACAATTTGGGCCCTCATTTTATCCACCTCGGAAGGATGGAAGGCTGAGTCAGTCTTGAGCCTGGTGAGATTTGAATTGCCAAATTGCAGGAAGCAGGCATGCAGCAGAAGTAGCCTGCAGTACTGCACTCTAACCACTGTGTCACCTCGGTTCTTACTTTAGGTCTATGATGGCAAACCTATGGCACGCGTGACACAGGTGGCACGCAGTGCCCTCTCTGTGGGCATGTGAGCCATTGCCCCAGTTCAGCTCTGCCGCGCATGCGTGCATGCCTCTCACCGGCCAGCTGGTCGTCGGGTTTCTGCCACGCATGCATGGGGACAAGGCGCATATGGGGGGTGGGGCACTTGCAGGGGGCTGCACGTGCATGCATGGGAGCCACGCACACATTGCATTTTGGGAGTTCAAGCGTGTGTGTACTCATTCAGGCACACACATGTACGCTTTGGGGTCACAGTCTGGAAAAGGTTAACCATCACTGTGTTAGATCAACTTATTACTAATCAAGTTTTCAAGCTACAGTACTTGTATCACTGCAGGTTGAATTTTGATTGCCTAAAATAAAAAAAGGTTATACATTACTAAAATATTTCTTGATAGACCTGGATATGTTAGCAACATCTAAAATTTCTTTATTATTGCTATATTATATAGATAATTTAGATAATTCCAAACTCACCACATTTTTAAATGTTTTATATTAATTTCTGCAAATAATTATTTTATATAGAGAGTTGAGGCACCTTATATTTGTGAATCAATGACAAAGGGACTTAAAATTGTAAGCATATTTCCTATGATCTTAAAATAAGATTAATTCAACAAAATCTTCTTGTTCTTCGTTACTGGACTCCCCTGAGAACACTAAAAAGGCTAGCCTAATTTCATTAATTTAGAAGTACAAGGACACGCTCAAATGATATGGGTTTGTTTTATTAATGGTCTGTTTGGGGTTGTAATCCATATGATTGTTAATATGGGAACACCAGAGAATTTTGAGGAAGTGAATGTATTTTTTAATTGTAAATAAAAAATATAGGTCTATCAGTATATGAAATATAGATTTCTTAAGGTTAGGGAGTAGTGAAGAATCTTTCTTTCTGCTCAATAGATAAAGATAAAGCTAGCAAAGATGTATAATTTGTTTTCTTTAAGTGGGTGTTTTTCATAATAAAAAAATGGAGAAATATTTCATGTGATTCGTTTACAAAATTATCTGAATGTTATGTAATATATTATGGTTTGCTTTATTCCTTCCTTCCATATTTGTTTTTCCCCCAATTATCTTTCTGTCATATTTTTTAATTAGAAAAGCAGTGGGGTTTTTTTAAAAAAAAAAACTTTCAGCATTATATCTTCATCTGTCATAAACTGTTAAAACTCATGTAAAAGAAGCATTGTTATTTAGTAAAGCTTTTTAAAAAGATATTGTAAAAAAAAGGTATTGTCAGTAACTATAAAAAGGCTTGATAGCTTCTGGCACACATCCCAGAAAAATCATCCCTGGCAAAAGAAAATCTGTAGGATTATATGGGTCTGGTTTGAGCTGACTCTGAGTGCATCATCGGATTGAAAAACTCCGCAGTTTTTTTTTCTTTTTTCTTTTGCCAAGATCTAGCTACAAAAGGATTCTCCGCAACTAAACAATCAGAGGCAGGGGGGGAAATGCAAATTCTTCTTGTCAACAAGAAACAAAGCAACCAAACTCATAGCAGGCACTGAAGATTAAGAAAGTAACTAAATAGTTTGAGATGTAGCAGCAACGGATTACAGATTAACAGAGTTGGAAGAGACCTTGTACTAGGTCATCTAGTCCAACCCCCCACCCAAGCAGGAGACCCTACACCATTTCTGACAAATGGCAGTCCAATCTCTTCTTGAAAGCCTCCAGCGATGAAGCTCCCACAACAATGCCTCTACTTCACTGAATTCTTCTGAATTCTCTGTCATATTTGACAGGGATAAAAAAAATCTCAGGGAACATGTAGAAGCTTTTAAAATGATAGCTGTAACATTCTCCAGACCTTGACAACTCTCTTTGTAGCCCTATTTTAGCCTCACCAGAGCTCTTTAGGAGTAAAAGCTGCCCAGCTTTCCTTTAGGTATTATTGCATAAAATATGTAAAACATATTCATGGATAATGAGGTATTCTGCAGTGTCTATAAAGAAAAACTAATGGTAAACCTTACATGAACTATTCTGTATGGGGTTCTTATAATTGTACGTGTTGCCATGGAAATTTCCTGGAACTAAATGTAAATAATATTTGAAAATAAAATCTGCAAAGAAGATTTTATACACACAGACAACTTCATATTTAGTAGCATATATAAATCAGCCAAACACCTGAATGGATTCTGAGTATCCACATGACATTCCATGCCAGAAGCAGAATATAATGGATATTCAAAATAGTTAAAAAGAAATCATAATTGTGGTGATAATTTAACAGAGAAAAATAAAACCATAAGAAGGCATGATTATATTCCAGGTAAAGAAATGACTCTTACATAATGTTAATTTAACACCTCCAGCTTTTAAACAAACCCAAAATTGTGCCGGACAGTTTATTGACTTACTTTGGAAATAAAGAAGACCAGCCAGGGATGAATCCAGGATCTCTAGTGAACCATAACAGGGCCATCAGAATGAACAGGACAAGGGTGACAATTTCAGGGTAGCTGCAACAAAAACAGCATGTGTTGACCAACACCCTTTGAACTGATTTGCTTTGATAGTATTGTAATATTTCTTTGATAGCATTTGTAATATTTCTTCTGTAGATTAGCCAAATGCATTACCTTATTGGTCCAAGTTTCTTGTATTCTTCTTTGATTACTTGTGCTGAAGCTTCTTCTCTAGATGTCTTTGCCTTGCCACACCGGAACATTTCTTTCAAGCTGAAATGAAAAGTGAATTGATATAACTTGTTATAATGCCTGTTCACCAGAAGATAGATTCCACTTCTGATGACTGATCCAAAGAACTTCTTGAGGACCAGGTTGGCTTTCTTCCTTTGAAAGATCTCACGGGCAATCCAACATACTGTATTGTGTGAGATCCAGAGCAAGAGAATGCCACAATTTCATGTACAAAAACTGACCTCCCTGGGAGAGCAATCTTACTTTAACATGAATAATGGACTGATGCCCTCTATCCTAGCTAAACAGCAAGGCAGCTATTAGATCACTGGGCAGGATGGTTTTCATTTATAATACTTAGCTCCAATACTTTACAATACAAAATTCCTTGTTTGATGTAGTATACTGCCTGAATCAGCTGTCACACTCTTTCTAATGGTAGGGCTAGTGCTGATTTCTCCACTCTATTTTGTATTATAATTTTCCATTTGCATATGAAAATAATATAATCCACATTATTTTTTTTCTTGAACCCTCAAGCTATTTGCCTTCACTGAAGCATACTATATCCACTACATTTAGAATCGTAGCTGAGCAAAAAGATACATAAGAAACATACATATTTTCCCTAACTTTTCTATGCCTTCATTTTTCTTCTTCCTCTATTGTTTTTTTATATTTATTTTGTACATATGCTCCTTGGGGGTAAGGATTTGTTATTTTTACTCATTGTAAACACATCCTTACACAAGATGATAATACCTTGGACTTCTCCCATGAGTACTTACTTGAAACCCAGAAAAAGCCACAGAAGCCAGATCCAGGAGAGTATCAAAATAATAACGGTGATTGGGATGCAAAGAATAAACCAGGATCCAAAATTAATGCATTGGCAACTAGGATATCGTCTGAAAAAATAAAAATGAAATTTGAGTTGGCTTTGAATATGAATAGAAAGATGTTTCTTAAACCAAGATCCACAATGGCTACACAGATGATAAACCTTAAAGAGAAAATCTATCCAGCTTTTATCTTAATAGATAAAACTCCAGGAAGTAAAAATGGAATATTCACTATCAGCAATTTAGAGTCTTGCACCAATTGGCCCATCCATGGTGGAAGTATTTTAGAATGCCCCAGTCATTGAAGAAGAGATGACTTCTTTTTAAATTGTCTTCTATCAGTTAATTAAAATTTTTCTACATAACATTTTATATGAAGATGGTATTTTATCTGTTATCAACACACTTTTTAGTGGATATGGTACTCTGTTAAATGTCTTTTTACAGTAATCATTGTGAGTTGTGTTGATTAATGTATATGAGAGGAAAAATAGAAAAAAAGACCTTTCAATAGAAATCCATCATCTTCAGGCCTGGTAGTTACAAATCAGTGGTGTACAGCACAGCCCGGTTCGCACCGGTTCTAGAGATCCGGTAGTAAAACCGGCAGGAGGCTCCGCCCACCAACCCTGACATCATCAAAATGTGCAAAAGCACATGCAACACTGTTGGAAACCAGTAGTAAAGGTAAGTAGAACCCAACCCTGTTCCAAATATTTGGATCTTTGGTGAGCAAGCATAATTGTAGTCAGAGCTTTAATATCTTATTCATGGTTAAGCCTCATATGATCTTCTCAGCGCAGTAATTAATATCCCCTGAACTCCAACAATCAGTAGTTTAACAAATGCAGATAGATATTTGTTTCATCATCTGAAAAATTTTGGATAATTTTTATTAAACTCTTCTGGGAACAAAAGATTCAGCCAAGATTTGACAGCTATAAATTAAAAAAGATAATACCTTTTTATTGTATTAGCTGTTCTATCAAAACTTTACAGGTAGTCTTCGACTTACAACAGTTCATTTAGTGACTGTTCCAAGTTACAATGCCACTGAAAATATTGACTTATGACAGTTTTCACACAACTGTTGCAGCACCTCCATGGTCACATGATCAACATTCAGATGCTTGGTTGCTGACTCATATTTATGATAGTTGCAGTGTCCCAGGGTCATATGATCACCTTTTGTGACCTTCTGACAAGCAAAGCCAATGGGAAAGCCAGATTCACTTAACTATATTACTAACTTAATAAGTGCAGTTATTCACTTAATAATTGTGACAAGAAAACTCATAAAATGGGGCAAAATTCACTTAACAAATGTTTAACTTAGAAACAGAAATATTGGGCTCAATTGTGGTCGTAGGTTGAGAACTAGTTGTATGTTGTTTCTTTGAGACTGTTAAACCAATTAATTTTATTTGATATGGCAAAACACTCTGGCCAGCCAAGGTGAATGGAGTATCCTTTCAGGAAATGAGGTAATAAATTCAGTTGAAATAGAAAAGATCAAGTGCATACTGGATGAGAACCAGAGTGATAGCGTGATTAAAGGTGCTAGATTTGAACTGGGGAGACTGATTTTATCTTCCCTTGGGCTTAAAACCAGCTTGATGACATTGACCCAATCAATCTCCCTCAACCTTAAATTAGAAAGTTGAAAAATCTTCCAGAAGGAGATTGATTTTCTTGAAGTATTTTGTCAAAAGTCTTCCAGAAGATTTTAACAAAATACTTCAAGAAAATTGCATGGTCCTGTCACACCGGCCATATCAACTAATATATATATACTTCAACTTTTGGTTCTAATTACATGGGAGGGGGGGATTCTGAGCATGTCTCATTAACTTAGACTGGTCTGATGACATCACACTTTATCAGGACATTTTCATGCCTTCAGAAGCCTTGGATGCTTTGGGGGAGTTGGAGTATGCTATTTGTACAATGGGTCTCAACAAATATCTGTCACTAGATTGGGACAGAACTGAATAATGTTTAGTGATTCTGATAGGAGGGATTTCAGGAAGGATTGTATGGCAGCAGGCTTAAAGCCAAAAAAAACTAAAAACAAAACAAAATAATTTGGCTGCCTTTCCTAGAGTTCTAGAAGCAATTTCTGGAAAAAATAAGCATAGTTTACACATTATGCAGTAAAACATTAGTGTTTTAGCTTTTAAAAATGCTTTTTTTGACTGCCAAACTTTAAACCACTGTGACTGTAGGTATTCTGTAATAACCATATAATCATCCTGATTGGAAGTTAAAGTTTTCAGCATAGAACAATGCTTTCTCTTTTCAGCCTGATATTTTTTAATCTATGGAGAAACGGATAAAAATTTTATAACAATGCATCAAACAAAATTGTTCCAAAGTTCCAGAAGCAAATTCATTGCTTCAGACCAAGCCACCTTCATTTTCCAAGTTTACCTGATGAAAATCCAGTTCTCACTAGAAATAAATATCGAGTTTTACTTTTCTTTCCTCAGCTGATAACAACCAATCATTTATGATCTTCAAGAAGGATCATCTGGATAGATTTTTAGTATATACTATCTATGGTTAGACAAAAAATGAAGCTTATTTTCTGAAATGGTAAAGGTACTCTGAAAGACTTCCAGATAGCATTTGACATATGTTCTGAAATGTGTCTTCATGTCACAGTCATAATTTACAAAAACTTCTAAAGTCCTGCAAGCTGCAACCATTGCTGTGTCAATTTAACAATATTGCAGACAGGATTTCTATTCCCTCAAAGGTGGCCGAATGGTGCTAGAAGATGCTAAAATGACTAATGAGAAAATAGCTCAGAGACTAAAGAGATTTCATGTCCACAAATTGTTGCAAAAGCATAAAGTTCTCAAGACATTGTTTAAAAAACCCCACTCTTCTGTGAATGAATAATTGAGAAAAAATGACATTATTAGATTAGCCAAAGTTATGTATCACTGTGAGCAAGGAATTATGGTCTGTTCAACTGGACTATGAATAATCAGCATGAAAGCAGTCCATTCATTCTTATTTGATTCCTGGCTTCACAAGAATTAGTAAATAAAGAAGATTTTGTTTGGAAACATGGCATTGTGATCAAATCCACCCACACAAAATAATATTTGTGAAGGCAATAACGTACTCTGGTTTAAGCCTGGCTTGTTATCCTGGATCAGGGGTCTGCAACCTTAAACATTCAAAGAGCCATTTGGACCCGTTTCCCACAGAAAAGAAAACACCGGGAGCCACAAAACCCTTCCTGTGCCTAACTATTTCTTCAGCGGCCACAAAACTAGCATATGTAGTTGAATTAAACGTTCTGTTTTCCTCTGAAACTTTTCTTTTCTTGGATTTATCCAGTGGTGGGATTCAGCCAGTTCTCACCACTTCGAGAGAACCTGTTGTTAACTTTCTGAGCAGTTCGGCAAACTGGTAGTTGGAAGAAATCATTAGGGCAGAAAACCGGATGTTAAATTACTTGAATCCCACCACTGGATTTATCCATGGTTGGCCTGCTGGGGATTGAAAAGCTCAATAAATCGCGTGCCAGTGGGTGTCGCACATTGGCGGTTGTGATGCATATTTTGAGTAACGGAGCCGCAGTAGAGGGGTGAAAGACCCACATGCAGCTCCAGAGTCACAGATTGCTGACCCCTGTCCTGGATTATGGGGAGCATTTCAGAATGATGATGAGTTAAAAGTGCAATATAACCAGTGGTGGGATTCAAGTAATTTAAAAACCAGTTCTCTGCCCTAATGATTTCTTCCAACGACCAGTTTGCCAAACTGCTCAGAAAGTTAACAACCGGTTCTCCCAAAGTGGGGCGAACTGGCTGATTCCCACCACTGAATATAACCACTAAGAGTCATCTGATTGTGGTAGGATAAAAAAATTAATTAAATCAACAAACAATAAATAAATACTTAACAGAATACTTAAAAGAATAACAGAGTTGGAACAACCTGGAACAACCTTCTAGCCCAACTCCCTGCTGAAGCAGGAGACCCTATTCCATTCCAGAGAACTGGTAGTCCAGTCTCTTCTTAAAAGCCTCTAGTGATGGAGCACCCACAACTTCTGAAGGCAAGCCATTCCAAACTTCCTCTTTTGTCTCACCTGATGGAAAGGACTCTATGCACATACAGTTTATTATGCCAGGATTGTAGCATGAAATTGTATGGAAATTTGGCTAGTCTGAAGTGAATATGCATCTCAAAATATATATTCTTAAAATATAAAAGACAGGCCTAAATAGAAAAGGACTAAGCTCAGCTGCTCAACCAAAGTAAAGACTTCCAATGGATTACATAACCATTATTACCTTGAACAAACTACTTGCTCAGCCAATTTTCACTAATAAATTCCCAGGCTAAAAAGAGCCTATCTTTGCCCTTAGGGACTTGGACTATTACAGACAGTGATATGAAAGAGAGTTGGAATTTTGTCTTTGAACAACTCCCTCCCTTCTTGACTTTCTTTCATGGCTATTGTCATGCACTGTCATTTTCATTAAGGAATAGCTACTGATGTATAACTGCAATGACAAAATTGCTCTATCAGGACTAGCCTAGATATAAGACGATCTCTCTGCAACTGGGTTTTTATTATCTTAACAATGTTCTTAGGAGTTTAGGTTATTTAAGTTTCAAGAGAAGGACATCCTTCTCCCTCCCTCTCCGCAACCCCCCTCTCCAATAAGAACAGCAAAACTATATCATACCTAAGTGGAACTCAGAAGACCAGCTGTATCATGGAGAGCCATAAAGTCTGAGGATATTAATGCAGTTTAGTAATGATATTTCTTTATCCTGGGCATTCATTTTCCCTCTGCTGTGCAGCTGCTCAATTTATTACCTTTCTACATGCCTTCTTTGCTCACCTACTTCCAATTCCACAGCTCTCCATCTCCTGCCTTTGCCCTGAATTAATTTTCGTTAGAACTACCTGTTTACTCAAGCTATTTATTAGAGCCTACTTTATAAGTTGTGTGCTTGGTCGCAACCCCAAGAATGTGCACGCATCTTAAATTATGAATTGAGAAAGCAGTAGCTGTTTGCATTCATTTTTCTGCCCTTCCCTGCCTCCAACAAGGCAAATCTGGATTCCTAATTATTACAGACTCAAAGAGAAAAGAATGGGCAAAAGGAAGGGATGAAAGGGAAGGGATTTATTCATTAGTTCCTTGTATTCCTCCCCGTTTTTTTTAACTTTCTTTTTAAAGCAAGAGTTAGAAGACCAAGACATATGGGAAAACCAGGCCAGAAAAAGCACCCAGTTATTTAATAGCTTTTATGAACCAATTAATATGATCAAGCATATGTTTCCAATTGGTAACATCTAATGGAACTTTGCTTTTATATATGATAATGGCAGGGAGAACTTTATATGCTCTAAGGTGGAAGACCTACAAGAAAGGATGAATGGTGATATTGGTGATTGATGGAGATGGTGAAATTGACTGCCTTGATGAAAGAAAAAAAACTGCCAAATGTAATCTCTATTTGGAAACCATTACTGGACTTTTTGTAAGAAGCTGAAAGAAGTGGAAAGCTGATTTTGAAATTTGATGATGGGTATTATATGGGCTTATCAAAATAACGTAGACAAATGTTAACAGAGTAAGTTTGATGTATTCTTATATCTATATCTGTACCAAAGCAAGTCAGAAGTCCTTCTTTTTCTTATTCCCACCCCACCCTTTTCTGTACTTTTATTCTTTTCTGAGCTGAATGTCTATGGAGATTCCCAATCATCCAGGTCATGGTTGTCCCAAAGGTGCTTTTTCAAAAGGCAACCGGACTGTTTTTCAATGAGGAAGACATTTCACTTCTCATCCAAGAAGCTTCATCAGTTCTAGCAGGATGGTGGGGACAATGGATGGATTAGCATCCTCTCTAATGATCAGACAACTGCAAGGAATATAAATCCTTCCATTCCCCAGCATTCAATCGGAGCTGAAGATGCTTCTTGGATGAGAAACGAAACGTCTTCAAGAAGAAAAAATGAAGAAAGTCCCATTGCCTTTTGAAAAAGCACCTTTTGGGACAATCTTTTCTATTTTTGTTTATCTTTTAACATTGCATTTTTTGAAAATTTGTCTGTCTATCTGTCTGTCTCCAATGAAAACAGTAGCATTGTAAATTGCTATAACAATTATTCTAGAACCCCCACAAAACCAATGTCAAAATGCTATATCATATATTAATAAATTTTTGCAGCCATTCCTGGTTAGCACATGCAACCCAAATTCTATTTTTGTTGGGAATTAATATGAATGGAATATGCACATTCCATTTGCAGTGACCAAGACAAACTCACACAAGGAATTAGAGGGGATATGGATTTTGCTATGGTCCCTTGCTTTGTATTCAACAAAATTTTAAAATGTTTGGGTCTTGGCTTATTTGATCATATATAAGCTATCCTTTTATTGCTTTGAAGTTCATATATTCTTCTGTGTAAAATTCAGTTTGCAGTGATGCAACTTTGAATGAATTACAAGTGGCAGATGGACAATTTTCCTGGCAATTGGAAATTATTTTAGCAGATTAGAAATCCTTGGGATTTAGAGTGAAAGTGACAGATGTTTGTGATTATTATCCATATTAAGGAAAAATATTGCAGTTTATGTACTGTGTGTGTATTCAAATTATTCACCACAAAGCTTTACCTATAAATAACATTTCTTGAGGCCAAAATCATTTAGGAAATATTTTTGAAACAGCTCCAGCATTTTCAAATGTATTAATAAAAAATAGGAAGGAGGAGGGAAGGAATAGTAGCCAATTTGACAGACAATTATTTCAACCAAGATTACAGATTTATTATTCTGTCATTCTGAACTGTGTAATGGCCTTTACATCTATTACACTGTGTTTTTATGAATGTCATAAAATCTTCTATGGGTGCTAGTCCTGCCGGTAATATTTTATCTTCTATTTGTATAAAGTGTAATCTAAGCAGTTAAACATTTAAAGAACTGGGAAAAAATTATAAAGGTGTGCTCTTAATATGAAATGAAGTTGAGCATTCCTTCCCACAGATATCATAAGGAGTACAGAAATTATGCCTTGAGTACTTAGAAACACATAAATAATTACTGTGGTTCATACAACAGTAATTAATTTTACCATAATTGGATTTTAAAAAAAGGTGATGTGATACAAACATGTAATCTACAAGAGCAGGGTGAAGCAAATTAGTTAAATGGATAATTATTCTACTGGGGATGTATATGATTTGACATGTAGGTCTTTTAAGTTAGCTAACTATACTGTGGTAAGCGTTTGGTATGACCAGGGATGCAAAGAACAAGAAGGGTTAAGAAAGAGCATTTTATAATAAAAACAGCTTTGTTTTGTTTGTTTTTGTTTTTATTAAATTTATATATTATGTTTTTATTAAATTTTATTAAATTTATATATTATTAAATTTGGACAAGTGAAGAGCTCCAAATTTAATATAGGGCTCAAGCCTTCTGTCTGGTTAGTAGGGATACATCAGTGAAGAAAACACTTCTGCTGACTTCTTCCCTATAAAACAGGAGTTTTATGATGTAGGATTTCTTATTAGCATTGATATCCAAATGGAGAAATGTTAAAATTATTGGAAAGCACTGCACTGACACAAATTAACTTAAATGGATAGAAGAACAGAATTTAAATTATTTAGATTTAGGAACAAAACATGTTAATTAATTTTCTTACGTATTGAATTGTTCTGCAAATATTAAGTTGGTGGATGTCCCAGTGATGGTAGTCAGTCCTCCAATAGTGGATGAATAGGCAACACACAAGCACATGATTTTACATATCATATGGTCTTTTTTGTTCCGGTACAGTCTTTCAGGCTGGCTCAATTCTGAATTCTGATTAAGTAGAAATCAAACAAATACAATCAACAATTTTCATATTAGCCTATTAAAACCAGCCTTCCCTAGTTAAATGATTAATATTTTAAAATTGTTAAGAACAGTAGTTCAATGTGCTGTTTGTGGAGGGCAACATGTTGCATTGGCTGCCAGTCTGTCTCTGGCTCCAGTACAAGGTGTTGGTCATTACCTTTAAAGCCCTCTATGGCATGGGTCCAGAGTAGCTAGGGAGCTCTCTTTCTCCAATGGGATTGGCCCATCCCATTCACGTTGGCACAAGAGGCCCAATACAGACTCCATCAGCCAAGGAATTGCATCTGGAGGAGTTCAGAAGAAGAGCCTTTTGTGCTATGGCCCCTGCCCTTTGGAACATCATTCTGCAGCAGCTGAGAGCTGCCCCCACTCTTCTGGTCTTCAGGATATGACTTAAATCATTGGCTATGCCAATAGGCATTTAGTCCTGGAAGAGAAGTTGTCGGCTGGAGTGGCTGGTGCAGTAACAGAGAAGGCACCATCACTTCTCTGCTCCAAACCAGGGGTGAAATGCTCCCGGTTCGGACCGAATCGCCCGATCCGGTAATGATGGCGGGTGGTGGTTCGGAGAACCAGTAGCAAAAATCCCTGCGCCCCTCCACCATGCCCAGCTGAGCCACATGAAAAATGCTTTTAAAAGTAAAAAAAAAAGAAGCTTCTGTTGATCGTGCAGCTCAGCTGGGATCGTCAGAGGCTTTTCAAAGCATTTTTTCTGCAACCTCTTGGCCGAAGAGGTGGTAAAAAAAATGCTTTGAAAAGTCTCTGACGATCCCAGTTGAGTTGCCTGATCGGCAGAGGCTTTACAAAGCATTAGAAAAAATGCTTTGAAAAGTTAAAAAAAAAAGTTGGCCACGCCCACCCAGTCACATTACCCCCCACCACCAAGCCATGCCCACAGAACTGGTAATAACAAATTAAAGCCCTGTTATTAACATCAGCTGCCTGCAATTATTGCAGGTTCGAATCTCACCAAGGCTCAAGGTTGACTCAGCCTTCCATCCTTTCTAAGGTAGGTAAATTGAGGACCCAGTTTGTGGGGGCAATAAGCTGACTTTGTATACATATACAAAAGTATGAAGGCTATTGCTTAGCGCATTGTAAGCCGCCCTGAGTCTCTGGAGAAGGGCGGCATATAAATCAAATTAAAAAAAAACAAACAAACCCCATAGTTTTTTTTAGCTTGCCATAATCTTTTGTAATTTTAATCTTTTTATATTTGTAATTGTTTTAATATTTATAGGTTTTATATTGTAAGTCACCCAGAATCATCTGAAACCTATACATTATGAGCAGGATACATTATAAACAGTAATAATGTTGGGAATACTGATATATTATATATATTATATATTCCCATAATATATGGGAATACTGATATAGAAAATGGCAATAACTTAATCTGAAATAAATAAAACGTCCCAACTGTCTGAGGAAGCTGAAATTTTAAACATGACTTTGAGATGTTCTCCTTTGTCTTAATATGCAAATTACTTTGGGATTGGAACACCAAGTCACCTGCATGTTTTAATTTACCTGGAAAATCAGGGAAACATTGTAGTTGTCATATTGCTTCATATTAATAATGATATAATATTATTCAATTGACTTTATAACTGAAATCATAACATGTTAATCTGACTGTAATAGCTATTCTAATCTTTAAAACAAGTGGGACGAATTAAGTACCTTTTCATTTTCAATGTCACACACAGCTTGAGCAGTTCCATTGCTGTATCTGGAAAGAAATATTTTCAGTAGTAATTATTTTAGTGTTAATAAAAAAAGGTAAATCGTATAAATATCTTGCTTTTTCTTGTTATATATTACCCTTCAACTTTAGTGGATTTCCAGTCAGGTGTTTCACACTCACTAATATTTTCTATGAAAACAAAAACAAAAAGTTCAAATGAAGGGGTTGTATTTTGCTCAGGTGATCTTTCTCCAAGTGAGGTTACAAATGGGTTGAAATTACTTACCTTCAAGTTCCAGGGCAGGATTAGTGGTTCCATTTGCATATGTCATATCCATTGCATCTACTTCTGCTTCTGCGCTAATGATTTGCTGAGCCACCGCCTCTACAATTGGCATCACCATAGCAGCAGTAGAAGTGTTGCTAAGCCACATCGATAGAAATGCACAGCTGACCATAAAACCAAGGGTGAGCCTGAAATAATAGTGAAAAGTCCATCTATGTCTCCTATTAACACTCAATATGTCATCTATGTCTGCTATTAATATAAAGTAATTATAATAAGACCTTCTACTAAAGTTTCTAATTCCTTTCTCTATGTAGCTGTAGTATGAACCAATTAACTTAGCACTTTGGCCATTCAAGCAGAATTGGACTCTAAAAAGATAACAGTAGAATGTCATCTCTAATTGATCTATCTCATTTTTGTTTACACTGACTACCAGTGGTTCTCTGATGGTTGAAGCAAGGATTTTCCCACATTTGGCTGGATTTTCAGCAGACCAAACCATGGACTTGCATGCAATGTGTTGACACAAGCTGCAGCCCTTCCTTTACCCATACAGCAGTGGTGAAATCCAATTTTTTTTACTACCGGTTCTGTGGGCGTGGCTTGGTGGGTGTGGTGTGGCTTGGTGGGTGTGGCAGGGGCAAGGATACTGCAAAATCTCCATTCTCACCCCACTCCAGGGGAAGGATACTGCAAAATTCCCATTCCCTCCTCACTCTTGGGAGAAGGATATTGCAAAATTTCCATTCCCACCCCACTCTGGGCCCAGCAAGAAGTGGTATTTGCCAGTTCTCCGAACTACTCAAAATTTCCACTACCGGTTCTCCAGAACCTGTCAAAACCTGCTGGATTTCACCCCTGCCATACAGTTTAGCATATGGACCTCCAGATGATGTATAGAAGTGTCCATAAGACTATGGGTATGTCTCAGAGCAGCACTGTTACAATGCAATCATCCCATCTCCTTTTATATATGCATCATTGAAAAGGCCAGAATATTGCCATGACGTAACAATGTTCCTTTCTTCATTTTGATGAAAACATCAGATCCTATGTATGCCTCTAACAATGAATAAGAGAACATGTACAAATTGAATTGTCAACGTATTCCGTTTTCAAACTTTGAAGTTTTTTCTCAAGTCTTCTACACACGAAATTTTCACATAATAATGGAATTGATTATTATTTTTTTTATATCATGCATATATAATATGTGTATTTCAATCTACTATACTTTCAAAGATATCAACATTAAAATAACCTAGAATCAATTTGTATCTGTAACAGAACTTGTTGATCTCAGTGAAATCATTTAACCAAGGGAGAAAAGGCAAGCAACCATTACTTTCTGGGGGAAAAAGAAGAGAAGATGAAAAAAGTACTACAAAAATACTGCCCAATAAATTCAAGTTATGTGAGTTTTCTCAGAGAAAGATAACTAAAGCAACTTTGAATAATATTTGCCAAATTTGAATGAACATTCAATGCATTTAATGCATTGAACTGAATCAAGTTTACTCTGAATCCATTTGAAGAGTCACTTGGTTTTTCCACACTGAATAGCTGAATAGATTTGATTCAGCTGACAGATCAGGATGTACAATGTTCTAAATTTATACTATAATGTAAAAGCTACCACTAGTCTACATTCTGGTAAAGCCAAGATTTACAAATAATAAATTCACTAAGTGGGATTCTAACTTTAAATATTTTTATTATAAAAATGTATTTGAAACCTGAAAGGTGCACAACTGACCGGTAATGATTTTTAACACACTAGAGTTGCATCATCAACATTTATGATGTTTGAAATGCACAAATGGGTGAAGACGTGTTAATGAAATACCCTAAATTACTGCAATTTTCCATATTAATTCATATTGACTTTCAAGGTCCCTACATTTTCCATATTAGGCCATTTCTTAATATTTTTTTTCCTGATGCATCAAAACAGATAGACTTGTATAAGGGTCTCACTTTTCTATTGGAAACAAGGCAGGAGTAGAAATCAAATCTTAGACATGGCAACAGGAGGAAACAACAACCAATCACCAGCCATCAACATACCAATCAACCAATAAGAAGGCACCACATACATGTGATGCATAGAATAGCCCAAAGCACACATTCTAAGTAGAGAGAGATTCCCTGATGATGGGCTCCAGAATGAGTCTGAAAACTCCGAAGACGAAATCTCTGGTCCTGGTGACTGACCAAGATTGGATCCTGCAACATTATCCTGGGACATGTATATTTGCCTTCATTTGTGAAAAATCAAATCATTCCACATGTACAATTGGGAATTCCTTCATCATAAAGTGATGATTGTGCTGTATGTTTCAACTATTTTTTTTGTTTTTGTTTTTGGAATCTTGCTTTGTATTTTATCTGATTTCAAGAATGTGTATGGGGGATGGGACAAAAACTTTGAATGATCACTTCAACCACATATCAAAGCCCTGTGTATGTACAAAGGGAGTAGGACTTTGATAGTGCATTTATAACATGAATCCTTGCCTTTTTAAAAAAACACACATGGAGAGACATGCAGGAGATGATCCCATTCATTTTTGTGGAGTTTCCTTGGTACCTAATGGCTATGGTTTCTGCTTTAGTTTCTTGCATCCCAGTCCAACTAATTCTTTTCTGTAAAGATTCTCCAAGAATGATATGTAATCTAGTTAGATTGCCACGGTCTTCCAATAAGCTTTTACTGCCAAGTCCTGAAGTTCCTTTTCCAACTGAGAAATTACATCCTTGGAACACCTGCTCAGTTACTCACACAGCACAGTTGCTGACAGTACTGTATTTTCATTTGATATAGGAAACAGTCTAGCATAAGAATTTTCAGCAATGTGCCAAAATGGAAATGCATCAAATCACACTCTACATGGAACAGCAGCCACTGACTCGCCTTTTCATTGGAATAACCTTGAACAATTTTGTACAATTGCTCTCATGATACAATACAAATGAAAGGCAATTCTGGGACAAATTCAGTTTGTGATATTGCCCCGTTTTTAACATAATTAATGATTACCGTGTATGAATGCACCATGTTTTAATTTACACCAAACAGCACTAGCCTAAGTAGTTGTTAAAGACAACTACTTTGAAATCTGTGAGTCTGACAATTACTTCAATCATTGTAATGAGTAGACTTATTTAAACTTACGAAAAATTATTTTCAACAGTTTTTCCTAATGTATTTGTAACATGTTAGGAAAATGCTTGCATGACTCCATGTTATTAAAAAAAGAAAGAAATCTTAATACTGTTATCAGTCAGGATGTAATCTAAGGCTTCCTATAGTAAGATAAAACAAATTTCCCCCCAAATCTTATTCTAAAAATGCAACAATTTTTTTTGTTTCTGTTGTTTTCTTTTCTTTTTGCACAGCTATCTCAGATGATCTCAAATCATGCAGTAAGAACAGCCAGATCATCGTAGGCAATTAAATTCACAAAGTTGAATCGGCTCAAGCTGTAAGTATTGGGAAGTCAACTGAACCAGTGCCTTTTTACCAAAGTACTTCTGACATCTATTGATCCTCTTCCCCAACCTCTCTACAGCTGATGGTTACACTGGGGTATTCTCTTAATAAGGGAAACCTAATGAAAGCCTTTGTACCATAGGTTTTGCAACCCCATGACAGGAGTTGGTTATATACTCTTTGGAGTATATAACTTTTTGAACCTGTCATGGGATGTGAGAGGATAAAGATCACTATCACCATGTGTTATTAAAAGTAAGTAAAGCTAATAGGCTTATTTTCTTCCTTTTATTCCAGCCCACTGGGCAAAAGACTTGGGTAGTGTACATCGTCAATAACCCACAATAATTCTAACTACAGAATAAAACACATTGTATCAGCATAAATAAAAACAGATTGGATTACTATATTAAATTAATAATAACATTTAAAGCAAGGAGAGAAGCAACCAAAAATGTCCTAATGGTGAGAACAATTAAGTAGTGAAATGGCTTGCCTTCAGAAGTTGTGGGTGCCCCATCTCTGGAGGCTTTTAAGGAAAGACTGGACAGCCACTTGTCTGAAATGGTAAAGGGTCTGTTGCTGAAGCCGTGGGTTGGATTAGAAGACCTGTAAGGTCCCTTCCAACTCTGTTATTCTATTCATAATTATTAAAGTATTTTGTCCCAGTCCCTTTTACATCATAGCCCCTGGAATACTGTTCAAAGGTGTGTTTGGATATCATACCTACAAAGATTGGGCACTCCTTACTGTGTGAGTTTGGCACACAGAAGGTTTTACAGTTTGAGATTAACATATACACGTCTGTAATATGTTAATATACTAACATAAACCTGGCCAATTTTTATTTTTTATTTTATTTATAACATAATCCCAAACAAACAGGGTAAAATAATTCTTGGATTCTCTTATAAATAATTATAAATAAAACATATAAATTATATTTAAAACAGCCTTCAAGGGTCCCCCCCTATTTTTGACCACATATCTATATCTTATATTTTAAACTACTAATCACTAGTTAAGGAGCTTTCAATTAAAACAAATTGCTATTGATATACTGTTAGGTTTTTTTTAAAGGATAAAGTATAAAATACGTCAATTATATTATAATATATGTTTTAAACAACTTTAAATAGTGGTGTGTGGGGTTTTTTGCTGTATGAAACAACAGAGCTATGTCACACATTTTAAACCACCAATTGGTTGAGTAGGGGTTCTCAGTTACTGTTAAATTACTGTTAACACTTTGTTAGGTGATTAAGTGTCTTTTCAGCATCTCTGAGACAACCACCAAATATTTCCTAGAGACTTTGCAGGAAGCCTATAACTAGTATCAACTGCTATTCACTGATTTCATGCCAAAGCTCAGCATTTTATGATTTTGTGAAAATCCCAATAGTAAAAGCATATTTGCTTCCTGAGAGCTGCAGCTGGCTTTCTGATTGATACAGGTGCCATTCCTCTGCTGGCTGATAAAATAATAAATCTTTTTGTTCTTCCACTGTGTGGGTACCAACAGTTATTAGGCCATGCTTAAATTCTGGATAATATCATCTTATTATGCCTGCTATTTAAAAAACTGGGTTATAACTACTTTTGCAAAACATTGTGGATGAGGATGAATTATGCATGTAATTATAAAAATGCAAATGAATGTTTCTGTCTTCTCCCAATCCTTGCTTTTGATCTCTCCTTGATCTAGATCCAGTTAAATCAATATAATTAATCTTATTTTAATTATTCTATTCAATTTTGATGGTGCCCAACTCCAACTGATGCTGAGTGCCTCACTATAATAAAATAACAACAAAGCCAGAAAATGTACCATAAGGAGTATAAAAATCACTACAAGATAATCAGAAGATGGCAATCCAACAATGAAGCAAACAACACAGAGGAGTCTAATCCACTCTAATCAAGGGTAAGGTAAATATTACCATCAAATGTGGAAATGTACGGATCTCTTGGGAGATCTCATTCCAGAAGGTGGGTGTCACTACGGAGACAGTATGCTTCCTAAATTGCAAAAATTAATCCCACTCTGCTGGATTGTACCGGATGGGCAGAAACCATAGAAGGTTTGATATACAGATACTGTATATAAATATATTAAATACATCATTACTCTGGATTATATGTACCTGCAAATTGTCTTGTTAGACAAAAGGTCAATAACTTTTTTCGGAGGGTGGGAATGGACAATGTGGCATCTTCCTTCTATCACAAATGTGAAATGCAGTTTCCTGATACAATTTTGACATATTCTTTTTCTCCTTCCGTCCTCCAGAGTTCTCCTGTGCATTTTTATTTATTGCCTACTTCAGAGAGGCAGGAAAAGTGAATCAAGAATTTGCTTTAACAGAAGTGTTATAACCAAACAAAGGTTATATACTGTAGTTTACCTTATAAATACCGGTAGTAGCTTGTTAGGGGACATGATAGCTCACTGGTTAAAGACACTGAGCTTGTCACCTGGAACACTGACCACCTGGGTTCAAGACCTGAATGCCACACAAAGGGATGAGTTTCCATTACTTGCCCCAGCTCTGCCCAGTTCGAAAGCATGCAAATACAAGTAGATAAATAAGAAAGCACTTCGGTGGGAAGGTAAAAGCGTACTGTGCCATGACTTGGCATATAGTCATGTTGGCCACATGACCATGGAAGTGTCTTCTGACAATGCCGTCTCCCTTGGCTAAGAAACGGAGTTGACTGGACAGGGGAACCTTTACTTTTTAAAAAATTTATCTTTAGTAGGTTGTTCGATTGAAATCTGGTTAAAATGTATAGTATGTGTGTGTTTTTTAATTAGTATTTCTTTTTCCTGGTGGATCTACTTTTCCCCTGGGCTTTTCCCCTGGAAAAGAGAGAAGAAAAGTTGTGGAAGGACAGTCAGCATAGATAACTACTGTATGGATTAGAATAACAAGTAGTCCTTGATTTACAACAGTTTGTTTAGTGACTGTTCAAAGTTACAACAGCACTGAAAAAAGTGACTTATGACTATTTTCCACACTTATGACTGTTGCAGTATCCACATGGTCAGGTGATCAAAATTCAGAGACTTGGCAACTGATTCATATTTGTGACGGATGCAGTGTCCCCAGTGGTGGGTTTCAAATTTTTTTACTGTGTCCCCAGTGGTGGGCGTGGCATGGCTTGATGGGTGTGGCTTGGTGGGCATGGCTTGGTGGGTACGGCAGGGGAAGGATACTGTAAAATCTCCATTCCCATCCCACTCCGGGGGAAGGATACAGCAAAATCCCTATTTCTTCCCGATCAGCTGGGACTTGGGAGGCAGAGAATAGATGGGGGTGGGGCCAGTCAGAATTTTTTCTACCAGTTCTCCAAACTACTGAAAATTTTCACTACCGGTTCTTCAGAACTCGTCAGAACCAGTGGTGGGTTCCTCCCGGTTCCGCCCAGTTCCACTGAACTGGTAGCAGTGACGATATGACATCACCAAACCGGTTCTGCCCCCCATGACCCCCACCCCTCCCACCCCCCACGTTATTCTTACCTTTTATTTGGCCCCACCCACAATCTATTGCTGCCTCTTGAGTCCCAGCTGATGGGCTAAAAGGAAAAAAACTGTTTAAACTCTTGCCGTGGGGCTTCAAAGGGCCGCCCTACAGCTGATCAGTGGTAAAAGGCAGTTTGGTGGTAGATCAGTGCCTCCAAAAACAAATGAGTTAGACCAGTGCCTGCAAAAATAAATGAGTAGACCGGTACAGCTCTGCAAGCAGTTAAAAGCGTGGTAGACCAGAACCTCTGCTAAATCCTAAAGAATTGTCACATGACCATCAAGCCACGCCCACAAAATAATCTACACCCACAGAACCGGTAGTAAAAAAATTTAGAACCCACCCCTGGTCAGAACCTGCTGAAACCCACTTCTGCAGTGTCTCTTGTTCATGTGATCACCTTTTGCAACCTCCCAACAAGCAAAGTCATTGGGGAAGCCAGATTTCACTTAACAACCGTGTTACCAATTTAAGAACTGCAGTGATTCACTTAACAACTGTGGCAAGAAACGACATAAAATGAGGAAAAATTCACTTAACAACTGTCTCACTTAGCAACAGACATTTTGGGTTCAGTTGTGGTTGGAACTGGGACTACCTGTATTTCACTGTATTTCACTGAGCTTTTTAATGAGCCCGTAGAGCAAGGATGAAGAAACCAACCCCTAACGCCTTCAAGAGCCCTCCAACTGAAAAGTGATGGTATAGAGTTTTTCTTTTGATTTTGAAATAGGAAATACATGATATTTTCATTTTTGCTCGTGACAAGCAAGTCACAATTTTAAAATAGAAGCACCCCGAATGTCCTCCAAACCCACATGCTTCTATATCCTCACCAACTCTGTGACTCTCTCATTCGTCTGTTAACTCCAAAGAGTGCAAATTCCTTGATCCCCCCCCCCAAAGGTCACTGTTTCTGCTATACAACAAGTAATTCTCTAATCATAAATCCTAACAAGCAGCTGGCTTTCTCTGCTAACATCTCAGTTCACCAAGTATCTAAATCATTTTTTTGTTATCAATCTATGCACACATACACATTAGCACATACATCAGTTCACAAACACACTTCACTGAATATCTGACTGATTACCAGCACAACAAAGAGCAATAGAACACAATTTCTTGAAAACAGTACATGTTGCTAGTTTTTGCCTCTAAATCATAAAGTCTGTGTAAGAAGGCCGGCCACCAGGGAACAAACCACACGCATGATCTCCCTTTACAAATTTGTAGAGGCGCTGAATTGGAGAGAATCTGGGGTAGCCGGATAGTTTTGACAATTAGATGGACCAGGAGCTGAGAGTGGGAAAAAGTGTTGGAAACATAATTTCAATCATTTTAGTATTCCTTATGAAATGAAAAGATTTGTAGGCAGCAATATTTCTGTATTTGTGAAACTGTATTTCCAGGTATATATATGCATACTGCAATTGCTTTTGACAGTTTCAACATCGTTCAAGATGAATGTGTCTGACACTCCTACATGCTATTTAGAATACCTTACTCTTCCAAATATGAAAAACTGACATTTTTGCTATTAAAATCACATTTAAACAATTCAGGCTTCTACTTATACATATTGGGTCCCTAGTAGTGTACAACATTGGTGGTATCCATAGGTTTTACTTTATGAGTGTTTCTACAAATATTCTTTGCTTATAACAGGTGCCATCCAGCTGCTTAAATGCTTTATTGCATGTTCAAATTACCCTAATCAGTGTTGTTCATTACATTCTAAAATCCAATTGTTCCATAAATACTTTCTGTCACTTTCTTCATTTCTACTATATACGAACATTGATTCTGTCATTCACAAACTATATTGAACAGCGTATGTTTCTAGTGTCTAACCTATATGCATTTATTAATAAATTTCTAAAGTAAAATTTTCTTTTAAAACTTTTGTTAAAGTTGATAATAGCTTATTCAATAATATTAAAGAATACCACTAAACACAATAATACTCCATTAAAAAACCCATTGTGAAAATGCAACAGCAATTTGTTGCCAAAAGTTTTGAGTTCATTGACAAATTTACAACTGATAACAATTATTTATTTATTTTATTTATTTTATCGGACTTATATGCCCCCCTTTCTCCACAAGGACTCAGGGTGGCTCACAGCAATAAGCAACAACAAGTCCAAATTAAAATTCAAACAGTAAACAAAACTAAAATTCCCATTAAAACCCCATTCAGTCCAGGCCAGCCTGGCAAAACAACCATGTTTTAAGGTCACGGCAGAAAGAGCGAAGGTCGGGGGCCACCCGGAGCTCCAAGGGGAGCTGATTCCAGAGGGTAGGTATGCCTACAGAGAAGGCTCACTCTCTAGGGGCCATCAGCCGACATTGCTTGGCCGATGGAACCCCAAGTAGGCCCTCTCTGTGTGAGCGCACTGGGCGATGGGGAGCTGTTGCTGGCCGCAGGTGATCCGCCAAATATCCTGGTTCTAAGCCATGTAGGGCTTTATAGGTAATCACCAACACCTTGAACCTCACCCAGAGGGCAACCAGTAGCCAATGCAAGTCACGCAGGAGGTGTGTGACATGGGAGCATCAGGACACTCCCATCACTACCTGCGCGGCCGCATTCTGCACCAGCTGAAGCCCCCGAGTGGTTTTCAAGGGCAGCCCTATGTAGAGAACGTTGCAATAGTTGATCCGGGAGGTGATGAGTGCATGGGTGACCGTGCGTAAGGCATCGGTCTTAAGGCAGACAATACTACTGTGTAATAAAAAAAACTCTGCCCAACCTAGCAAACTAATTTGAATTAATTCAGTTAAATTAAATACTATCTGAAGGCAAATCTATATTCTATTTCTCTTGCAGAAAAGTGTGTAAAATATTCTTTGATCAAAATGCTGACTTGATAAAATATAATGCATGCAAGCATGAAGATATCGAGACTGATGGTTGCAGGACTGAACAATTCAAAGGCATAAGTCAATTATGATGAATATGTCATCTCCAGTGGAAGGAATTTCAAATATGTTTAATTCCAAAAACCATATTATAAGCATCAGAAAGATCAATTTATTTAGCTTCCCTCTGGGAAAAGTCATTATAGATGATAAAGAAAGATGCATGGGGCAGCTGTAGCTTATTAACTTTGTAATGTTACCTTGGTATAACTTCTCAGACCAAACTAAATCAAAAAGTATAATAAATTAAAACTTTGTGACCTGTTCACTCACTTGTATGATTGGAGAAGAAGTGTGAGGCTTTACATCCAGCATTAAATCGTCATTACTTTTGGGTTTTATTCTGTATATATATTTAATAGTATGAAGATAACCAGGTTACAAAGGAAATTCTAGATAAATGTATTGTTTATTTTTCTATTGTCTATCTGAACTTTTTACTAATTTGAAATCACAAAATCATGAGGTTTAGGCTGTAATTCTAGACATTGGCGCAACCAAGCAAGTCTATATGTGTGTAATAAAAAATACTAGGTAAAGGTAAAGGTTCCCCTCGCACATATGTGCTAGTCATTCCCGACTCTAGGGGGCGGTGCTCATCTCCGTTTCAAAGCCGAAGAGCCAGCGCTGTCCGAAGACTTCTCCATGGTCATGTGGCCGGCATGACTAAATGCCAAAGGCGCATGGAACGCTGTTACCTTCCCACCAAAGGTGGTCTCTATTTTTCTACATGCATTTTTTATGTGCTTTCGAACTGCTAGGTTGGCAGAAGCTGGGACAAGTAACAGGAGCTCACCCCATTACTCAGGACTAGGGATTCGAACCGCTGAACTGCCAACCTTTCGATTGACAAGCTCAGCGTCTTAGCCACTGAACCACTGTGTCCCACAATAAAAAAATATTGCTTACTCTCAATTATTCTTGTTTGAAATATACTTTGCATATTTCACATTATATACTTGCATTACTGCAAAGAGAAATAAAGGGTCATTGTACATGCGACATGACACTTAAAATACTTGGGTCTAGGAAAACTGATTACAGTATTATATTCTAAATGTGTAATTTACATAACTAAGTACTGAAATGTATATCTATAGAACTGTACTTAAATTTCTCTGAGAAGATAAGTATAAAAAAATGTACTTTTAGTCTATTTCAGTGTTTCTCAACTTTAGCCACTTTAAGATGGATGGACGTAAACTCCAGCTTTACCACCAGCTTTATCCAGTACTTGGTAGATGAGGGCTTGGCAGCATAAGGAAACTTAATAGCTAGCCACCATCAATCCAATCAACTACTACAAAGCCACACCAGGCACCATATAACTACAACAAACAGAATAGCTCCATGATGGCAAACCTATGGCACAAGTGCCACAGATAGCACACAGCGCCCTCTCTATGGTCATGTGAGCTGTCACCCCAGTTCAGCTCCACCGCGCATGCGTGCGCCTCCCACCGGCCACCTGGTCATCGGGTCTCTGCCGCGCATGCACAGGGGATGGAGTACATGCTGGGGTGGAGTGCATGCCAGGGGGGCATGCGCATGCATGGGGGGACGCATGCAGGGCTACACGTATGTGCATGGGGCTGCGTGTGCATTGCATTTGGGGAGATCAGGCATGCATGCATGCATTCGCGCGCACACACACATGCTTTGGGCACTCGGTTCAAAAAAGGCTAGCCATCACTGGAATAGCCCAAAGCACACACACGCTGCTAGAGAGAAATTCCCCAAGAATGGGCTCCAACACAAGTCTGAAAGCTCAGGGGAGTAAACCTCTGGTCCTTGTGACTGACCCAGATTGTATCTTGCAACATTATCCTGGGATTTGTATATCTGCCTTCATCCCCTAATTTCCCCACCACCCAACTTAACATGATTAAGGTTGAGAAACACTATAGTCTATTCTATATTGGCATAAAGTTTCCTAGTGATCTCTCATACAAATCCTATTCAAGGCTAACCCTACTTAGCTTTCTAGATCACCCCAAATGGCTATATATTATTACCTTTGGATCCAACCCATGGTGTCCAGCAGAATGCCCACATGTGCAAAAGTATCAAGATGGTTGCTGTGACTGTACAATTGAAGGACCACCTCTTTTTTTTGCTAGTATTGTATGTTTCCTGGTAGGAATGCATCAGCACATCTACCAGCTCTTACCGTGGCTTCCTGTTCACCCACATCGAACATCAGGAGGGGAAATGCTCCTGCTTTAGCTAACATTGCTAATTTGCAATCAAAGAGGTAAGTGACAGCTTACTGCTTCCCCATCACAGCAGCCACTGGCAATTCAGACTCAGGGAGCCTGCTGTGCTTACAAACTCCTTTTTGACTTGCTGATGGGATTGACAAGAGACAGTAGGGGCCATCTGACTCCTTGAGAGCAATAAAAAAGAGCACAGCATGGGTTTAATTTCTTCTTTGTAAGAACAGTCGGCAAATTGGGAAAAAGGCAGAATATTCCTCCGAGTCTGAAATTGCTGCTGGAACTATCTAAACTATAAATTGAATAATAGTGATGCAGTGTATGAAAGATCTCGTGGGTTGCCTAATCTCAGCCATTAAGGAGGATGAGTCAGAGTTGTTCACTAGTTCGTCTGCTATTTCGTTCCAAGCCATCCACCATTATCGTCAATAACAGAAGCTTTTCATGTGCGACTTGTCTTCTCGCCCCAATGATACATATAATTAAATTTCAGCAAAAGGCTGGTCGTAGCAAATCTTTTTAGCAGCCAAATAGAGCAGTAATCCTGGTATGTAAACAGGCAATGCCTTACGGCTCAACTTGCCCCGTTGTTTCTTATCCTCTTTGTAACAGTGGAACTGTACTAAAGCAGCACCTGTTGAATTTCTTTCCAGTGTGTGGTTGCTAATGGACAACAAAATATCAAGAAAAGAGGAAGCAATTGTGCTGCAAAGCAGAGTCATTTCTGAGACAAATGGAATTTCAATGACACCTTCATACATACAGACACAAACACACATACACACACACATGTGCGTGCTACGTACCATGCAGGGTTAACACCCACCAGCATCACCATTTTCAGGGCAATTCTCTTGTGCAAATTCCATTTTTCAATTGATGTTGCCAGGCAAATTATGCCAGTCAAGAGCAGATGAAAATCTTTAAAATAAGCAGATGCTACCTAAAAATCAAAATGTGTCTTATTAGCTAAGTGCATGCTTTTAAACTTTTGCATTCAAAACACAAAATGCATTGGCTCATCTCGAATAAAAAGAGAGTTTTTAAAACAAAAAAATATATATGAAGCCGTTTTGAAGAAAGATGCAGGCTAGTGGCTGCAGTGCCCATCATCTAAGAGAAATATAAGATAAATAAAATAAATGGGGGAGCTAATAAGAATTAGGGAACTGTAGGATAAATTTAGATTGTGAGTGTAGGAAGTCATTTTCATTCACTTCTTAGTATCTTAGTTGTCTAAGTGATATCAGTGTGATTCTATGGCTCAGTTCATGAAAAGTTATTTTGTTTTTAGTATCATAAGCAAGCGTCATCATAGTGCAGCCTACTCAGTCATCCTTCTGTGTTCCTGCAGTTTTCCAGGCAAATTTTTTGGAATTAGTTTATCACTGCCTTGAGAGAGAGTAACTGGCTCAAGGTCACCCAGCAGCTTCATGCCTAAAGTAGAATTAGAACTCATAGTTTCCTGGGTTTTAGCCTGGTCTTATTAACCCTTGTACCAGACTAGCTCTGTTTTTAAATTTCTGCCTCACAATTGTCTCTAATGTAGAAATAAATGCAAGCCGGGATGGTTTCAAGATGTGTTCTAAGTGAACTCAGGGCCTTTTAGTAGGATTATTTAATTGGTTTTACAAATAGCAGGTAGATGGAAGCAAAGAATCGGAGTTGTGTTATCTTTTTTAGCCTAGTGGTGCTCTGGATTTTTGCAGTTTAGATCTCATAGCCCTCCTTTTAGCGTTTGGCACATTATAAACCAACATCTGATCAAAGAGAGTACATGCACTTTAATCTTTGAAATATAAATTGACTGACTGGTGGAGTAACAGTAGAGAAAAAGAAACAAACAGAAGAGATATACCTTTTTTGAAGGCAATATTCCAAACAATGGAAACATTAAAGCAGGAATTAATGCAGAAACAGCCAGAGGCAAAGCTTCTGTAAGCCAGAAGACACCAACCACAAACAATGTGTATGCACATTCCGCTTCCTAGAAAAAATAATTTAAAATGAATTAGATTTACCTTAGACAATAATTGTAGTCAAATGGCAATATCCAAAGAACCGAAGAGAAAATACATTCCAAATATATAGTTGTACAATAAAGTTTAGACATCTCATCAAACTGCAGATTTCAATGAATCCTTCAGTAAACAGAAGCTGACCCAACCTCTACTTACAAAAGTTAACCAGCGCAACCTTCTGCCAATTTGAATCTATACTGAACTTTCACATTATCTTACTGAAAGGGAATAACATTTATTTGGACTAAAATAAAGTGATTTCATGGAGACACTCTATTCTGCTAACTGAAATGCACTTATCTGGGCAATTAGTTTGATAATTATATAGAAGTGATTTTTTAAAAAATATTGTGCTAATGGCAGTTTTCGGTCTGTAGGCCAACTATCCTCGTTTTGGTTTCAGTTATATAAGAGAACTGGGGATGTGCCTCTATGGAGTTTTTTCTTTTGCTTAAGCTTTGTCCTCAAAACAAACAAACAAAAATGAATGCCCTAGGACACAAGCCTATTTGAATTCATTCTCCTATACTTCCCATCTGCTAAAGCCTGCATGTTTGGGCTGAGATCTACCGTATAAGATTGGTGATCCGGATATGAATAAAACAGTCTCCTAAATGGGATTGAGAATATGTTTCTTCGTGTTTGTTCAATTTGCCCTTCTAAAAGCTTTTGGGGGTGGGGAATACATAGGATAATCTGCATGGAGTTATTATGTGATATACGTATCACAGGGACCCTAAGATCCATTCTTAATGATGGAACATTTTTGTCTGCCTTTCCATATCCTTAGCACTCTGTAACAGATTGTGTCCCAGAGTGGTAATTAAAAACAGGAAACCACTACTTGTTACCAGCTTTCAGAAAAATTGTAAAGAAATCTTCAAGAAACCAGAGCAAAGACAAAATCTATACATATTAAAGCTTCTGCGGCCAGTTTTTTTTTTCTCTCTGTCATATGAAGGATGCCTTAAACTATCCTTGTGCACATACGCTAGAGATGAAAGATTAGCCGGAAAGATTAGTCATTTAAATAACAGATTGAGCATAGTTTCTTCTTTCTGCCTGAAACTAAATTATCCATCTCTTAGGCACAGCTACATTTCAGTAAGATGGTAAACAAGAGAAATTTATTTTATTGCATGCAATTTGTTGAAAACGCAGTAGTAAAATCTCATTTTTATAATACTTTCCATTCTTACAGAATTATATTCTAAAAAGAAAATACAACAATAAATATAATCACTATGGACCTAGAATGTGCAGTAGGAGGTTACCTGTCTTTTGTGGCTAGTCATACATATTTAGCACATATTTCCCAAACAATGATTAATTTCTTAAGATGCCATCCAAAATTTTACTGCATAACTACTGATGATTGAGAATTACTAAGAATCAGAGCTTTGGTACCAAATATTAATATACTTAAATGATGCAAAGGATTGCTTTTTAGAAAATTATAGAAAGACCAGTATCAAATCACACTGAGAGATGACAATTGCAGCTGTGTACATGGATAAGGAAACTCTCAACTGAGATGGGGATATATATATATATATATATATGTAGGTCTTTGGTTATTCGGGTTTTCTCCCGCGTAAAATTGGAAGTGTCTTGGCGACGTTTCGACGAAGTCTCATTCGTCATCTTCAGGCTGGTGTTCTTGGCTTCGTGCTTCCCGGAGCAATGTGTGATCGCAGCTGTTTCCTCCTTTTAACTGCCAGTGGGGGTGGGAGCTGATTGGGTGGGAGCATGGCTGTGTTCTGATTGGATGGGGGGTTTGGCTGTGCTCTGATTGGCTGGGGGTGTGCTCTGTTTGGGTGGGGGCTTGGCTGTGCTCGGGTTACTCTGAGTTGCAGGGGGATTTGAGCTGGTGAGCTGCATTGCTGTTGTTTGGCTTCGCGTTCGTGGTCGTGCCACATCTTCGTGGTGGGTGTCAGTTTGCTTCGTGTATGGATTGGAGGGGTTTAAATTGGTCAATGGTGCAGCTTTGGTTTGGCTTCTGGTCTGTGGTCGTGTCTCATAATCGGTGTGGGTCTGGGTTTGCTTTTTGCGTGGAAGTGTGGTGGTGATATCCTGTGTGGTTTTCGTGAGTGTGGGTCTGGTGTCATTCTTTGTGTTAAGGACTCGTTTGTCACTAAGGGCGGGTTTCCAAATGGCTGGTAGGCAGGAGTGGTGGTGATATCCTGTGTGGTTTTCGTGAGTGTGGGTCTGGTGTCATTCTTTGTGTTAAGGACTCGTTTGTCACTAAGGGCGGGTTTCCAAATGGCTGGTAGGCGG
>WNWU01013616.1:549036-578414 GCA_012654045.1 Ptyas mucosa
TATATATATATATATATATATATATATATATATATATATATATATAACTTTTTCAAATGTAAATGTAGGGCTACTAGATTTGGAATGGAAAAATCTGGATGGCCCCGAGATATTAGAAATTAAAATTTCTTTTTCCTGCCAGGAATTTTTCAGCTCACATCTGGCAAATTTATGAACATTTATTTAACTTTGAATGTTTTAATTAATGCATAAACATAGCTATTTTTGAATTTTGCATGGCATAAGCATTTAGAATGTTAAACTCACCAACATGATAAGTTTGCTCACAAAAACATAAATTTGTAAAAATAATGTAAAATTTCTCATATTGGTCAAATGTATTTGTAAATATTATGTTAGAGACATAATACATACACAAACATGGATGCTTAAAGAAATAGGCATAAAAATACATGAATATTTTTTACTGCAAACTTTAAAAAAATTCAAGGGAAATAATCTGAACTTGATAGAGCTATACAAGCTGAAAAACTAAGAAAAATTAAGACTGATAGCTCCTAGGTCACAGCTCAATATGTTGTAAGATTTTTTACTGCTATCTGTACCATTCATAGTACTATATCATATTTTCCATGTTTCCTAACTTAAAATATACAACTATATTATAGCTATATAAATGATACTAGCTTCCATAAATATACAATGAGACTCTGCTTCACATACATTGGTTCCATATGTCAGCATAGGTTTCTCTGACAGATATTTGCTCCATATATCCATCATATCCATCTATATGGGTATTCCTTGATTTATAACAGTTTATTTAGTGACTGTTTGAAGTTACAACAGCACTGAAGAAAGTGACTTATGACCGTTTTACCATTGCAGCATCCCCATAGTCATGTGGTCAAAAGGTGGTGCTTGGCAATTGGTTCATATTTATGACAGTTCCTGCAATCATGTGATCACCCTTTGCAACCCACTTAACAACTGTCTCACTTAACAACAGAAATTTTGGGCTCAGTTGTGGTTGTAAATCAAGGACTACCTGTATATCCAAACAGACATCTATATGCCTAAAGGATTGTGTATTGGATGGTATATATTGTTGCATGGCAAACTCATAATATAAAAGATACTAGAGAAGAGAAAAGAACATTGCATGAATGTGGTAGATTCACCTTTCAATCTTCGGAGTCTATTTTTATTTGTTCTCAAAATAACTTCTCTGAAAATGCTGTTATGACTAATTATGATGGGGAGAAAATCTGCATTAGGGGAGATTTATTTCCCTACTTTAGCAGTTAAAGGAACTATACAGTACTGTGAAAATATATAGACATAAAAAGTTGGGGGAAAGTATATAGCTAATCAAACTGCCACAGTCATTGACCAGGATGACAGTCGGTAACTTCTCAAAAATCAAGTTTTGTTGTAGAATTTCATGGAGTCCAAAATTTACTCATTAACATTATTAATGTCTGACAAGTGCCTTGATTATATTGCCAGATAAAAAGCCACACTTGTCCAGTTAACAAGCTGCTGATATCTACTTAGTTTAATCTTCTGTCATCAGAAGATGTTAAATAGAAAATGTTGCATTCATATGCAATCTCTGTACTGTTTTCCTAATGCCTAGGCTGCATTTTTGGCAACTGCATTCTCTATTGGTACCATGGTCCTCATATATCAGTCACGGATGCACATAGACCTTAGAAGGTATTGATCAATTAATATTGAAAGCATCTAATGCATTAACAAAATCAATACCTGCTGAATTCCATCTTTCAGCAACCTCCATACAATGGCCCATAGATGTGGCACTTTGTTTTGAAATCAAAATAAGTGGAAGGCATATCAAAAAGAGGGAAAGGCTGATGAGAAAACTCTCCAGAGAAAAGGTATGTAGGAGAAGCATGAAGAAAATGCAGCTGTTTCAAAGGAAAATAAAACATGGTCCAAGAAAGAATGCTTGAAGCTTGCGTATATCCCAAAGGAAGGTCATTGGGCCTACCTGATACTTTTTTGTGAATACAAATATTGCAAATTAGAATTTATTCAGATTCATGAAAATGTCTTCTTTGGGCGAAGAAGGGTTCGTATGATATTCCTCTGTCATATTTTTAAAATTCTGCCCTGTCTGAATGTGGAAACTAGAGATCAGGGTAAGAGATATCCTCTGGAATATATGATAGCAATTGTAAAAATGATTTTCATCTTTTTATCTATTTTGTTCTATTAAGACAGGATTACTGACATTCCTACTGAATTTTATACTTTCAAAATGAAGGATCCCCTCTGTAAGGTTTTTTCCCCCAGTTGTGTTGCCTTACCTGTAATTTGAAACTTCCATAGTTTTTAGTAATTTTCTATCCACAACTAAACATACTTTAGGTTTGTGATAAGGCTCACACAGTACGTCAAAGTTTACTTTAACCATGCTTTACTAACTAAACCTCAATTGAGTGGGTTCCTACAAAAACCTGTCATAAACCATGATTTACAAATCGTATTGGCTTCAAATGCCCACATATTAAAACATAAAGATGCATGTAATTCACAGCCTCTAGGATTTTTGTGAGGAGCTGTGATTTCAAAAGATATGAAATATTTTGATCGATGACTTCTCAGTTTATCCATCAAAATCACATTAAGAAAAATAAGAAAAAGAGCCTTGATCATTTTCCAGTCACATACATTATAATGTTGTACGGAATTTCATTCTGAGATTCATAGGGCATAAAATACCGGAAGTCAGCGATATAGCCAGGTAAAATAATTCAACATCAATATACAGCCCAGCCTTTCCCAATCGATGCATCTCGCTATGCTGGCTGTGTCAGGTGCAGTCAAGTATATCTAAACAGCCGCAAACTGAAAAGGCTCTGCTGTTCTCACTTACTTTGGTTCTGATGATGAGAGGCAGTGGAAGCAGCAGAAGGGGAGTAAAAACAATGAGAAAGAACCGGCGGTAGACCAAGAGTTCTCTGATTGCCTTCATTGTCCTGGGTTGGCGACTTAGCTTTTCTGCAGAAAAATAATAAAAAAGAAAATTGATTGAGCTTTAAATAGGTGTATCTGATTAATATTTCTCTAAACTGTCACCTTTAGTCATTGCAACAGAGCTTTGGCCAAGCCAAGTTAAAAATAAACCTTGTTCTTTATTGTTACCTTGTTTACATTAACATGTGAGATAAGAAGTGCATTCTCCAGTGAAGACACTGCATTTGTTCTTTCTCTTTTAAAATTAAACAGTTCCTAGCTGTAGTCTGCTTCTTTACCCAGGATTTTCTCTACATTAGAATGGCTCTGAGAAGCTTTTTCATTCAAAACTTTAACCAACTTTGAAGAGGGATTGTTCTGAAGCAGAGGTTTTACTTGCAGCAATTTAAACCTACAATACTTTGGTTAGCCTCAGAAACTGAGATTAAAACAGTGATAAATATAACAAGAAATACTTAAAACAATTGTTTCATATTTATGGATTGGTGGTGCCGGATATCTAGCCATACTACATAAACTGAGAGACAGTTTAAGTATATTGTTTTTGGATGAATTCCATAGCAACTTATGGAATTTGTAAGGGGGGTTACAGGAAAGGAAAGGTTTAGAAGAAGAGTGTGGCCAAATTACCTAAAGCCAATTTTCTAAATGCTTTGCAAGGCCAGTGGGCCAGATATCACTTGTGAATTATGTAGAGCAAATGTAGAGATGTTAGTCTCCATAGATCTCTGAGGCATATATTCAGCTGCAAGGAAACAAATTATGATGATTTATAGGATCTAAGTGATTGTTCACTGAACCACATTCGTGCTTAGTAAATCTCAATTGCCTGATTCACCAAAGCAATAAAGTGGGGGAGGAATGCCATTTTTGTTTTTGCAGTTGACAGCTGCACTTTAAAAATATAGCAGGATTTTTTTTTGGTTAACCATGACAAAGTGACATCACTATAGTAATTGAGCCAGAATTTTGGCCTTTACATTTTTTCTTGAGGGGGGGAGGGCTTGATGGTAAATGTGTAGTAAAATTAAACCCAATAGAGGCTTGATACACTTATTTTATAATTTTAATTTTTTTAAAGTTTTTAAAAATCCAGATGACTTTTAAATGTAGGTTATGTTTTCTATATCTCTGCTGCAATCATGTACTTATCTGAACTTTTATATGCCAGATCTAATGGTCCTATCCTTTACAAAATAGCAAAAAATCTGTCCTACAGGACATTTATATATTTGTTTTATTTCTAAACTACTCTTCCATGGGAATTTACAGGAAAATATTTTTCCTCAAAGCTTTAAGGAAAATCATCACAATAAAAATATTTTTTTAAAGCAATACATGCAGAAAATATGTCAAAGTAATTTGTTAAAAAATAGGAACATAAAATACTGTAATAGGCAAATAATCTTCTGGCTCCCTGAAATGTTTATGTGAACAGAACAGAACAGAACAGAACAGAACAGAACAGAACAGAATAGAATGACAGAGTTGGAAGGGATCTTGGAGGTCTTCCAGTCCAATACCCTGGTCAAGCAAAAGACCCTATACCATTTCAGATAAATGTCTGTCCAATCTCTTCTTAAAAACCTCTAGTGATGGAGGCAAGCCGTTCTACTGATGGATTGTTCTGTCAGGAAATTTATCCTTATTTTTAGGTTGTTTCTCTCCTTGATTTGTTTTCATCCATTTCTTCTTGTTTTACATTCAGGTGCTTTGGAGAACAGGTTAACACCCTCTTCTTTGTGGCAGCCCCTCAAATATTGGAACACTGATATCATGAATTACAGGGTAGCATATGGACCTACCACCACAAAGCCAAAAATAAACAAATAGTATTATAGATCAGTCCCTGTTCGCATTTACTACGCTGTCACTCACCTTTTGGATGAATCTTTCAGCATTATGTTAGTTCATTAACCCACTGCTGCCATAAAATATTTGAGAATATAGAATGATGTGAGATGATGGATGATAAATAAGTGATCCCAAAGGTGCTTTTTTCAAGAGGCAACTGGACTTCTGGTTTTTCTTCTCATTCAAGAAGCTTCTTCAGGTCTGAAGAAAAACCAGAAAGTCCAGTTGCCTCTTGAAAAAAGCACCTTTGGGACAACCATGACCTGGATGTCTGAGAATCTCCATAGACATGTAGATAAGTGATGTTACTTAATTATGAAACCTCTGTATAGGAAAGTAAGAAAATGTCTTGTTCGCTTTTGTATAATGCTTAATGGAAGAACAGATTGGGGTCATTCCAGTGGTGGGTTTCTACCAGTTCGCCCTGGTTTGGGTGAACCAGTAGAGGTGGTGGTGGGAGACTCCGCCCACCCTCCCGGACGTCATCACAGATGCTCTGCACATGTGCAAAAGCACTACGCGCAAGCAAAGTGAGCACACACACACGCTCACAGTTCCAAACTGGTAGCGAAGGTAAGTGAAAACCACTACTGAGTCACTCCCCATTGTACATGGCTAATATTGATTGTTACATAGGAAGGAGGAATGTAAAATATATTGTCAGGTTTCACATACTAAGAAATACATTATTTCTTCTATCTAGAGCATATTAAATAAACCATCATGTCTGTTTCACATCTGGAACTAAGCCTAAATTATGTTTTATGTACCCAAATCGCAACTGCTTGCTTGTTTGTTATACTTGTATTGCTCTGAAATTAAAATTACTTTCACAATCAAAACAACTCAGTGCAATATGTAAAGGAGCAGATAAGAGCATATAAAATTCTTTCTGTTCAAAGATATTCAGTAGCCACCAAGTTGAATTAAAAATGTAATACATACAACCAATCTGTTTTTATGCCTGAAGAATGTGGCATGCTTTGAAATATTTCCATAGCTCCATTTGTAAATGAACAAGGTATTAGTTACAGAACAAGATATATGATAGGGCTATTAAATTCAAATTAAATCTGAATAGAAAATAGAAAGCAAGCATTATTTTGCTAGGATAGATCGGATGCGATAGCAGACAGTTGGTTTAACTTTTATGAGTACTAATTTCCAAGATTACAAAAATATGACAGATGTAAGTATAATTATAAAAGTTATTTTATGGTTATAATTGTCCTCTTTCTATAATCTATCCTGTCTACTCATCAAAATATTAAAAAAATCTTAATGCCAAATCTTTCCTTCTTTGTGCGTATATAATAATTTTGCTAAAAAGAAACACATATTGTGTGTTTGTGTTTTGTATGTTGTGTTGTGTTGTTGCTGTAAAATTAATTAAAATTATTAAAAATAATTTTGCTGTAGTTATCATGTACAAAGTTCCATCATTCTTTTCCAACTTTGCCACTGAATTCCAAAACAAAAAGAAAAACCTCAATTGTATATTAATCTTTGAAATCCCTAAATCAATACAAGTATTTGAACCCAAAATTTTCTAGCTTTTTAACACATTCAGCAAACACGAAATATGTCCCTTCTTGTTTTTCACATTTCAAACATAAATTTGAAGTGCCTTAATACATGCTAGACAATTTCTTTGATGACATATATAATGATACTTCATTTTATAAAAAATCTCTTTAATATGATAACATAATGTGAATTTTAATATTTTCAGATGTATATTTTCTGTTTCCTATGTATATTATAACAAAAAGAAATTATCCCCCTTGTTCCTGTTTCAAATTTCAATAAGAGTTTATACACAGTATTGTCTGAAATGAAAATTCTAGGCAAGATATTCATTGTTACCACAAAAATGCTCCTCAGCAATGATAACTATAATTCCTCCCCATTTTAATATAGAATAGAATAGAATAGAATAGAATAGAATAGAATAGAATAGAATAGAATAGAATAGAATAGAATAGAATAGAATAGAATTCTTTATTGGTCAAGTGTGATTGGACACACAAGGAATTTGACTTGGTGCATACGCTCTCAGTGTACATAAAAGAAAAGATGCATTTGTCAAGAATCATAAGGTACAACACTTCCAACACTTAATGATAGTCATAGGGAATAAATAATCAATCAAATCAAATCAAATATATCTTTCTATATTTCATTCCATTTCTCAATATAGTTATTGAACCCCCCAGAGCTGACCTATTGGAGACATTGGCAGCATATAAATTTGATTAATAAAATAAAATATTCTGAAATAACATGCAGTACAATTCATATGTATTATAGTGATATCCAGATATTTCACTTTTTTCAATTTTAAAACCAATTGTATCCATCAATTCTGTTTGATCTGTTATTTTCATATTTTTTCTCAACATCTTCCTTTTCTGTTTACTCATCCTGAAACCTGCTAATACACCAAAATCTTTTAATTGTCTCATTAATATTTTAATTTCCTTTAAAAAAATTTCTAGACCCAATTCCAAGCCATGTGCAAAAGCCTTAACCAGGTTCTTCTTTTACTCTTTACACTTACAATCATCTCATCTTGACTTATATCTCTAGTACTTCAAGAACCAAAACAAATGAGAGAAGAGCGTAGACATCTCTGTTTTGTATTCCTTTTTGTATTACAAAACCTTGTAATACAACCTTGTATTACAAGGTTTTGTTAATTGTCCATTAACAATTATTTGTGTTTTCTATGAAGTGTAAATCAATTTTACCAATTTTATGTACAGGTAGTCCTCAACTGACAACATGACTTTGAACTGAAGGTTCAAAGTTACAATTTATTTATTTATTTATTGGTTCAATTTATATGCTGCCCTTCTCCAGAGACTCAGGGCAGCTTACAATGCGTTAAGCAATAGCTTTCATATTTTTGTATATACCTGCTTAGTAGGGCTTTCGCCCCCCCCCCCCAAGCGGTGTTCTTTTTTATACAAAGTCAGCTTATTGTCCCCACAAATCAGGTCCTCATTTTACCTACCTCGAAAGGATGGAAGGCTGAGTCAACCTTGAGCCTGGTGAGATTTGAACTTGCAGTAATTGCAGGCAGCTGGTGCTACTTAACAGCACTTTAGTCTGCTGCACCACCAATGGCACTGAAAAAAGTGACTTATGACCATTTTTCACACTTACCACCATTGGAGCATCCTCATGTTCATGTGGTCAAAATTTAGATGCTTGGCAACAGACTCATATTTATGACAATCTCCATATCCCAAGCCTTCTGACAAGCAAAGTCAACAGGGAAGCCAGATTCTCTTAACAACTGTGTTACTAACTTAACAACTGTGGCAAGAAAGGTCGTAAAATGGGGCAAAACTCACTTAACAACTGTTTCACTTAACAGCAGAAATTTTGGGTTCAACTGTGATTGTAAGTCAAGTATTAGCCGTAGTTCTCTCCAAAATTTGTATCTTTCAAATGAGCAAAGAAGCTCAATTCAAATTACCAAAGGCCTTCTCTGCATCTAAGAAGATCAAGAAGATCAATGTTGTTTTTCATTATGTTTTTCCAAATATTCAAAAATATTTCTAACATTGTCCTTTATCATTTAAGTCCATTCCTGGTCCTATAAGAGTTGAGGGTGGGGGGCACCTTGCTGCGGTGGTTCTCCTCCTTTCTCTCTGACCAGTCACAGTCTGTGTTGGCAGGGGGGCAGAGGTCGACCCCGAGGCGCCTTATGTGGGGTGCCACAGGGGTCGGTCCTCTTGCCCTTTCTGTTCAACATTTATGTGAAGCCACTGGGTGAGATCATCCATGGTTTTGGGGTGAAGTACCGTCAGTATGCTGATGACACTCAGCTGTACATCTCCACCCCGGACCACCCCAATGATGCCCTTTAAGTGATGTCCTGGTGCCTGGAGGCCGTGCGGATCTGGATGGGGAGGAACAGACTCAGGCTCAACCCATCCAAGACTGAGTGGCTGTGGTTTTCGGTGTCCTGATGTAGTCAATTGGTGCCATCACTGACTATTGGGGGCGAGTCGTTGGCCCCCACGGAGAGGGCTTGCAACTTGGGTGTCCTCCTGGACTCATGGCTGTCTTTAGAAGAGCATTTGATGGCTGTGGCCGGGAGGACTTTCTATCAGGTTCGCCTAATCCACCAGTTGCGTCCCTTTCTGGATCAGGACTCCTTACGCATGGTCACTCATGCCCTCGTTACTTCCCGCCTGGACTACTGTAATGCTCTCTACATGGGGCTCCCCTTGAGGAGCACCTGGAGGCTCCCACTGGTCCATAATGCGGCCACGTGGGTGGTTATGGGAACAATGTGGCATTCCCATGTAACACCATTCCTGTGTGAGCTGCACTGGCTCCCGGTGGTCTTCCGGGTGCGCTTCAAGGTTTTGGTTACCACCTTTAGAGCACTCCATGGCTTAGGACCTGGGTATTTATGAGACCGCCTTCTGCCACCAGTGGCCTCTCACCGGCCAGTACGCTCTCATAGAGAGGGGCTCCTCAGGGTGCCATCGGTCAAACAGTGTTGACTGGCAGCCCCCAGGGGGAGAGCCTTCTCTGTGGGGGCACCTGCCATTTGGAACGAGCTCCCCCCCCCGGGGATATGGAGGATCCCAGACTTACGCACTTTCCGCCGTGCCCTCAAGACCTTTTTATTTCAACAGGCTGGCCTGGCCTAATCTCCTTTTAATTGTTCACTTTTAATTTTTTTTTAAAACAATAGGGGTGTTTTAATTTGTATGGACCAAATTATTTAATGTGCTTTTATACATTTTTTTAAAATTTTGTATTACGTGTGTTTTATCTTTTGGCTGTTCACTGTCCTGAGTCCTTCAGGAGTAGGGCGGTATATAAATCCAAAATAAAGTAAAGTAAAGTAAAGTAAAAACCCATGCTCATCCTCATGAATAAATTCTTGCAAAATTATATGCAGTCTATTAGCTAAATTGATTGGAAAAATCTCTGGTCCCGGTGGCTGACCCAAATTCAATTTTGCATCAATATTCTGGTACATGTATGTTTGCCTTCATTCATGAATGAGAACAACTCAGTGGTCACCAATCAATAATGATATAAGCCTATAGTTTCTTCTTTAAATGAAATCTTGTCCCTTTTTGGGTACAAATGCTATATTGGTGTCTTTCCAACTCTCTGGCATTATTGTGCGTCATATCTGTGCTAATGAAAAATCATTCAGATTATGCAATTTAGCGTAAGTCGTCAGCATTGAACTCTTTATCAGTTAAGTTCTAAAACACCAACAGTATGGTGCTAAACGTTGCTATCAGGCCAATAAAACCATCTGATTGTTCAAAATAACGATAATTTTCAACATATGTAATTTCTCCCAATCTGGTACTCTCCAGAGTTATTGAACTTCAGTTGGTAATCTCTAATCTAGTTGAAATAGTATGAGAACAGTAATGGTGTTGTGGAGGTAAGGCTTGGGGCTATGAAAATTGGGCTCCCATCCTATTTGTTTTGTTTTTTTAAAAACTTTTTTGAGTCCTCATGGGGATGTTCTTGCCTTCGTTGCAAATTATTACCCATCCATGCCTCAAAAAGATACTTCTATTTGGGAGCCTAAGAGAATTTGTACTATAATCTAGGTAAGATTCACAGATTTTTAAAAAATAAGAAATAATTCAGTGTTGGTCCATTCATTTAAATCTTAAAGCTGGCCTCAATTCAGGTTAGTTCAGCAGTGTGCACAATTCAATGTCAGTTTATTCAGATGGTTTCCTCAGCTTTTCAGGCTCCTTTCCTTTTATGAGTCACATGTACTTCACCTGGCAATCGTACCTTGCAGAATCAGCTTTGTTTCAGACATCAAACTTTGGATCATCCCGCCAGTTAATCTAGATTGTTTTAATTATGCTGTAAATGTGCAACCTGGCTGACCCTGGTGCCATTTGTTCTTTGCCAACCATGTCATCTAATGTAATTTCCTCTCATATTGATGAATTTATCATGTTCTCCATACTTGGGGGAAAAAAAGTACAGCAGTGCATACAAATCAGAAGGGGGGGGGAGTTAATTAATCCTATTAATTGCTATTTCAACCAGGATAACTATTTGCTTGCACTGCAGTCCTTTGTAATGTCCCAGACAGTCAAAGGTTGATATAATTAATAGTTTAATCCAGTTAACTATTAAGGACAAATCCCAATATTGCATAATATAAATAACTATCCACTTGGACATCACTGAATCTTCATGTGAAGCTATATTTTATTTTTCTGAGTATCTTTCTGTTTGGAGGCACATTTTTATAGATCAGCAGTCTCTGAACGCTCATGAATCCTTTATAAAATCAGCTTCTTTCAGAGATGAGATTAAAAGTTTATCCTCTTGGGATCTGTTTGAATTTGGCAATTTAAGGCTCTCAATCAAAGTATTTGGCTCATTCTGTAGATTCTAATCACATGATCACATATAATACAGCCTTCTTGGCAATAGCTTCTCAACTGTGGGATTTCTATCCAGCTAATAATATCCTGGTAAGATAAATTGCTAATGGAACTCTCAGAAATAGGCAATACACCCATTGTTGGAAAGGGCTGCACAGATGTACTGCTATCACAATGCAGTTGGTTGCAAGAAGGCCCAATCAGGTGTCATGACTCTTCATTTTAAGGATTGTCCAATTCTTCCGTTGGCTTATCATTCTTTTCCTGGCACTCACCCTCAAGGGTTCAGTGGGTTCTTTGTTTTGTTATGTTGTGTTGTTGTCTTCTAATTAATGCATGAGTTGCTTCAGGCTTTCAAATCAAGACCTTATTATGGCCTTTGGGCCAGAGGGCATAGTGTTACTACAGTGGAACTTTCCTATAATTTTATTCAGGATTCTGAATTCTGACGTAAAGAGAAACCTTGGTTTGTTATTATGAGTATAACTCATGCTAACTTTTGAAAACCTGGACATTTCCTTTCCTTTTCTTTCCTTCTTCCATTCAGGGGTATGGGATGAAATTTATCCTCTTGGGGATCTTTCTGAATTTGGCAGTTTAGTCGTCCCAAACAGTTAAACTGTGGTTCAGAATTCAGATTTACTATAAAGGCAGTCTGGGCCAATGGTCTGAGCAGAGCTGAACTTCAAAGTAGTTTGTAGAAATCATTACAATTTTTTTTTGTTACTAGAAATAACAGATAAACATTTATATTAAATATGCCCATGGCTCATAAGATTATGGGGTGGTTACTAAAATTAGATTCCTGTTACACTGATGATATGAAAAATCTAATACACTGCCTCTATCAATTTAAGTTATTGTCAAAATAAATTGGCAATGAAAGGATCTTCCGTATATCTTTTGAGGCCTGAGATAAAGATGTCCAGGTTTTCCTCCTCCCTTTCCAATTGAGTTGTTTTAGTAGCTGTCTCAGTGAATGAACTCAACAATTTATTTCATAACAAGTCTCTCCACCTAATTTGGATTTAACAGTATTCATTTGGGCTGTCAAAATGTAAAGGAAAATGAATGGATTCCTTTTCATTATGTCTTTCTTCTCGGAGACGCAGAGAGGATTCTTCATTATAAAATTATAATTTGTGATCATAGAATATAAAAACACAGCATATGGTGGGGAAATGTTAAGCATGAACATTTTTAGCAATTGTTTCTTAAAATAAATATAGTAGAATTCTTTTATGACTAATTTCTAATCAACAATATATTGAGCACTGACTGGACAATCCTAGTAATTCCTCTGTCCACTTATAGATATTATATTTATGTACCACTTATTTTTATTCTCCTTTTGCTTGCTCTTTGCTCTTTTTTCTAGAAAAAAGAATAATAAATAATTTTTAAAAATCAAAGAAAAAAATATTCTGTCATCATGGAAAGGGTGACATGCCTTAGGGAAAACTAGAAGGAAGTACAGAAAGGAACCATTATTCTATGCAAATAAAAGTGCCTGTTTATATATAATAAGGATGTCTGGAGTTTGCTTGATGCAGTATAATAATTATATAGCTTGTATATAGATACTTCTCTGCCAACAAAGTAGATTAACACATCATGTTCCAGAATTGTTTACAGAATGATGTAATTTAAAAACTGTCTATTAAATATTTTTTCTACCAATTAACACCATCTATGTTTGACATCCCTCTTGATGGATTACTGCCTTGTCGTGGCGAAGGGGCTTGTGTAGCTCAATGAAGCTATGAGCTATGCTGTGCAGGGCCACTCAAGACGGACAGGTCATAGCAGAGATCTCTGCCAAAATGTGATCCACTAGAGAAGGAAATGGCAACCCACTCCAGTATCTTTGCTATGAAAACCCCATGGACAGTGCCAAAAGGAAAAAAGATATAACGCTGGAAGATGAGCCCCTCAGGTTGGAAGGTGTCCAATATGCTACTGGGGAAGAGCAGAGGACTAGTATTACTAGCGCCAAAAAGAGTGAAGCGACTGGGACAAAGCCGAAAGGACGCTCAGCTGTGAATGCATCTGGTGGTGAAAGGAAAGTCCGATGCTGTAAAGATCTATTCTCCATAGAAACCTGGAATGTAAGATCCATGAATCAAGGCAAGCTGGACGTGGTCAAACAAGAGAAGACAAAACTAAACATCGACATCTCAGGAATCTTACATTTTTGGGGCTCCAAAATAAGCACCAGGGCTTATTTTTGGGGATATCTTATTTTTTTTCCATGTATGGGAGGTCCACTTCTTCTGCTTGCTCGCGGCTACAACAGGGCAACCGGCTGCGTGGCATACTAGTGCTGCTACCACGAGATGGGGGTACAACTGCTCCACATTCCCTGCACCGGCTTACTTCAGGGCCCCCTCAACCAGGCCATTCACACCCCAACACCTGCCTCACTTCACCTCATGTTGGCAGCACTGCAAGCAATCAGACAGAATGGATGGGCAGCCAGCTGCACAGGTTCTTAAGTAAGGCTTATTTTGGGGGGGGTAGGGCTTATATTAGGTGCATATGTAAAATCATGCTTCTTTTTGGGATAGGTCTTATTTTCAGGGAAACATGGTAGTAGCATTATTATTTCACACCTACCAAACCAGACTTCGCTCTTCAAAAGTGTTTGATTTTGCCCACAAACTATTTACTACATTTTCTCACAATGAAATATTACAGATTTGCTTGGTAAATTCAGCACCTTCAGCATAGGAGATGCTGTTTCAACATACTTGTTCATAATGTTCACTCATATAGAGTCTTTAATCATGGGGGGAGGGCGGGAAACAGAGTTACCCTGTGATAAGATGGGTGGCCAATAAATTTAATAAACAAGCAAACAATTAATTAATTAATTAAATGAATATATTTCAACAAGTCAATAAATCGCTTAATGTAGAGCCCGTGCTGCTCTCTGAGCTTGATTGTTTTCTTGCAGATGTTTTATTACTCAACTAGTGCTAGAAGGGGGTGAGATTTGCTGTCTGTTTATATATGGTAGCTTGCTCTGTCAGTGTTGATGGGAATGTTCCTGGTAGTTAATTAAGTCATTGTTAACCATTTAATTGTTTGATTTGGTGGTCTCTTGATAGGGGTGTTAATCTTGGTGTTAATCTCTGCTCATTATGGTGTTGGTTGCTGACAAGGAGGTGTTGTAGTTTTTTAGATTTTTGATTCTCTCTTTTGAATGGTATGTAGATGATGTTTATTTATATGTGTCTGTTGATAGCTGATTTGTCTTGAGTGCTAGGCTGTACTTGGTTAAATATGGTTAAGTCTGTCCATGTGTTGTGAAATTTAAAAAAAAATCATCATATATTCTGACTGCTAGTTGGTATTCATGGATGTGCTCTGCTAGTCTTCTGCTTGTTTGTCATACATAGTGGCTGTTACAGTCCTTACATTGTATGTTTATAGCTTTTCTATTTTCTTCTGGGGTAACTGGACCACAACACCTCCTTGCCAACAATAACATCCAGATAAAATGAGAGAGATCTCCTATTTCTCTGAAGAAATTTCTCAACATTTTGATGACATCATTTTGCCAAATTCAAGCACATAATCCTACTGCCTTGCAAAGAGAAAACCATTTTTTTTACATAAATTCCAATGGGTGGTTTTTGAAATCATCCCATGGCATTGTTTATAGTCCTGCCTTACGTATGAATGCCAGGTGGGTAACTTTGAGTCAATAACTCTCTCTCAGCCCAACCAGTGGTGGGATTCAGCCAGCTCGCACCACTTCGGGAGAACCGATTGTTAACTTTCTGAGCAGTTTGGTGAACTGGTTGTTGGAAGAAATCATTAGGGCAGAGAACCGGTTGTTAAATTATTTGAATCCCACCACTGAGCCCAACCTACTTCACAGGGTTGTTGTGGGGAAATCAGAAGGAAAAAAAGTATTAGATATGTTCTCTGTCTTGATCTATTTATAAAAATAAATAAAAAGAGCCTTGGATAGTACAGTGGTCTAAAGCACCCTGTTATTAACACCAGCTGCCTGCAATTATTGCAGGTTCGAATCTCACCAAGGCTCAAGGTTGACTCAGCCTTCTATCCTTTCTAAGGTAGGTAAATTGAGGACCCAGTTTGTGGGGGCAATAAACTGACTTTGTATAAATATACAAAAGTATGAAGGCTATTGCTTAGCGCATTATAAGCCGCCCTGAGTCTCCGGAGAAGGACGGCATACAAATCAAATTTAAAAATAAATAAATAAAAAAAAATAAAGGTGGGATTTAACAAAAAGCAACAATCTTTAACAAAAGATTGATTTATGCTTATTTTGACAATTTTACTGTGGCCATTAATGAGATAATTTAATCAAAAATTGATACTTAGCATGTTTAGAAATATGTTGAATTTTAACTACGATAGTATTGGTTTTCAGAGCTTGTTTTTGTGCTGCCTTTGTTGTTTTCTCCATTTCTTTTTAAAATGTTCCAGGTTTCAGTCCCAACCATGTCAGATTTTTATCTGCATTTTCTTCACTATCAAGCATACAGTATGCTGACTGTGGATTGGTTTGCTTTTCCACCAAACCTTGAATTTTAATTATGTCTTTCTTGAATTCTGATTAGTTTTTGCTTTCTTCGGGAGACTTTTTTAAAATATAAACTTCCATAAGTACAGCTTGCATACATTCAGACTGTTCAGATGAGTTTTATTTTCAATAGTCCTCTATATATATGTGACGGATTAGTTTCCTTGCTTTCTAATCAAGTTTTCCAATTCAGCCTGAATCCAGTCAATCATCTTGTAGTAGATCTAATTACAGGGACTGCCTAAGTATTTATTGATTTAACAATATTTCCAACATTTAGTTTAGATTTTAATTTTTAGGACTGCTCCATATACATTTATCTAGTAGCCATTATAACTTGGTTGATCAATAATCAGAAACTTCCATTAATTCTAAGCATTTGTATCATACTTCAGATGCCAGGTGTCTCACAGCATTTCCATTCATTAGGGGCAGGCCATCTTCTTTTATAACCATGCCTCTTTTAAATGCCAAACTAGCACATTTATCCAGTCTGAATTTCATTCCTATGTCTTCACTAAGTACATGGAGAATGAATGTCCAACAGAGATTCACTGCCAGCTTTTGATTTCCTGTGTAGTTTGAGGTAATCCATATAAAGAAATGGTTTATTTTGGAACTTTGTTTTGTGCCTTGGTATCCACAATCATTGCTCATATAATGAGGGTTTTTTTTGAGATATGCATTGTTTTCGTTTTATTAAGTCTCCCTCCTTTACCATAATGTTTATTTCCTATAAAGCCATTAACATCGTTCTCACAGGGAGGGACTACTTAGGGTACCATCAGTCAAATCATGCCGACTGGCGACTCCCAGGGGGAGGGCCTTCTCTTTGAGGGCTCCAACCCTTTGGAATAAACTGCCCCCAGAGATATGGAATATCCCTGATCTCCGTGCTTTCCGCCGTGCCCTCAAGTCCCTGATGTTCCAACAGGCGGGGCTAAACATGAACATGTGAATGATCTTTTAAAATGTACACTGCATTTTAATGTAGTGCAATGTAAAATGTAAAATGCCTTGAGTCCTACGGGAGAAAGGCGGTATATAAATAAATAAATAAATAAATAAATAAATAAATAAATAAATAAATTTCCAGGAATCTTCTAATATTTCAATTTATTCTAAAAATTTCCATACATTTTCAAAGCCTAGGAGCTAGAGGCATAAAAAGGCGCTTTTTCTTTCTTTTTAAGGATAATTTTGTGAATCAGTAGCTAGCTTTCCATGCCACACAAATCTTTGCAAATCTCTTTTTGTTCCACTAAGAAAATTGTATTGTCATTCAAAGAAGCAGACCATAGATTTGCTGTGATTCTAGTAAACAGTTTGAATGTTATAGCCAGGAAAGTTATAAGCCTATAGTTTTCAGGTGTCAGTTCCTCTCCCATAGTTTTCTGTACTACAAGAGTTCTACGAAATGCCATCGACTGTTCATTGTTGTTTGCAAAGGGTCATTTAAGTACCATATTTTTCGGAGTACAAGACACACCTTAGTTTTTGGAGAGGAAAATTAAAAAACCCTGCCTCTGCCTACTAGCATCCATCAGTATTCATCGGGCTAGCATCCTATCAGTGTGTAAGACAGTTGAGGGCTGTTTGGAAACTGAAACATTATTTGCTGTGTGAGCAACAAGAAACAGTTTGGAGCCTGGGCGTGGCTTAGCTCTGCAACTCTGAGTCTGTGCTTAGCTATAAACTAGTCTGCCGGTCAAAATTGAAACTGAAACTCTGCTCCTCTGCTTGTGTTTTGCTTGTATTTACTATCATGTTGAAAAACCTGCTTTTGGTATTGTATATTTACTCCATGTGTTATATTATATATAAAGAGAAGTTATTGAATCCTGCTGAATCAGTTGTGTGTGCTTTCGGGATGTGATTGCTGCTGCAAACTCTTACATGTTCTTGCAGCAAATAGCGAACAGCCAGGTCAGCTTCAGCACATTATTGCAGCCTGATTCGCATGACCATGAGCAGCTGATTGGTGGGTGGATCAGCCTCCCAGAATACGCCCAATCATCTGTTCCAGGCTGCAGGGATTGCCAGAGACAATCGCTGCCGTGACTCGCATTTTTGGCTACATTCGGTGTATAAGATGCACCCAAATTTTCACCCTCTTTTAGGGGGGGTAATATTGTGTGTTATACTCTGAAAAATATGGGTCAGGGGTGGGTTCTAAATTATTTTACTACCGGTTCTGTGGGTGTGGCTTATTTTGTGGGCGTGGCTTGGAGGTCATGTGACTGAGTGGGCGTGGCTAGCTGGTCATGTGACCGGGTGGCCATGGCTATGTGTATAGGGACTACTCAGAGGGCTGAAAAAAGTCATTTCTGACAGGTTCTCGCACTTTTGACTGGTCCTCACACTTATGACCATCCTCACATTTATGCCCGTGCAGCATTCTTAACAACCATGTCACTCATTTCACAACTGCTTCTCTTCACCATGGTGACAAGATAGGGCAAAAATGTACGAAGACAGTCGTAAATTCGAGGACTGGTCAAAAGTGCGAGAATCAGTCAAAAATAACTTTTTCAGCCCTCTGAATAGTCCATATGCACAAAAGGATACAGCAATAGAGATGGAAGAAGGAAGGAGAGAGAGGGAAGGAAGAGAAGGGAGGAAGAAAGGGAAGAGAAATTAGAGTAGGAGTGAGGGTAAGAGAGGGAGGAAGAGAGGAGGAGAAGAAGAAAGGAAGAGGAATAGGGAGGAGAAGAAGAGGGGGAGAAAAAAAAGTAAGAAGGAAAGAAAAGAGAGAGGTGGTAGGTTTGAGGAGAAAGATTGCTGTACAATAAAAAAAATGAAAGGGAAGAAAGGCAACCCCAAACAAATATAAAGATATTAAGATAAAGAATGAATTGTTAAACTTTAAAGAATAAAAGAGAACAAATATGAATAAGTAGCAATAATTAGAAACACACATACAAACATACAATGTATTTTCTTTGAACAGAGTATTTGGCCGGTTCACAAATTTAAACAGTGTTTAGTCATTTCACTTAAATTTACAATTTCTATATTTCCTTTTTGCCATATTTATTCCTCACCTATTTTTTAAAAAACCAATATTACCCATCATCCTCATCTCTAATCTTAATCAAATTCAATTTTTCCCTTCTATTCTATATTATACCCATTCCCATTGTCATCTATTTTTATATCCATCCTCACATTGGTTAATTATGTAATATTACAGTTGTTCAATAGAAATTCAACATTTTAATATAAATCAATTAGTTATATAACCATCTTTTTTGTATATTAATCAGTATGAACATAAATATTCCAATTATTTCCATGCAATCCAATTTCTTACAAATCAATTAATTATATTTACCAATAATAATAAACCAAATAATTTCCCCCATATATTCCTCCAATCCACAACTTAACCATTTCTGCTTTCAACACAATATACAATTAATAGTATCTCAATTATTACAATTCCCTAGTTAAATAGAGCTTTTTTTTCTTTTGTGTTTTAAAATCTTGAACTCTCCTCTTTTGCCCTAAATTTCCCATTGTTTGCACGTACCTTTTTTGATGAGGAAAAAGAAAAAGAAATCTCTCCCTGCCTCATTTTGTCATGTTGCAGCAAAGAGCCTGCTTCACTTTCAGTTTCACTTTTTCAGCATAGCTAGGGGGAAAAAAATCTGCTCCAGCACTCTTTGCAGCTCAATTACTTCCAACTGAGTGTCAAAGAAAATCTTCCTTTCCAAAATGTATTATGAATGCTGATTTATTAACCATTATACAGTAAAGGTTGAATCTGAGAATTTATTTCTAAATTTGTAACATTTACTTTTGAAATCCCCTGTTTTAGTAGTCAATATTGGTAGTAACATTCTATGTTTTTTTTTCCAGTTTTGTTATTTTTTCCCATGTCTGTTTATCTTCCAGTCGCTTTGCAATTTGTTGTTCAGCATAGAAACAATGCAAGGACACAAATGCCTCTTGGCACTACTACACATAAGCTTGCAGCATGAATTTTATTTCCCTTTTGTTTTAGTCATGGCATATTTGTTACATGTGAGATCATTTACAAAAACCTACACTAGTAATTTAAAAGAATCCATTATTTTCTATATCAGCAGTTCTTTTATAGCCTAATCCAGGGTTCTCCAAAGTGGTGAATATTAACCTACAAGGATCAATGGGACTATCCTTTATTATTCTAAGTTGTTATTCATAGTACCGGTACTATTAGTTAAAGTGGTATTTATTATTTCTATCTTAAAAGGGAATTGATTACCAATCTGAAACATCATGAAGGGATCAGTGAGCTGAAAAGTTTGGAGACCCCTGGTCTAATTTAAGCTTATATCAGGCTCCTAAAACCAAAAGGACATCATATGATTCATCCAGCATGTTTCTTTATTGTTACACACCTATAGACAGAATCTTGCCAAACTGAAGCAGATTATTCCCTACATTAAACATATATGCTTGAAACCATTAGGGAGGGGCTGCCTTCACCCTCTTTCTGTCACACAAACTATGTCAGGGGTGTCAAACTCGATTTCATTGAGGGCTGCATCAGGATTGTGTCTGACCTCGGGGGGGGGTTGGTATGGCCGGGGTGGGGGGCATGGCCAGCTTGACATCATTCATGTCAGGGGCACCTGTGGGGGCCAAGTGCTAAGGCAGGACTTTTCTCAGACCCTCCCTTCGTCTCATTATAATCTCCTTCCTTCCTTCCCTCTTCCTTCTCCTTCCTTCTTCCTTCCCCTCTTTCCTTCTTTTTCCTTCCTTACTCTCTCTCCAGCTCTCCTTTTTCTTTGTCTTTCCTCTTTCCCTTTCTCTTCCTGTCCCTTCTTGGATGCTCAAATGTAAAAGGGGAAACATTTCTCCTTTTGTTTTGTTTTTAGTTTGTTTTGCTAGCCCTCTGCCAGAGGGCACCCTGGGCCCAGTTTTCAACTGCATACGACCCTTCTGGGCTCTGTTTTCACTGGCACTGCAAACCGGTCTTTTGCTGTTTCCAGGGTGGCCCCAAGGGCCAAATCTAATTACCCCATGGGCTGCATCTAACCCGCAGGCCTTAAGTTTGACACCCCTAAACTATGTGAACTAAGTTGCTTCTTACTCTTCCAGAAAACAGCTCCTTCCTTCTGGGAATAAAGATTACATTCCATCACATATTACTTTTCCACAGTGCTTGCAGAGTGAAAGATTTCTCACCCATTTTCATCAGAATTCCATTCTTTCTCTCACCATTTGTGATCAAACAAATTTAAAAGGACAAACAGCTCACATATTGGTTGATTCAGATGTAGAATGGGGCAAAAGAGGAGATAGACAGGAAAGAATGCAGTATATCCTTAATCAGTACCAGGTTCAGAAAATTGTACTTGCTTGAACATGTATGTTTGATAGAAGAGTTTCCAGTCCTTCATTTAATTGGTTTCACTCAGATACCAAACTATATTCTCTTCAAGTAATAGTTAATTGGCAAGGTAGCAGCCAACTTAGTGAATAAGATCAATGATCTCCAGAGCCCAGTATTTTGTCCACTGACAGTGATCAGGCAAATGTTAGTGGGAAATGAACATGCAGGTCATGACAGCAATACATAATCAGTAATTGGAAATATAAATGTATTAATCTATTATCTTCAACATTACAGATTGCATGACTGGTTGCTTTGGCTAGATGCCCATGCTGACTATTCCCTTCATGTATTTTTGTAATCTTTCTTCAAAGAAGTTAATTATTGAAGTTAATTATTATCACATTATTTGCTAGCAGTCAGGTTAATTATATGTTTTAGAGAGCTAGAGTTTCTCCTGGGAGTAACAGTAGCCATTCCAAAAGCAAATCTTATGGATGGAGAAACATGGCTATCCATGTTTCAAATCCCCTTATATTATTTAAATAAAAGCTCGGTGCACATTCCTCTAAATCAGGCCTTCCATTTCTGGTTTGCTGAGTTGCAAAAAACCCCCAAACAAAACAGATGATCAAAACAGCAACGAAAAAATAGTTTTATCTACCTCTTACTGCTATCTAATGGTTATTTGGATTTTTGCAGCCTATGTCTGTAGCCCTAATCTGAATACACAAAGGCTCTTCTCCTGGTTGCAAAATGTGTAGGAGGACTACCTTACCACTTAGTGGAAGACACATTCATTCAGCATATACACACTCAGGATTGTGCTAAACTAACAGGGGATATTTCTAAACTACTATATTGACTTGAATAGAAGACTAGTTTTAATCCCCTTAATTTATCTTTATAGTGGAAAGGTTTGATTTTCACTGGAAGTTTTCAAGAAGAAACTGGACAGTTATTTGTCTGATATGGTATAGGGCAGCGCTGTCAAACACGCGGCCTGTGGGACAGATGCGTCACACGCTGGGCACCCCACCCCTGGTTTAGCAAAGGGGGAAAAAGTTGCAATGCATCACATGACAATGTGATGCCACAAATTCAACACCCCTGGTATAGGGTCTCCTACCATGGGCAAGGGGTTGGAGCAAAAGACCTCCAAGGTCCTTTTTACTGTCTTTGTTCTTTTGGGGAGTTGTATTAAATTCAAACTTAAAGCCAATGGTATTTTTTGAGGGGGGGTGTATTTCAGGATGAAGCAACAACATTGCTGCTTCACAGAAGTGTTGCAGGTCAAGTCCATTTTTGGAAGATAAGTGGATGTAAATGGTTTGCTTGCTTCAGCGCTCTTTCAAGTTCAGATCTATAGCTAATGCCAATCCCTAAATATAAACTTCTTAGATTTTTTCCCAGGGTTAGATAATAGTTAAATTATATCAAAGCTGAGAGGGAGCTGCATAATCTCACTGTACAAATCATCTTCATGAAAAAGAAAGATATATAGTTTACAAAACATTAGATTTGCACCCTTTTTAAAAATATTAGCACAACATTAAATATCTTACTACCTATGATATGAAAAAGTGGTTACAACCTCACTTTATTTTCTGATCCAAAAAGTAGGAACTTAATATCTTTATAAATAACTTTATATCTTTAAGGGCAAACTAACTTTATATTTAAAAAAAACCCAACAGTGTAAGTAGGATAGACATCACCTTTGATACTCAATTTGCCACAGGCATTTTGAGAACATGATATAACTTTTTGTTTGCTAAAGAGAAACTGGAAACTGGATTGGGATAAATCAGATACCTAGCTTAGAAGAACACATCTATATTTATAGAACTACTTAAGATAAACATTTCTGTGTTAAGCATAGGGCTTGTTCTCATATAAGTGAATAAACAACTGTAAAAGCTTTTCCTTAGATTCATTTCCACATTAGTGAATACTGAGGTTGAAATGCCTGGTTAAACCTAGATACAAGTGGCAGAAGCTGGATAAAATTCCATTCTCCTGCTTTTATAGATGTTATGTCATGAGTTTGCCTAATAAATTGCAACCTACCTGTCTTTAGGCCTGACAATTTGGTCATCATGCTTTTTTCCCCAACAACTGGAGACATCAGATTATTAACAGATGAAAAATATTACTGAAGCAAAATCAATAAGTAATTTGAAAGAAAGAAAGACAAAGTGACTAAATAGTTGAAAGCAGCTGTGATATAGAAGTTTCTATCAAGCCTCAAGCAAAAAAATTATTGACTAAATCTAGGAAGGTTAACAGGTAGTCCTTACTTACTCTGTTTAGTGACCATTTGACATTACAATGACACTGAAAAAGTAATGTTACAATCTGTCCTTGCACTTATAACTGTCTCAGCATTCCCCCCCCCCCCTTAGATTCCAGCACTTTATAACCAGCAGGAATTTACGACTGTCACAGTGTCCTGCAGTCATGCATTCTCCATTTCTGTGTTTTACAACCAGATTACAACAAGCAGAGTCAATGGAGAAGCCAGCAATAAAATTTCAAGTCGCTGTCACATGATGTCTCACTTTACAACCCTGGCAGAAGCTGTAAGCCTGTCGAAGTCATTTGATGTCTTGCTTAATTATCACGTTGCTTAGCAATGGATTTGCCCATCCCAATTGTGGTTGTTAGGTGAGAACTAACTACATTATATGTTTTTCAGTCAAGCGAACAGATTTAATATTAAATGTTCTGTTCTGGAGATCCTTTTCCAAATCAGGTGCCCTCTGCTTGAGATAGGTTTCACCTATCCTAATTCCCAGCCCAATTGCAAATTGCCAATGGCCATGCTAGCCTGTCAGGTGCCCTATGTCAGTAGAACAAGCCTGCTTCATCTCCAAATTCTGCCATTTTTTGTCAATCAAATTGAAATCAAATCAATCAAATTTATTTATTTGCTGCCCATGTTACCTCAAAGTAACTTTTTACCTTGAGTAGTATTTTTTTAATAATCTTACTGCTATTGCTGTAGTATTTTTAACCAATATTTCACTTTACTAATCTGCATCTACCAGGGGTGGGTTCTACTTATCTTTACTACCGGTTCGCAACGGGGCCACATGCGCAGAAACATTTTGATGATATTAGGTCAGTGGGCGGAGCCTCCCACCGGTTTTACTACCGGTTCTATACAACTGGTGCGAACCGGGGGCAACCCACCGCTGGCATCTACTCAACAAAGCTAGTTTCAGCTTCTCATAAATTAAAAAAAGAAGCTGTTTTTATTAGCAATTAGTTTCCTTAAGGCTTAAAGAAAAGGGCAAGTCAGATCATGTTTAAACATGTATTGGACCACTTAACAGCAAGTATGTCATTATGATAATCATTTTTTAGATTTTTGCAAGGATTACAGTCTGCTAAACTATTCCCCGATAAATACAGAAACTAGGGTGGAGATTTTTACTTATCTGGATCTCGTATGAAGCTTAACTCATGGTTTGTTTAATTGAATAGATCAGAATTGAGCAGCCAACCTTTCAAAAGTCAAAACCTAAACATATTAGGTTGAAGAGTAAGGATTGAAAGCTGGACTAGATAACAGTGCAGTGTGAATGTATAGGGCCATTTTAGACATGTAGATTGGGTTAGGGTTTTCTGTGGATTCCTTTTCTTGGCTTTAAGGGGATATTTTTGGTGTTTTTGTCTGACTTTACAAACTACTTCGTAAATTTTATAGGTTTATAAAACACACCTATTAAAATAAAATCACACAAAACCCCAGGAAAACCCCACAAAACCCCACACCTATTAAAATGAAATCACACAAAACCCTAGGAACCATTTGTACAAACTACTAGGTCATTCTATGAAGATTTGGGAATTGTGAAGCTGTTATTGTAAATGTAGTAAGCATAAAACCATTCAAGCAAATGATAGTCCTGTTCACTCCATCCCAGTTAACTGAACATTTCAAATAGGGAAACAAAAATCTGACTCTGCAGTGTTCTGCACAACTATTTTAAATAATAATCTTCAGAAAACAAAGACCTGCACATAAGAACAAATCAGCTTAAACTAATAACAGTTAAATACCATAAAGAAATATTAATGAAAGACATCTGGAATAAATATATCCAGATTCATTGGAAACTATGGAGAACTTTGAAGGGAGAGGATTACTACACTAAGACTTCATCATAGGTGTTTATCATCATTCTTTTTTACTTATTAGTTAAAAAAACCTATCATTGTGTGAACAGTGTGGTACCGGAGTGTCTTACATTTTAGTACAAATAGAACAATATTCTTCATATTTAATACAATTGATAATCTTATAAGATTTTAGTAATAGTACACATATTTGTTGAATTGTAATCTTTCATTCTTCAATTCTTCAATATATCAATCTACAAATTCTAACTGTCACTCCTTTTACTACAAATAAAATATTGATAATCATATTTGTTGTGTTTAACAAACTCATATAGTTCTGAAGGTAATACACAGATTTATATTAAATTTTAATCTTCCATTGTTTATCCCCTTTCTAATTTTTAATCATGCCACTGTTATGTTTAAAAAATATTCCCTTTCTAATCACATTTTAATACAAATAAAATAATATTCATCATATTTACGTTTGACAAGTTATATAATTCTAATGATAATACACATGTTTTTTGTTAAATTATAATCTTTCATTGTTATCTTATTCAATATTTCAATATATTGTTTTTATATCAGTCAAATTCCATGTATCATTCCTTTTACTACAAATAGAATGTTGGTAATCATCTTTGTTATATTTAACAAACTTACACAGTTCTACTAATAATACAGATATTTTTGTTAAGTTCTAACCTTTGACTGTTTAATTATTCAATATTTCAAAATATTATTTTTATAACCATCACTATATTGTTCAAACATATTCAAAATTACCATCATTAAAATTCGGGGTATCATCATTCTTATAAATCTTCGGTATATTTCACAAGTACTTTGGAAGGCTAAGTGAGGTTGTGTAGAAACAGGGGTGGGGATTTTTTTTTTAACATAAATTATTTTTTGACCAAAATTATATTTTGATCTAAATCATTGAAATTCTCCTAATTTGGGTGTAGGAACTAAAAATCTCAAAATTCTCAGCATTGTTTGTTCTAACTGGTGAATTCTAGGAGATGCAATGTAGGTAGCTTTCAACTTACAACCACAATTAGGACTAGAATCTCAGTCTTTGAGTGAAGCGGTTGTTAAGTGAAGCATCCACATGACTGGTTTATTCAACAATCATAATCCCAGCATTTTGGGCTGCAGCATTTCCCAGGTCATTAAACAGATAGAGTGAAAGAATTGCCTGCTGAATTCAGCTCCCCTCTAAGGAATTTCCTACAAAGGGCTGCAGGAATTGACCTCAGATCTTCAGGAATCAACCTTCATTTCTGCAGCCTGCCAGAGGCAGTCCCCTCCCTTTGGCAGGCAGTCTGTTTGCTCTCAAAGAACTGCCTCGGAGAGGGGTAATTCAAGAGCTGAGATTCCCTCCCAGCACCATCCTCCAGGAGGGTATCATAGCTCTGTGGCAGTGGGAGCAGTTTGCAACTTTCCCTGCCAGCTTCTCTACTGACTATCTGGAAAAGCCAGCAAAGATTACAAATGGCAATCACATGATTGCAGGGAGCTTGGAAATCAGTCATAAGTGTGAACAGGTTGTACCTAGGACCTAGATTATTATCACATAACATGGAGGTGGTAGTGCAACATTTTCCGACAATTGGAAGTTCTTTACAGGCCATAAAGCACCCATTCCGTGGCCATCAAATTCCAGACCATCATTAAGCATATGCTAGTAAATCAAGGACTACCTACAGGACTATTACAAGGATTACCTACCAGGGGTGGGATCCTACCGGTTGAGCAACTGGTTCGGTGAGTGCGCACTTTGCTGCATGTGTGTGCAAGGTTTCCATAAAATTGAACTTCCGTGTTGCAAACAAGGAAAGGAGCAAGGAAAACAGCTGAGGAGGGCCAATTCAAACTGTTGGGCTGATCAGATGGGCTTCAGAAGCAGAAATAAAGGTCAGTATAACCCGGGGGTTGACAGGTGGGCGCACTTTCACAGCAACAGAGAACCGTTTCGCTTTCGGCAAAAACTGGGAACTACCGATTCGACTGAACCGGTCCGAACTGGTAGAATCCCACCTCTGCTTTCTACTATACCTCTGAAGGGGCTTCACGTTTGGGAAATGTGGGTTGAATTTATCAGTTAGGAATGAAAGTGAATTGGCAATCAACCATAATGACACAAAATCCTATGTTCTTATTGACACAGAACAGATGTCAAACATTCCTAATAGATATGATGAAGTAAATAAATATTGGTCTGATCTTCCTTAGGCAACCAAGTGGGTGCATTTTATACTAGAGAAATGTTTTGAGCCGTCTTTAGAGGCTCTCATAGCTTATTACAATCATGTTGCCTGGATGTAAGAAGGACATTTAAAACTCCTTATTAAAAGGAAGCCATCTATCACTAGCAACTTACAGCATCTTCTAGAATTATCCAACCAACATTGTGCCCAATTAACACTAATGAGGACAGGTTGCTGTGTAACACTTTGCTATGAAGACAAGTCCCTTCATGGGGAAATGATGTATATATAAACTCTGTAGGCTTCTTGTTAAGAAATTAAGATTATGACCGGGTTAATCTTTTTTTAAAAAAAATAGCTTGGTTTATTTGTAACCCTGTTCTAAATCTTTCAGATTTTTAAGGAATATTTAATTTTTTTAAAAAATCAGAAATCTTTTGTTGAAACTTGATTCCTTGATTTTGTCCAGAAAATAGAGTTCTATTCAGGGCCCTTTTTTTTGACAGTTTTCACAGATTTGCTGTTCAATTGCAGTCGTATTCAGTGGAATTATTACTTTGTGTGTTTAGTCAGCACTCTACACAATCTCTTACATATTTACCACTTTTCTACTCCACTTGGAAAGTATAACTGGATTTATTTTTATAACTCAGAACACTTTAAACTACAAGTGAAGAAATAATGTTTCCCAGGTATATTCATTTCATATTTACAGAAACCACAGTTAGTATGGTCATTGGCGTGGGAACCTGTGAATTAGGAAGTATGGGACTTGTCCTTCTACAGCCCTCTGGAAGATCCCAGTTTTAATGCAAAAGAAATTTTGAGATGAAAATACAAGGAACCATTAACTATCTTCCATGCTTTTACAGAATGAAATAATTAAAAGAGATTAAGTATGTAGTATCTAGAGAAATCAAAGGTTAAGGACATTTCTACTTTCGGCTAGGAACTTTAGGAGAAGGATTTCTCCTAAAGAGTTTCCTTTATAAATTATAAGTTGATTCCTGAGTCTTGCTTTTCATCAATTGTCCTCAGGCTATCTGTCATTAAGTTCTCACAGTAATAGATTCAAGTTATTGGTGATGACAAAGGAAATGTATCAGAAGAATTATTATCTATCTTGGAGGCATTTTTAAGGGACAAGGTTTTAAAATTTAAACAAACTTTGTTTTCACTGTTTAAAAAAACATCTAAAATCAACAAAATAAGACTGCCATTAAATACATAATTAGTACAGACAAATGGAGTTTGAATCCATGTAATTTCTTGGATGTGGAGCAGCAAAAAAAGAATAGATGGCTTTCATGTTCTTGATCTAATTATTAGTCCCGGCATTTCTTTATAATCTAAACACTAGCCATCACTGATCCTAACCTACCTTTTTTGAGGTCAGCTTCCATGCACTGGGTGCTACAAGCTGATTGTGCTCTATTTAATTATCTAGACATGGCTAGTGAACTCAATTATAATTCACTTTTGAATAAAGTACACAGGATCAAATGTCTGTTGTAGATTTCACCCATTTCATAGTTTTGAATTTCTATTCCAGATTTCAACATTTAAAAAGTAGTGCATTTTATATGTAATAAACTTTTTGTTACAGTATTTGTCATTTTTTGACTCCTGGCAACTGTCTGGACAAGTCTCTATACTTTTCTTGGCAAGATTACAGAAATAGTTTACCATTGCTTGCTTCCTTGGGCTGTGGGAAAATGACTGTCTCAAAGTCATCCAGCTGGGGTAGATCTGCTGGGGTAGCCAGCTGGGGTAGATCTTCCAGGTAGATCTGGAAGTCAGTATCTTCTGTTTCTAGCCAGATGTCTTAAGCACTACATCAAACTACATTAAACAGATTAACCCAGGGGTTCCCAAACTTGGCAGCTTTAAGACTTGTGGACTTCGACTCCCAGAATTCTCCAGCCAGC
>WNWU01013616.1:578814-609487 GCA_012654045.1 Ptyas mucosa
CAGCTTTAAGACTTGTGGACTTCGACTCCCAGAATTCTCCAGCCAGCTATGCTGGCTGGAGAATTCTGGGAGTCGAAGTCCACAAGTCTTAAAGCTGCCAAGTTTGGGAACCCCTGGATTAACCCATATAAAATGCAAAGTCCTAAAATAATTTTTAGCTTCACATTGTATGAATCTGATGTCTTGTTATATACATCATGGTTCATGGCTTAGCGCTAATTTATGAACAAACTACAGCTTGTTCAATAAAGCAGGGTTAAAGCATAATTTAACCATTGGCACAATGTATGAATTCAACCAAAGGCATATCCGTATTTCACCTTTAAGCTGATTCTGCCCTGGCTTGACTCTATAACAGGTTCCATATTGGATAGTTCCCTTAGCACCTACCAATCACTTTCCTTCTTGTGGTTAGGTCTTCCTGCACACCTAAAGTTGTGTATACACATTTATATGTGCACAAACATACATATTCTAAATTGAATTTATATAGAGAGAGTTTAAGCAACAAAATGCAGATATGTTACATGAAGGCACAACAAACCAACCTTAAAATAAAATTTATTTCCTTACTAACCTGTTGATCACTACTCTTTTTTTCAGAGCTTTTTTTTTTATCATGAATACACTAATATAATAATGGCTATGAAATTTGCTATATAAATAAAAGATTAGTGATTCAAAACCTGGCAGAGACGTTTTTCAAATATGTTCTTTTTCTTTTTTAAAAAGACCAGCGGTATAACTTTTCATCATTTTCTCAGTCACTTGAGGAAGAAGTGACTCAGCTCCTAGATAGCTAGCATATTATCTTGCTTCAGCACAAGCGCTGTTCCAGAGACTTTCTGAGAGTAATTCCATCCATACGTTCACTGCTGATAAAGTTAAAATTTAATTTTCTCTGTCCTTCACCTCATTATGATATGTCTTCCATTGTGATTGGGGACATGAAGAGTTTAACTAACTAGAGATGGATAGTCTTTGGCTGATTAGTTTGTGTCCCCCCTCATTTGATAAGAAAATACTGGGAGACAGTAAAACAAGGGTGTCCAACCTTAGCAACTTTAAGACTTGTGGACTTCAATTCCCAGAATTCCCTAGCCAGCCATGATTGTGAATGGACCATGCTTGTGATCTTTTCTTTTCTAATGCTTTATCTACCCATGAATAGGAGGAGCTTTGTTTGTTCCTTTGTTTGCTTGTTTGTAGAAGTTAGGTCTTCTAAAAATCTCAACATTATTGTTTTTCCCAATATTGGCCTGATTTGGATGACAGATTGCCTCAGTCTACTGCTCACTGATAGAATCCTTAACAAAATAAGAGAGTTGGAACAGACCTTGGAGGTCTTCTAGTCCAACTCTCTGCTCAAGCAGGAGACCCAATACCATTTTAGACAAATGACTGTCCAGCCTTTGTTTTTAAAGCTTCCAGTGATGGAGCACCCACAACTTTTGAAGACAAGCCATTCCACTGTTTTATTGTTCTCACTAAATCCTTATTTTGGTTATCTGAAAAATACAAATTTATTTCAGATGAGGTTTCCTGTATAATCAGCTACATTCTAGACTCTGCTAGGGGCTTTCTTGTTTCCTGTTTTGTTTTGCAATTGGCGGCTTTTCACTAAACTTTTAAACAAAAAGTGATCCTTTGTCTTTCATATTCAGCCTATTTATCTGATTGTTGCTGTCTCCTAACCCTCAGAATCCTCCCATTTATAGATATAATAAAGTACAGCATTCTGAAGCTATGCAAACCAAACATACTGTTTGTTTCTCCCCAGATTCTAATTCTCAAAGCAGCAGCAAAAGAAGCTAACAATATTAGATCTGCTTTACGTGGATATGCCAATGCATATTTCATAGCTGTATTGCAGGATGCTTGGAATGCAGATAGAAGAATTTATTTAAAAAAACAAATCTTCTCAAACTTGGCTTGATTAAAGACTCCACTAGGCCAAAAAGAGCACAGACTGGTTTATAATCACTGCAGGCATAATCTAGCCTCGCTCACCAGTATTGATATCAAAATAAAATATTTAAATCTGTAATGGTTAGAGGTGGCAGGAAGAGGGTTGTCTTGCAGGACCAACAGAGATATTTGATTTCCTCCTCTTTGAGCAGTGTTATCAAGTCATTCTGAGGTTCAATGGATTTCCCTCTATTCTCTAATACAGCACTTCTCAACCTTGGCAAATTTAAAATATGTGGAATTCAACTCCCAGAATTCCCCAGATAGCATGTTGGTTGGGGAAATCTGGGAGTTGAAGTCCACATATCTTAAAGTGGTCAAGAAACATTGCTCTAATGGAAAATCTATTTCACTGAAAAATAGAACAGGCTATTGCTATCTACAGGGCTCTTGATTTTAAACATATGTGACTTTACAGCCTGGGCTCCAATAGATCATTCTGAGATAGGAACTTAGTCCATTTTGCTGAATCCTAAGAAAGCTCTTGGGCCCTGATTATATAACCGTGCAGAAACTAAAAGCATGTGGGTTGCTAAATATAAATGTTTATTCTGGCAGCTTCAAATTAATATACAAATTAATAGAACAACCTATTTACCTATGACTTAGTTTCAAGCTGTACCTATACCTATAACTAAGGTGAGGAAGTCAGCTCTGCCAATTATAGGTCTGTTAGCTTGCTTTCAATAATTGCCAGCTCTTTGAGTAGGAAACTATAATTTGGAGAAGTGCTTACCACGTGCTAGATTATAGGTAACCTTCAGGAAGGATAGAGCCACATTAGAATACTGTACTGAGTCACCTACCCATATTTTTCGGTGTATAAGACGCACCTTTTTACCCCCAAAAAGGGGGTGAAAATCTGGGTGCGTCTTATACGCTGAATGTAGCCCTGCCCACCCGCTGGCCCCCACCCTTGGGAGGCTGTCGGCCTCTGCGTCGCATTTTCCGGTGGTTTCAGGCGGTGGAGATCCTCACATTGCCAAAAATGAGCAATGTTGCATGCTGGGAGATGGGTGGCGGAAATGGTTAGGGTGCTGCTTGGAACCTGCTGAAAACTGCAGCTGTCGCATTTTCATGAGGGCACGCGGCTGTAAAAATTGCATCGGGGAGGAAAACGCCAGAAAGCATGATGCATGGAGGCAATGGTTTTGCAAAGCGGGCACTTCTGCGTGGAGAGGTGTAAGGCAAGGTGCTCGCCGCCCAGCCTGCCCCTTCTCCAGACAACCCAGGCTGAGGGTGGTCAGCTTCTGCTCCTGGCCCGGAGACGGATCTGGCCAGGAGGGAAGAGAAAGTGAGACTGCAGAAAAGGAGAAGAAGGGTGGGCGGCTTTGCGAATTGCTTTGGGGGATTGAGGAGAAAAATGCCGGAAAATGCGATGCATGGAAGTTTCGGTTTTCAAACTATCTGGTATTGGTTAAATGAATCCTTGAACATTTTTTAAAAGTTTGGTAGTTTAGAAACTGAAGCAATGTCTTCTACTCTTCCTTTTCTTGTAGACCAGAGGATTTATGTAGGGTAGATTTCATTTAAAAGGAAAAGAATAATCCCCTTTTGTATAAATAGAACTGACAGTTTAACATTAATATATGCAATCTTTTGGGTATTCAAAGTTGACGTTTGTGGTAACTCCTCAGTTTTGTTTTTTCTGTAGGGCTTCAGAGTTTTAGATCTCCAATGGAAAGACTTATTTTTTCCCAATACTCCATATTTAGAATACGTAATTGTGTATCATCAATTGTTTTACATTTCAATTTAGTTTGCAATTTTGTAGAATGCAGAGCAATACCTTTTCCTTTTAATTACTAGGTAAAGTAGTCTACGACAGTTTAGTTTCTAGTTTTATATATTGTATTTGTCAGGATTATTTCATTAGCTCTTGATATAGTTTTAGTGAAAAAACAACAATTAGTTAAAAACTTGTGCCTTTTGGGTAGACAGGAAAAGAGTCAAATAAAAAGCACTGAATATTCACACTGACTATAATGATACTCAATATTCAGTTACCCTGGCATTTCAGGATCTCTTAGACTGTCATTAACTACAGGTAAGGGTATTCTAAAAACACAGGTTTTATTATTCTCAAACTTTTGTAAGGCTAGAATCAGTGCCTTTGTATTGATCTAACTAGGTAGACGCTTCATTTTTCCTTAAAATAAGTATTTTTACGTATGCAGAGAAGAGAGTGCAGAATATTTGATTTGTGATTACGTTTGATTTTTACCTTGGGCCTTGGTTATTTGCTCTATCTTGTTCAATTTTCCTGTCTTGATTAACTTGGGTCTGTGAACTCAAGTCACAGATCCTCTTATGTTAGAATCATTTAGTCAGAATGCAAAAATATCAGTTATACAGATATTCTCAGATCCTCGTTTACATGCCTATCAGCATGGCAGCATCAGAGAGAATGTCTTACTCCATTTTATCATTTTGTTTGCTTGCATATTTGTTTTTGCCTCACTCCAGTACACATTCTATCTCAAGCCCAGCAATGAGAAAGCCAACCGAACATGACAATATAACTAAACCCAAAGTAAGTGTAGGAGAAGTCTTCTCCTGTCTGGACAATCTTGCCAAATAGGTTCCTCTCAAATATTACATCATTGTGTCTAAGCTTAATGGGTGTTACAAGGAAATTGTCAAAGGTATAATATATGTGTTTTCTTTTCCAGGTTGTTACTTGCTAAGTACTCAAAAATCTTTTATGTATGTTTGAATGAAACTGAACAGTTTCTACTCATGCTTAAGAGTTTTTTGAAGAAGACTGTCAAACTTTCTGAAAGACAGATGTCTCTGTAGGATCTTAAATGAACACTATTTCTTTAAAAAACCATTCATTACAGTAAACACTCTTTTAATAAATTGCACAATTTAAAACAGATTGTTGCAAAAGGTCCTCATATTTAGCATGATGCAGTATTCACTTCATCAAGTAAAGTATTTAAGCACTTGTCCGTTAAGTCTTATCAAACATTTGCTTTACAGGTGTATCAAATCTTTTTATGTTTTCCTATCCATAAACTGGGGTTTAGTTATTCATTTTAGGCAGCTGAAGAGTATTCAGCATGAGCACTGCTTTTATTTCCTTCTCAATTTATATTTAATTCATGTCTCATATTTAAGAGATAGTTATAAACATGCAACCAGAATATCAAAGATGTGAAGATTTTACAACCCTAGCACCGCTCACTGTATGATCCAGCCTGGCTTTGAGTTCCAGATACCCGAGATAAAATAAGAAATGTCACTTGCTTTTTTTCTAATTAGATACTCAGTTCCCCTTCTCTAGTTTTTTTTTTACTCCATTGGCCTTCTACATTTGATGCCCTAATATTCCAATCTAAATTAAATTGTGCAGTTGGTGATTCCTTTGTCACATGATAGCTTTATAAATTCTCTGTCCTTTGTAGAAAATAAGGCATTGCTTTAGTTTGCAAGTATGTTTTGACTAGTATAAGATTTTGAAAATAGATTTTCAATAGAACATAGAATAATAAAGTTGGAAGGGATCTTGGAGGTTTGCTAGGTCAAACCCCTGCTCAAACAGGAGACCTTATACTATTTCAGATAAATGTTCAGTTCTTTTTGAAAGTCTTCAGTGATGGAGCACCCACAACCTCTGAAGGGAAGCTGTTCCATTTGTTAATTGTTCTCACTCTTAGGAAATTTGTTCTTAATTCTATATTTCTTCTCTCGTTGGTTAGTTTCCATCCATTATTTCTCATCTTGCTTTTTGGTGCTTTGGAAAATAATTTGATCCCCTAAGAAAATTTGTGGAACCACAAGTAAGTTCGGAAAATAGAATCACTCTTCTACAATCATCTCCTATACACTAGTCTACTTGTGTCTTGTGGACATTGCTTCTGTGCATTCTCAATAACAATAGCACACATAGACTTATATACAGCTTTACAGTGCTTTACAGCCCTCTCTAAGCAGTTTACAGAGTCAGCATATTGCCCCCAACAATCTGGGTCTTCATTTTACCCATCTCAGAAGGATGGAAGGCGGAGTCAACCCTGAGCCTGGTGAGATTCCAACTGCCAATTGCAGGCAGCCTGCAGTACTGCACCACTGAGGCTCATAAGCTGATCATACTCCTATCCCTGTCTTTTCTCTTCTCTGAGGAATCCATCTAACTTGCTTCTGGTATCAGCATGAGAATAAAAATAGTGACATCATAATTTGGGAGATCTGAATCAAGATTGGGCCTTTGTTAATTAAATGATAGAAAAAGGACTATTGGAGAAGTCTTGTGTTTCCATCAAAGGAAGATATGATGGTGGCAATAAAGAATCATCTCTCCCCATTATCTTGTCGCCAGATAGTCTGCTGTGAAGAGACTTTTGGATTCAAATTTCCATAATTTGCATTTATCATGACTGCTATACTGGATGGGGCTAATAAAAGCTATACATAGATTATAAATATTATAATCTATAATTATAATATTTATAATATTATAAATATTGCTAAAGGCTGAGATAAATCAGCTTACCTTTTGAAATAACTTGCTTTGCATTGTACCTTTCTTTAGTCTTCTGGGATAGAAATTCTCATTTAAGAAAAGTTTATGCCATTAGATAGATATTATGATTTGATGTGTCCCTTAACACAATCTTTTCTGACATGTTCTTTAAGGAAAATAATTATATTCAATTTAGAGCAAGATTTCTCTGCCTGAAATAATAATACAGCTTTAACTGATATGACTTTTTACATTATATATTTGCTCTGATGGATTATTTCAAACTCCTTTGATGATATTTGTTGCTGAATATGACAGATCATCTCCAGTTCTGCAATCTACTTATAGTAATAGTCTTCATGTAGCTGAAAACCAAATTATTTTTCTGAATCATCTATCATTGTAGGATGTTGCCAGACATCACCTTTTGATTATAACTCTCTTGGATTTTGACAGATAACCTGAACTTCAAGAAAATAGAACTAAGCACTGTTGTGGCCTTTTGATATTTTCTGATTGAGATTTTAATGAATACTTTCCATAATTTGACCCTTTCCTCACTCTTTCAAGGTGCATGGCAATTATTTACAAAGCATCTCTGAAATCCTAAGAGGAGAATAAAGAAAATGCAAAATACTTTTTAACAACAGACAGCTTGATCATTTTTTATTTCACCTAATAGGGCATAAATTAACACATAAATTAATACAAAAGTCCTCAGAAAATATTTTGGGAAGTGACGTAGGTAGCAATGTAAATTAGAAGGTTAATTTCTGTAGAAGTTAGTTAGAAGAACAGCATTAATTTTAATGCGTTCAAGTGGCAGCATCTTTTCAGGTTTGCATTGAACCTTAAAAAAAATTAAGCTGCTTTTATTAACAGAGGATCCACATTCATGTAAGATCTGAAGCACATCATACAGGTCATTTCCACAACATACACTAGACGAGGGGAAATACTCTGCTCATTCTCTTTAGCAGAAAAAACACACCTTCCTATGCTGAAGCCGACTGGGCTTGTTTATCAGTGATTATTGATATTAACGAAGAGCTGACTTTTCTGTAATCTCGTTTAAAGGATCACGGTAGCTTTTGAACCTCCTTGCCATCTGCTGTCTTGAGTTATCCAAAAGAAAAATATAGTGTAATTTAAGAAAAAAAAATAAGTAAATGAACAAGTGACTATGCTACACCATGAGCGATCTTCTACAAATATGTCTTTTCTGATTTAGAGCAAGAAAAACTAGCCCGAGTATGTCCTAGTTCAATAAGAAAATGGTAAGAAACTTAGTGGGAGAGAAGTGGTGCCACTTCATACTTCACCTTGGAGAAAAATCTTGGTGGGCTCGCTAGCAATCTTCTCCCAATTATTGTTTTATATGCTGCATCCTAGATGTCAGATGGGGACAATTTTACAAAGTTAACTGTCTTGCATAGAGCAAAGGAGTGATACTATTATGGTGAAGATAGCTTAGACAGGGATAGAAGAGCCACAACATTAGAAACTTTGGATATTTACAGATACTCCTCTATATAGTAAATGTTGATGTCATATAATATCAACAAAACTTTAACCAACAGGCCAGCTGAAAACTACTGTTGACTTCATTGCCTCCTATATCTGTATATACTGTATCTTCCTTTATATCATATCTCATATGTATCTTTTAAAGGAAAGTGTGTTCCTGTATCTGCTGTTTCCATTAGATCCCAGATCAACACATCCTCCTGAAACATTGTTTAGCACCAGTATCTTTTTCTCTTTAAAAAAAAGTGGTTAAGAAACAGATTTCTTGAGGAATGGCTATGCTCCCTTGAGCAGTTCAGCCTTCTAAAGTAAGTTGGAGTATAACTGGAGGTCATCAGAATGTTGCAGCAGAGAATGTAATTTTATGGTTTGCCAACACAACTCTTCCCCAGAAAATAGATTATTCCAAAGTAAACTGTGCCATGATAATTTCATCAAATAGAGTTAAACTTTTATAGAATCGCATGAGGAAAAAAAATATAAATGGTGACGCCTCCATTTGAACTAACTTTGAACTTAGCTTAAAGAGACTGTAAATTGGTCTCTTCACTTGTCTCTCACATGCCATGGTACTTCTTTGATTCACGATTGAGAATATTCTGTGGGATTTCATAAGCAATGCCAATGAAGAAAATGCCCTTTGTACATAGTATCCACCCAGCTTTCTAAATTAGAAATACCAAACATCCAATGCAGCTATTTCCACTTTAGGAAGCATTAAGGGTACAAGACAAAATTTCACAATCACTCAAAAACTTACCTTGTTCTTACTCCACCCAGATTACTTTTGTCCAGAACTAGATGGCAAGTTTTTAAAGAAATCAAGGGGAATGTAATCTTTTCTCTAGGATAAGCATATTCTTCATGCTCAGGCTGAAAGGGCACTGATAAAAGTTTATATTTCCCAGAGAGATCTCATAGAAGATATTGAATACATTTGTATTAAACAGCTGCACTGTCTTTATATTAGCTGAAGCTGGCACTTTTCTTGGGTCCCATGTTGCCAATTACAATTATTTTGCTGAAAGTATATAAAGAAAACCCAACTATTTTATAAAACTAATAAAAGATTAAGACCAAGAAAGTTATTGAAAACCAGATTGTTAAAGCTACTTGGGAGGGGGAAAAATGTTCAAGAACATACCAGCAACTGGAAAAGAGTAGGTCCAATTTACAATAGGTCCGAAAAGTGTGTCCAATCAGATCTCCTGGCAAATGAGCAGGAAAACCCAGATGGGAGCTGAATTTATTATGGGAACAGGTTCAGCTAATAGTAGATCAAAGGACAGGTATTCCAGTTTCATCAGTTTTTAAGGTAATGATCCAGTACGTAGGAAGAGAAATTAAAGGAAGAGATACTCCTAGATATGTGTATATTGAGAGGCGTGGCAATGACAAAAGAGGTAAGAGGAAACCACTCCTTATTAAGGTCTCTCTTCTTTCCTGCTTCAAAATATCCAGTTCTCCAAACAAGGAACTCTTCAACCCTTGCTTCAAATTTCATAACATACTTTTCAATGTAGTCTGGCCACTGTAAACCACATTGTTTGGTCAGGTTTGAAAATAAATTTGAATGCTTTGTTAATCTCTTCATGAGTAATTTGATGATAAAAGTCCCTCATGATAAAGTTACTTAAAAATAGTTGGAGACAAAGCTCCAATAATCCCAACATGTCAGTGCAGGGTAGCATTACCCTGCTGTTGTCTAAAATGGAGTCTTTCTTTTCCTCAGCTGGAGCCAACACTTTCCATTGCATTGTTCAGTAACCAATTGCTACCTTTATCTAGCTCTCTCACTTCCTGAAACATCTGAAATAGATTAAATATTAGTAAGAACTACGGAACTCTCCAACTCTATAATGGCCAGACTGACTTAAATTCATTTCATTGGGTTCTATGATGGTTCCTGTGTGGTTAAGTTATCTATGTAAAATAATGGCCATTTTTAGATGAACCTAAGTGGATGTTTTTCTGAAATAAATCCCAATAAATCATTTCCTTTCACCTACATATGTCATCATATGTAGACATGATCACTGTGTATCTAGTCACAGATAAATGTCATATATTCAGGAAATCAGGTTAAAGGAAGCTACTGTAGTACTTCAGAATTACAATGAAAAATATTTGAAACCTTTTCCTCCATTTCATCTTCTGTCAATAATTCCTACTTTTTTCTCATATCCAATTGGACACTCATGTTCTTTGGTTACTGTTACTCATGGCATTACATCTAGTACATTTTAGTATTTAAATGGCGATCCTTTTTTTAGTTCTCCCTAGTTACACTGCTATCTTTAGTTTAATAGAACTTATCTCTTAAGTTACTTCAGCTGTTTTGAAACTTTCACAATTCTCTTGATGTCTAATGCCTTCAACTTCTTCATCTTTCTTTCTTTCTTTCTTTCACTCCTTTCTGTGTTTATTTTTTATTGTGTAAGCTTATTAGATTTAAAACAATAATTGTTCAGACATTGACTGTAGAAGTAATGATCAATTATGTAATATATGTAAATGTATTGCAAAACATTTTAGCATTTTGTAAGTTGAGAAGAATCAGGAAATGCTAGTGGCATTCTACACGGAATAGATAATATATTATCTGGGAAAATCTAGTGTTCAGTGACAGAATTGCCTAGTTGTATCATCACAGACTGTGCATTTTCCTTTCTTCCCATTCCCTATGACCTTATCATACCCAAGAAACACTGGACATAGCTGTGTCTTGGCAAAAGGTGAATAGTGATAATAAGGGCTGAAGTACAACCTTTTTTCTTTACTTTTAAATACCATAAATTTATTACCTTTTCCATTTCTGAGTTCAGTCTTAGTACAACATGTCCTAATCAAGAATGACACCACCAAAGTCGAAAAAGGAAATATGTGGCAACTATAGTCAATGGTTTCTTGAACTTGGTAGAATGTTAGACCTGATGACTCCAAAGCATTAGCCAGTCCTATATATAGTCCTATATATACATATATGTATGTATCTATGTGTATATGTGTGTGTGGTGTATGTATGTGTGTGTAAATGTATATATGTTTTGTAATAAACATCTGGGAGGCATAGCTGTAATCCCCTGCATCATATAAAGTCAATTGCTTTTATACCAAACTTTGTAAGATTTAGAAACTAAACAATTTGGTTTTTTAAAAAATTAAGTAAACCACACCCTCACCTTAAAGAATACTGAGGCAGAAATGGCACATGTTCACACAATAATTCTTCCTCCTCCTCAATTATGTTACATTATGTTAAACATAATATAAAAAATAATCTAAAAGTTTTATTTAAGTGTTTGAGATAATAAACTATTTTTTTCTTTCTTGTTGTTGTTAGTGTTGAATGTATGCTTTTGTTTTGTTTCATTTTGGTTGGTTGGTTTTCTGTTTTCTGTTTTATTTTTTATGATAAAACAATAAATAATATTTAAAAAAAGGAAAAACATCAGGTTCTAGAAGTTAAAGATTGAAGTCCACTCAATCTATATTTCTCTGACTTTGTTTCCCGCTGTGTTAAAAAACATAGAGATTCAATTACATTTTAGGGTTTGCGTTTGTTTGTCTTAAGCACTACAATGATTTTTCATAGAGTGATGCTTTCAGTTTTCAACAATTTTAAACTTTTTTATGGTTGTAATTTTTCCCCTTGTTTGTTTTCTGACATTTATTTATCTCCTGGCATTCTTGAGTTCCTAAGATTTCCTTTTATTGTTCACAGTAGCTTTTCTGTTTTATTTATACAGCTTGTGTGTCCCTGGTTTTGTTGATCAAAAATATTTTTCTGTATTTATATTATACAACAGGTGATCACAAAATAAACTGATTGTCCTCTTTCATTCTTCTATAACATTAAACATTTACAATTTAGGAATAAAGTTAGAAGAGGCATTGAGAAACATTTCCAAACTCTGTGGGGAATACATGAAACCACAGTGTATTTTTTGATGTTGTATATTACTAATTGTGAGGTCACACACCAACATAAAATTAGAAGTCACATTGAAAAATTCTAACTTTATATGTGCTTATTTGGGATTTAAGTAAACTTTTTAATATATCATTGATTGTAATGGGAGATTTAATGTGTCCAATGGCATTTATTTTAAAGGGGTTAGATAATAATTTATCTAATTAATTAGATTAATGATTATCAGGGTCTGGAAATTTCCGTCTCCTCCTAAAATCCAAAGATCAAAGAGTTTTATCCAATTATGAGTGATTGCTCAGATTAGCTCAAATTATGCATGGGGCCCACTACCATATTTTGGGGTATCCAAGTGCATGTTGAGTTCTGAATATTTAATCCTGTGGATAAGTAAAAATGGCTAACTCCATCTCTTGCAGAGAAGATGAGAGAGGAAAATTTCATGGCTACGTCGTTTCAGCAAGGGTTTTATTGCCTCCCTATTCAGATTGGAGAGGAAACCATATCCTTCATTGAGACCAGTCCTTAAAACAGATGGAGAGGTCAATACTTGTTCTTTAATTTTCCAGGTGCCTGTTTTTATTGCACCTTTTTCTTTGCTCAAAATGTATCTCAAAGGTCAGGGGAAGGAGATTCTGATGAATCCGTTAGACCAAAAAATTTTATCTGACTGCCACCTGCTGATGGGAAAGTAGAGGGTGACTTTAAAAATCCCCATCCCCAGAAGGTTGTTTTCCTTCTCGATTGCTGCTTGTTTTTCAAAAAGGTGTAAGTGGGGGAATGATGCTATTTACAGTTGGCAAAGTCTTTTTGGATAATCTGATAGAATAGGTCAACTCTGGAATAAAATGTAGGAACAAAGACAGGGTGAACAATGTTACGAAGAGAATAGTTTACGGTACATATTAACTAATAACGGGAAATGCAATTAACATTGTAATTCTATCTAATCCTTAATGGGCTGCCCAACTTTCAAATGTCATTTCACAATATGGATTCTCCATCCAATTCCCAGTCCAAACAGATCTAAAAGCCAAAAAAACCAGACCAAACCAAAACCTTCAAAGACTCTGCCCAGAATGATATTGCAGAAGTTAAAATATGTCAAGTCTTTGAAGTGGTTGGCTCAATACAGATTGGGTTCCCAGCCAGAAAAAAAAACCAAAACATTTTAACAGCTTATATGGCTCAAAATCTCAAGAACTCTTTCTAGAGCTCATTTCAAACAACTGAACTCTATAGTAAGATATGGGAAGTTTCATGAAGTTTCCTTTGAAAGGAGATGGTGTAATTTGTGGGGCACCAGCCACTGAAGACTTCGAAGTATTCTTTTTGACTGCAAACTGTACTCTGCAGAAAGAGCTGATTATTTAGATTCTTATTTAAAAACTAAAAAGGGGCCACTGGAGAGAAACTTACTTTTTTTCATGAAATGAATTTGCATATCACTAGGAGGGCTACTTGTCAAAGGACATTTCCAAAAGGATGGAATATTTAGATCACCAGAGGAGTAATGACTTACTGTGAATATGCCCTATTGTCTCCTTTGTATCTGCTTGTATATTTGTATTAGTTTTATAGTTTAGATATAGTCAAATGACTAATTCAATAACAATTTTATTTTATTATTCTTTAATGATGCTACGGATGCATATTGTAACAAAAAAAAATATGAAAAATAATTTGTCCACAACTCTTAAATTCTAGCAAGGTTGACTGGTATTCTAGATAGTCGAATCCTTTAATTGTCCATTTCTCATGAACTTCCTTCCATGCTACCAGAACCCCTATTGATTTTTCTGTGGTTTGTGTCTGGGGAAGAGAAAATCTTGTGGGATGCTGGAATACCTGCTTTGTCTTCAAGCAGCTTCTTGTATTAAAAACAAAAAAAATCTGTGTAAGTCTTAAGGTTCACTTGCTTCCCACTTTGAAACTTACCCAGAAAAGAACTAGATCTTTAATGAGTAGGCCAGATTTTCCCATCTTCTTTTTATTTTGCCCTGTCCAAGTTGGTTTGGCAGGAAAGACTTGCGTGGGAGAGAAGTAATTAACAGGCCGGGTGAAATATGCAGAGGAGGTAAACATGCCCATCCCTGCTTAAACATAGTTTCACTCAGTCTATTTCTGGCACCATGAGCCAGATATTTAAGGAAAGATAACCTACAGATCCGAAATTGGATTGCACAGAGATTTAAGGACATAAGTGCACAATCGGATATTGCACAGGTGACAGCAGTAAAAGTTTGCCCCTGGTTATTGGCCAATAAACAAATTTTTAAAATAGAAAAATATTTAACTGTGCCTTTGTTTCCCATCATAAGGAGATATTTTACCAAATTGAGATTAGATCAACTTCAAACAAACATGCTTTGGGGTAGGTATAAGGGTATCCCTGTAAGTGAAAGAGTCTGTTTATGTGGGAAGGAGGAAGTTGAAACAATGTCCCATGTAATTTTTGACTGCCCCTTGTAGTCAGATTTGAGGGAACATCATCTGGGCAGGATCTTTTACACCAGCACCTCTAAGTCTAAAGAGTGCTTCTTGCAACATTGTTTGGTAGGTTCAAACTCGCAGCTGGTGAAATGGATTGCCAAATTTGCTGTAAAATTGATGGAAAAAAGGACAAAGCTGGTGCAGCAGAATGTGGTAGATTGCAGGAAAGATCACTTGATTTAATAATGTAATTTTAATAATAGTTTTAAGTTTGATTGGGTAGATGCAGGGGTGACATTGTAATATAATTTTAATCATATTTAATTTGTATTTTAAATTATGCTATTTTATTCTGATTTCATTCTAGAACGTATTTTACTCTAATTTTATTTTAAATTGTGTTTTATTCCTATTCCAATTTCATTTTAAAATGTTTCTACCAAACTTTTGTAATAATTGTTTCTGGAGCGCTGCACTTTGATATGACCCAAGGGCTAATCAATAAATAAAGATTGTATTGATAACCTATAGCATCTTCACATTACCAAGTCCAACAGCTACAATTGTTCAAGCTGTGATACTATAAACATTGTGCTTCAGCTATGTATGCTCTCTGTATACAATGGCATAATCAGAAATAAAACAAGATATACTTTATTAAATGAGCATGCTAAACCATTATATTACATGTACAAGTCAATGATGCGTATATGTTTTCTCCAAGCTAAAACATAATGACATGTCGTACAGTCCAGGATCCAATTAGAAGATAAGACTGTCAATAATGTTTGGCTACTCCCTCAAACTCTCCAAAGATTCTTAGGGAATAGAAGATCAAAAACAGAGCAAGACAACATTGATTATATTACTCATGTCAGAATTTTCTAATAAACTGGTAATTGGTCCTAAATACCCAGGTCTCTTATTATTAAGCATTACTAGTTTATGCTATTGTATAATAATCATGCTAGTATCAGTAACCTCAGCTTACCTATGTTGGTCTCAGCACTTCCAAAATTCCAGTAAAATGCAACAATGCTTTACCCTTTGTCTCATTAACATTCAACTGTTAGTTATTCTGGATATCTTTTGTTATATATTACCTCCTGTAATAGCAAGCATGCAATGTATGCCAGACCAAAAGTTATTTTGACCCTGGTTGCTGAGTAAGCATTTTCTTTTTCTCAATATTTCTGCAGGTGTCTGTGAATTCTGCTTTGTAAGCGAACCTGTACTGTTTGATCCATATAATCCAGTACTATCCCTGCTGCCCCTTGGAGTCCTCTCCAAAACTGTGTCAATAATCCTGTGGAAAGGAAACTAGGGATAACAGACAAATTACAAGAAAATATTTATTTTACTTCGTGGCAGAAGAAGTGAACTGAGTTCAATTTTCAGGAAGAGGAAGCCAAGGGTGGACTTCATTTACTTAATTCTGATATTGAAATTGTTTGTTTGTTTGCTTTCTTTCTTTCTTATGGGTTGAGAGAGTTCTTGGTTGTGTGTGTTTCCATTGAAATACCTGATCCCTGCTTGCAGCCATCTTGCTATTTCTTCTTCTATTTGCTTCTTTTCTATTTTTAAAGGTTTTTAAAATTGATTTTATCTATACTTTAAAGATTTTTAAATCTTATTTTTATAAATAACTCAGGGTGGAGAACACAGCTCCTTCCTCCTCCTATTTTCTCCACAAGAAAAAGTAGGGCTGAGAGTTAGCCAGCTGGTTTTCATGCCTAAGGCAGAGTAGAAGTCACAGTTTCCTGGTTTCTAGCCTGGTGCCTTAAGCACAGCACCAAACTGGCTATTTGCCCTAGTTCTAGATCAGGGTTCTCCAACCTTGGCAACTGTAAGACTTGTGGACTTCAACTCCGAGAGAGTTGAAGTCCACAAGTCTTAAAGTTGCCAAGGCTGGAGACCCCTGTTCTAGATCATCCTCTAATACAATTACCTTAGAGAAAGTTTCACCTAGAATTCTTTTTTGGGAAATCCACAAATGACAACAAAAAAGGGCTTATCATAAATAAATGGGATAATGACACCTGGGATCCTCTTTGAAAACCTGAGACACCAACATGTCCCAGTGTTCATTATGCATAACCCAGTGTGATTATTTCTTTTCATAACTATTGGAGGTTAAGCATTCTATGTGGGTGGTATGTGGGAGTTCCCAAAAGTTGGAATCAGCCCGAACAACTATTTGTAAAGTAGGTTTTATAATAATAAGAAGTTAAGGACATTTATTTACAATGAATGCGTGATAGGTATATTCAAAGCTAGTGTCTAGTAACTATATCTTGCTAGGAAGTCTAAGGGCATATGCTCATGGTATGTGGGAAGAATAGCAAAGTAAAATGACCACAGATATGCAAACTCTAAGATTGTAATGGAATGTGGGAATGATCTTGGGGATCAGAAAGAAGAGCCACAGACTAGTCAACAATCACATAAAAGTGTCTCAGCTCACAGAAGGAAAAGAGGTATGGAGTGTCTCAGAAGGGACCCTCTCTAGTTGTTTGGAAAGTAAAAGTAAAGGAATGCAGAAATTCTTTTAGACTTGCGAGATTCTGTTGCTGTAACTGTACAATAGTGTTAGTACTAATGGTTTCTTCCTTCTTGTCTGGACTAACTTGAAGGGCTGACAAAAGCAGGCAGAGTGATAGATAACTCTTTATGCTTACTTTATTTCCCTCTTGTGGTCAGAAGTTCACAATAGGTATGTATTCAGTATGTCATTGATTTGTACCACCAACACTATGAGAGGATGACAACTTTCAATTTTGTTCTCTTGTTGGGAAGAAATTGCAAGTGTCTTATTAGCAGAGCCAGAGGCTGCCACATTAATTTCTGAGATATGCTATCTCCTGTGTCCCCTTCAGTTTACCCTGTAAGAATTATGAATATATTGCTCTGCTTCAAAATATTGCTTGAAGGGCTTCTACCCAGGAAATGAATAGATACCACAGTGTCAAAATAGATTATATTTTTTCTGTAAAATAAAATAGGATGCTGGCTGCGTAAATGTGTCAGTATGCCTAACTAATAAAGTAATCCAATGCACCTTTAAATGTAAATTGGCATGGAATATTAATTGATAGCAGAGAAGTAAAGAGCACAAGGCTATTCAGACTAAGTAAAATTAAAACCATCCAGCATTCCCCCACCCACCCTCAAGTCTCATTAAACAGAAGCATGAAAATAAATTTTCCTCAGATGTGTATGCAAAGGAAACAGATACAACACAGAGGTTTTATATAGTTTATGGGTAAAATTTTGTCTTCAGTCTGAGAAGGGCTTTTCTGACTAAAAGAAGGAAGTCAACCCAAATAGTCATTTTATAGAGGCAACACAAAGTTAGACCTTGGCTAGTCAAGATATGTATGTGAAGAAATTGTGTGAGTTGTTCAGTGAAACTAGGACATGGTGTGGTATGTCTAGGCATCTTTCAAGCTGAACTGTTTGTTAGTAAGAGGTCCATAAAACAGGTGTTGGGAAGGACTTTACATGTCATCTTGGTCAACTCATTGCTCACTGCTAAAGCATTCTGGATAGATGGTCATCTAACCTCCAGTGAAGGGGAATGTATCATTTGTATGAAACAACCTACTCCATTGGTTGACTGCTCTTACTGCAGCTTTCATTCATTAAGCATATTTTTTTTTAAAAAATAAATCTCACCGTTATTACTTTTTATAAATAACTCAAGGTGGCAAACATATCTAACACTTGTCTTCTATTTCCCCCCCCCCCCCACAACAACAATACTGTGAGATGGGTTCGGCTGAGACAAAGTAATTGACCAAAGTCATCTAATCAGCTTTCATGCCTAAAGTGGGGCTCAAATTTACTATCCTAAATTAATATATTTATGCTGACCCTTCATTAATAAAGGATCACTGGAATCCTGAACAAAATTCTGAAACAGTAATGTTTTTATTTTTTTGGCTTCCCACTCCAAATATCCCTGTTTTGAAATACAAATGTGCTGAATCCTACTCCTTTGAGTTTATCTTAACATTTTAACATTGTTTTAAATTATTGTGCCATTCTCTTTGACTATTTCTTGAAGGAATAAGAAAGAGAATGGATGAAAAATTAAAGTAAAATTGAGGTGCAAGCTTGAGGATGTTGGTACTGTAAATATGATCATGTGACTTTCTGAAAAAGACTGGGCTAAAAAAATCTGGTCAATCACTAGGTGGCAATAAGGGAAGTTTTCTTTCAACTGCCATCTAGTAGTCATCATTTTAAACCCCATTCATAGTAGCCTCACATCTGAATAAAAAGTGGGAAATGAAAAAAATAATTGTTAAGTGACAGTTACACAATTATCTTCATTTCTTTTTCAGCAGTACAAAATGTGCAGTTTGGGTATGACTGTGCCTCAGATTCATTTCATTATTTGGGCTGCAAAACACTCCAATAAGATGATTAGAAAAAGCAACCTTGGAATCTGCAGTTAGGAATATATTCGCATAACAGGAGCTTTAATACCCAGTATTTTTTTTTAAGGAAATTGACAGTATTTCCTCTATTTCATCTGATCACATTAGACATGAATGTTATATTTAAAAAGATATAAGAAAGTGTTTTTTTTTTTAAAATATAGATCCTACTTTTCTGTTAAAATGTGTTTAGGATGAATTTTTAATCTCAATGTACATTTTCTTAATAAGACCTTACTTAAATCATTTCTTAAATACCTGCATAATAGGTTTTAAAAATTCCATTTATAAAGCTGACACTAGAGACTGATCTCTTTAATAACTGGCAACAACTATGAATAATCTCAGATTTGCCTCAGAATTTTAATTTTGGTAATTATTAAGAGGAGAATGAACGGTGGCAGAAGTATTACTGTATTGTTTCCTATATAAAAAACCCCACATTTTTCAAAGCAACTCATATTTTTAATTCTTTGCATAGGATTCCTCCCATAGCAAGTATAAGTTATCTGATACCCTCAGAAGCCCTGGACTTATTAAACTCAGCTAAACTCAACAGCTTTAGATAGCCCAGCCAATGGCAGAGAAGCTACACTCTTCCAAACTACAATTTTGTAGTTACTCTGTTTGAGGGACTGAAAGAGCTGGACCTTTGGGGTCATCAAATCTACTGTTGGTGGTAAGATTCATAATCATGTGGATTCCATAGGTAAGGATCAATAATAAAATTAGGGAGGTGACCAGACCCATCCAAATTCCAGGTGTAAAAAATGATGTGCAGTCGCTTGCGTAGGAAAACACGTTGTTTTCAATATTGAAAGCTTGAATCTGCAAAAGAAGAAAATTGAGTCATCCAAATATCTGGTTCAACATGTTGCATTTCTATTTAAAGGAGATCCCAAAGCAACTGAAAAAAAATTGAAATATAGAACTGGAAGTTTTTAAAAGTGAAAGATTAAAATGAATTTGTATTTAGAAGATGTCCTTCCAAATGCAACCTGAACAGCTTTCTTTCACATGTAAGATAAGTGACTCTTTGATAGTAGGAAATTATCAAAAGGGCCATTTCTACAGATCTTCATTTACAACAGACTCATAGAAGGGGAGAGAATCCCTCCCTTGGACTCTAAGTTCTTTAGGCTTTTCAGGGATGACACCAACATGTTTCATTTTATTTAACCAGCACAGCTCTTTCCTTCCTTGTATCTTGCACTGGTTAACAGCCGAAGATAACCCCAAAATGATGGCATGCTGCCATTAAATGGCTGGATCCCTGATGCAAGAACATAAGTCATAGCAATTCCCAACATAAAGCACTTTTCATTAGTCAAGATGTGATGTAACTAATTGAAACATGCCCAGATAATTGTTAGCATGCAGATGCACCTGTCAATCATGTTTCCCAGAAATGGAATTTTTGAGATTGGATTATAAATGCACATTGTTTCTGGCTCAAGGGAAGGTTGCTTTAGTACAGGTCATTTAGGCAGTGATGTGTATGGGTGTGTACAGTATATGTGAAGCACACATCCCAGCTGTAAGGAGGCACTAATCACTTTTTTTAAAATCACGAAGCCAGTCTGATCTGACATTTTAACGAGAACGGAGTAAATGGATGGTGGTCCTAATTTTGTACATCATGATATACAAGTTGAAAAGCATAATAATAATGCTTCTTGGATAGAAATGGAATCAGTCGTTGAATTCCAACTCTGGAATAGAAGATGAAGCGAAGGCGGCTTACTTCGTTATTTCTGTTGCATTTGCACAGCATAAGCCATTAATGCTATTCTAGATCATATGTATGCTCTCCTTAAAAGTGCTGGGGCAGAGAAAATGGGATATTCAAAGGCATACTTGGAGCAATTTTCATTGTTATTTGCAGATTTATTTTTCATTTTTATTTGTTTATTTTATTTTGTTGAGCACATATTAGATAGCATATACAGTATATATAAGTATAAGCATGAATTGAATACATAAAATGAATACAATTAAAGGAAACATTAGGAAAGGGACTGTAGGCACGCTGGTGCTCTTATGCATATTCTTATGCATATTCAATTCTGATAGAGCGATCAGAATTGCCACAATGTGGATTCCAGATAGCCAAGAAGATGATCTTGGCAATTGGTCATTTATTTATTTATTTATTTTATTTATTTATTTTATTAAATTTATATACCGCCCTTCTCCCCGAGGGGACTCAGGGCGGTGAACAGCCATAAATAAAAAACATATGTACAAAATTTAAAAACCAAATAAAACCGAATTAAACATTGGCCCCAATACTTTAAAATCCCAATTTACAATATTAAAACATTAAAATATTAAAACCCCCAAATTAAAATTTTTTCAATTCAAAATTTCTAAAATTCTTTTACGACAGAAGGGGAAAAGGGAAGAATTAGGCCAGGCCCGCCTGGTGGAACAGGAAAGTTTTTAACTCACGGCGGAAGGCACGAAGATCCGGGATCCTCCGTAACTCTGGGGGGAGCTCGTTCCAGATAGTGGGTGCCCCCACAGAGAAGGCTCTCCCCCTGGGGGCCGCCAGCCGACATTGTTTGGCCGACGGCACCCGGAGGAGCCCCTCTCTATGGGAACGTACCGGTCGGTGGGAGGCAATTGGTGGTAGTAGGCGGTCCCGTAAGTACCCGGGTCCTAAGCCATGGAGCGCTTTAAAGGTGGTAACCAACACCTTGAAGCGCACCCGGAAGACCACCGGGAGCCAGTGCAGCTCGCGCAGGAGGGGAGTAACATGGGAGCGCCATGTCGCTCCCATCACCACCCGCGCGGCCGCACTCTGCGCCAGTTGGAGCCTCCGGGTGCTCCTCAAGGGGAGCCCCATGTAGAGAGCATTACAGTAGTCCAGGCGAGAGGTGACGAGGGCGTGAGTGACCGTGTGTAACGAGTCCCGATCCAGAAAGGGACGCAACTGGCGGATCAGGCGAACCTGATGAAAAATCCTCCCGGTCACGGCCGTCAAATGCTCCTCAAAAGACAGCCGCGAATCCAGGAGGACGCCCAAGTTGCGCACCCTCTCTGCCGGGGCCAATGATTCACCCCCGATAGTCAGCGATGGTACCAGCTGGCTATATCGGGACGTCGGCAACCACAGCCACTCGGTCTTGGATGGGTTGAGTCTGAGCCTGTTCCTCCCCATCCAGATCCGCACGGCCTCCAGACACCGGGACATCACTTCAAGGGCATCGTTGGGGTGGTCTGGGGTGGAGATGTACAGCTGGGTGTCATCAGCGTACTGGTGATATCTCACCCCAAAACCACGGATGATCTCGCCCAGCGGCTTCACATAAATGTTGAACAGGAGGGGCGAGAGGACCGACCCCTGAGGCACCCCACATATAAGGGGTCTCGGAGTCGACCTCTGCCCCCCTGTCAACACCGACTGCGACCGGTCAGAGAGAAAGGAGGAGAACCACCGTAACACAGTGCCTCCCACCCCTAACTCTTCCAACCGGTGCAGCATGATACCATGGTCGATGGTATCAAAAGCCGCTGAGAGATCTAACAGGACCAGGACAGAGGAACAACCCCTGTCCCGGGCCCTCCAGAGATCATCAACCAACGCGACCAATGCCGTTTCCGTGCTGTACCCGGGTCTGAAACCCGACTGGAACGGATCCAGATACGTCGTTTCATCCAGGTACCGGGGAAGCTGTTGCGCAACCACACTCTCAACAACCTTCGCCAGAAAGCGAAGGTTGGAGACCGGACGATAATTTACCAACATTGCTGGGTCCAGGGAAGGCTTCTTGAGGAGAGGCCTCACCACCGCCTCTTTCAAGGCGGCGGGAAAGTCACCCTCACCCAGCGAAGCATTTATAATCCCCTGGAGCCAGCCTCGTGTCACCTCCCGGGAAGCCAGTACTAACCAGGAGGGGCACGGGTCCAATAAACAAGTGGTCGCGTTCAGCCTGCCCAGAATCCTGTCCACATCCTCAGGGGTCACAGGATCAAACTCAGTCCAGATAACACTCACAAGACCTGCCCCTGTCTCTCTCCCCGGGACTACCCAGTCGGAGTCCAAGTCTTCCCGAATCTGAGTGATTTTGTCATACAGATACTGAACAAAATCCTCAGCTCTACCCTCCAAGGGGTCCTCCCGCGCTTCCTGATGAAGTAGGGAGCGGGTCACCCTGAAGAGGGCGGCTGGGCGATTATCTGATGACGCAATAAGAGCAGCAAAATAATTACGTTTAGCTGCTTTTATCGCCACTAAGTAATTCCTAATATGGGATCTCACTAGTGTCCGGTCAGATTCAGAACGACTGGTTCTCCAACTACTCTCTAGGCGTCGTTTCCGGCGCTTCAACTCCCTCAACTCCTCGGAAAACCAAGGAGCCAATTGAGATCGGCGCCGGGTCAGAGGCCGCAAAGGCACAACCCGATCCAGAGCACCCGTAGCCGCCCTATCCCAGGCGGCCACCAGGTCTCCGGTCGAGGCGTGTCATTCCATGCATGTGGATTTTTTTTATCTTGTAGATCTTAACGATGTGGATAGTTACTGTACGTAGAGACATGAGAATTCCTTTGCTTATTCCTTACCATTATTGCCTGATGAAATCAGCAGGTGGGACTGTCCCCTTGATAATAATTGATATTTCTTTTAGTGATTGTCCTACACTGGAACTAGATGGGGGAGAGTAACCCTAATAATTCTCTGGGTCTCTTGGAGCTTTTGATACCACTGATATACTGTATATACTCAAGTATAAGCCTAGTTTTTCAGCACATTTTTAATGCTGAAAAAAGCCCCCCTTGGCTTATATTCGAGTGAGGAAAAATGCCTTTTTTCCTGCAACCCGTTTTGGCTTCGAGGGGCTGCAGGGAGGCTTGCTAAGGCCAAAATGGGGCATAGAGGGTGCCCTGCAGTCCCCTGGAAGCAAAAATGGGCTGCGGGGATGGGGGGGTGGGGGGGCTTCAAGGGAGAAAGAAACAAAGAAACAAATCCTCACTGTTTAGGGAGATCAAGCCCTACATCACTTAACCCAATGTATCAGATTAAATTGTTATTGAATTATTTTTGATATATATACTACATTCTCTTGTGTAATTTAGTTATAGTGTAGTTTACACTATGCACTTACAGAGCTAGTTTACTGTTTTTTTTAAAAAATAAATATTCAAAAACATTTAACCTACTGATGCCTCAATTAATGTAATTTTATTGGTATCTATTTTTATTTGGAAATTTACCAGTAGCTGCTGCATTTCCCACTCTAGGCTTATACTCGAGCCAATAAGTTTTCCCAGTGTTTTGGTGGTAAAATTAGGTTCCTCGGCTTATATTCGGGTCGGCTTATACTCGAGTATATATAGGTATTTCTAGGTTACCTGCTAGAGTTGGGCCTTGGTGGCACAGTTTTGCAGTAGCTTCAGCTCTTTCTACTGGGATGTGTCCAGAAACAAGTGCTAGAGAGGCTATTATTCAATGTGTAGGTCATTATTTTGTTGTGTCCCATAGAATTTTATCTTATTACCTGTGCTGCTTATGTGTATTTTGGGAAGGCAATTTGGACCTATGATGAAATGCCATTAAACATTCCCATTATAATTCTTGATACTGTTTTCATTCAAACAGAAATAAGATAGGATTCTTATTTTGGCTCAACAATCTCATTGCCATCACGTGCCGTGTTTTGTTCTTGCTGCTGCATTGGAACCAAGTAGGATGGCAGTTTTGGAGAACGAGTCTATGTATGTATTTTAGGCATGGAGAGAATGTAAACTGGAAATCATTGGTTAGTTAGTTTAGTTTACTTTAGTTTACTTTATTGTCATTGTACCTCGTACAATGAAATTAAATGCCATCTTCAGTGTACATTATAACTATAAAAATAAAACACAGACACACATCCTTCACATTCTATACAATTGAATTGAAAACCAATATTGCATTAATATTGCTCTATACGGTAGAATTCAATAGAGTTACTGCCCTGGGATAGAAGCTGTTTTTCAGCCTATTTGTCCTTGTTTTTATTATCCTGTACCGACTGCCAGATGGTAATAGTTAAAAAAAAAAAGGGTGCCCAGGATGAGATGGATCTTTAAGAATGTTTTGAACTCTCTTAAGGCAGCAGGAGCTATAAAGCTCTTCCAAAGAGCTTTATAGCTTCTCCTCAACCATTTTGCAAAAATTGCAAAGAGAATTTCTGTCTCTTATCTGTCTCTGTCTCAAGCACATACACATACATCACAAAGAAAGAAAAAGACAATCTTTCATTAAAGAAAGAATATAATTTCAATGGGAAAAAAAAGAAGAAAGGTTATCTGTATCCTTTTAGTTCACACAGACCAGTGAATGGGAATTAAATAAAACATACTAGATGCTGTGTTTCGAGTTAAAAGTGCATGCAACATATTAAAGGCTTTGATGTTAGTAAGCACTTTATCTAAAGAGGACTGAATGGGCTACATTTACAGGTATTGCTGCACTATTAATCTTGCCAACAACTGCAACAACAACAAAAACTATTTGGTTTCTTTTTGACTCCTACTCAGTATGGAAGCTTCATTACCTTAACATCTCTGGTTTGGCTTTAACAATACCTGCTTTGATGTCTGCCCTCAGCTACCTTTTCCCCCAAGCTTTGGCATCACTTTGAGATGTAAATATGGTAGTTATATTCTAACAAGAAGATAAAGATGAAATTCCCTGCAGTTTATTGATGGGCAAACTTGGAAAAAACATAAACCCACTTTCTTCTCTTATATCTTTCGATCAAAATCTTTAGACAAGGTTTCCAGGTCTAATATTCATCGTAGTCTGTCTCTATTATTCTGAAGCTAAATCATGATTTTTAAAATGCTTTCATGTAATTTGTTTGCTGAGATCTTATGAGATAGCCGAAATCTTTTGATGCATATGAGTTTAACAATCTCTATTTTATTTGGGCTACTCATATTTCTTTTTTCCAAAATGGCTACTTTAAGACAATTCTAGCAGGTCTCAAGGATCCCAATGGGCTTTTAATGCATTGCATTTTTTAATTGATAAGGATACTTGAAATTTGTCTCACATGTAACCTCTATGATATAAGTACATTCTCTTCATTTGAATTCCTCTCCCCACCTCATCTTAATTTAATTCCTACATTAGCCACCTCATTTTTCTGAAGAAGTGAATTGTAGCTTATGAAAGCTTATGCTCTTCAGTGAAATTTATTCTGAAAACATCCTATCAACTTTGATTATTGGATATCATAGAGTAACACAGCTCTCCTCCTACAATGTCTACAGCTGGGAAAGAAAAAATGTCCTAAAGTCAAACTCAATCTTATGGAGATTTAATGGACAATGCCTTGCCTTCTTTTAGCAATTTTCCCATGATTTTACCTAGCCTAATTATCTCCCATCCACTAGGATCTCTGACATTACCAAAAAGTAATAAAAATGGATGCAACATGGCCTTTTAGTATGAAAATATGTAGTTGCATGCTATGTAGCACACAAATAACTAGTTTGGCATTAACAGGAGCTTGAAGGTAGACATTCTAGTTAGAGTTACAGTTGTACACTATGATGGGAGGGGACGTACACTTTTATTGTATGTATTTCATATACTGTTTTTACAATTGCTAGTCATCATAATATTTCAATTATTGCAGGCTGGAGTATATGGGAGTCCAAGTTCCCTTCTTTTGGCCTTTGAAGTCCTATATAACCATGATGATTGAAAACAGACTTTACAGTTTCCATCTGACTTCAGATGGTGGACAGACCAAATTTACACATTGTGCTGGCACTGCAGGCTGCCAGCCAACATAGCAAGTTGGATTCCTGACACAATCGAGGGATATGCAAGCTCAGGCAGAACGTTTAGAAGCAGAGAGTCCTTTTCACTGTATCTCAAGATGGCAACTGAAACATGTTCAAAGATGTTCAAAGGTCAAGACCAGGAATCCAATAAACAAGGGACAAATCCAAAGGAAATGACTAGAGGCACTCTGGAATTCAGAGTTCATGGTAAGGTAAACACTACAGAGATGATGCTTGGAATGTTGCTTTCAGCATTTTCTCTCAGGAAGTCAGGACAATCAATAAGCCAATTTGAACTTCCACACAATACATGTCTGTGGAGATTCTCAGTCATCCAGGCCATGGTTGCCCCAAAGGTGCTTTTTAAAGAGGCAACTGGACTTTCTGGGTTTTTTTAAAAAAGATGTTTAGCATCTCATCTAAGAAGTTTCAGCTTGGATGAAAAGCGAAACATCTTCACAGAAAAACCAGAAAGTTGCCAGAGCTGAAGAAGCTTTTGGGACATAGTTGTTTAAGTTTATTCTACAGCATTGGCTCTTCTATTGGCTTGCTTCTTGGAAGTTTCTTCACTCTATGGAGTTCTGCTCTCTGGTTTGGCTGGATAAAATCTGAGATGCTGTCATTAGCTACAGGCAAGGGCCCTGGGAATTTGCTGGGACTATCTCAACTGAAGTGGACTAATTAGTTCCACTACTACTGGAAAAATCCTCACCAAGATGATTGTCTCTAGGTGCCCTTGCCTCTCCATCCTCCTCATCAGCCAGTCCATAACAATGTATCTCCAAATATAACCACTTAAAAATGAAAGCTTTCCAAATTCCACTCTCTCCAAAATACTCAGCCCTGCACTCCTTGTGTCCCTTACTTCTCCAATTCCCTTGGATATGAAATACATTCTTATCCTTGCCTTACTGGATAAGATGAAACATGAGGAAGGCATTTAAATTGTTTAGTTTTTTTAAAACGTTCACTTATGATTGGAGAAAAAGCATAGATGGTATTAAGTTTCAGTTCCTTGGAACCTCAAGTTAGAGCTCTTGGTATTGTTTCTTAAATAATGATAGGTACTCACTTGAAAATCAGAAATATCAATTTTCCAGTTTTTAGCTTTATCATTAGCTGGAATTAGTGTTACATCATAATGGTTCTCTGTGCCCACCAAGGGGCAATGAAATGAGTACTCCGCAGGGCCATAGATAGTAGAGACATTAAATATAGCAGGTTCATCTTCAGCATCCCTGTTATCTTGCAGAATATGAATAAAATCTAAAGTGAACCAATTCTTTGAAGAGCCAGTGTAGAATATGTTGGTCATCAAGAATCTAGAGGGAACAAAACATGACAAAGAGTCATTCTGAGAGCATCATAGAAGAAGAATCAAAGGCATCAGAAAGTAAGATTAGACACAGATACACTTGAAACATTTGGAGGTAAAAACACAAGATTCTGCTCAGGTGGGCAACCACAGTTATACCTTAGGGACGAAAGGTAGGGCCATATGTTAAGGAATTCGCAGAGTAACCCTTGAATAGTAAGGGTGTGCACATGAAAACGATTGAGAGTAGGTATGAATAAAACACAGTCAACACACAGATACACTGAGTTGTGTTTACTTTCAGGAAATATTAAGGCACAGTCCAATAAACAGTCCAGGTCATACACATATAAAGCAGGAGATAGCAAAACGACAGTCCAGGGATAATCCAATAACAAAGTCTTCTTACCAGTCATCATAGTCATTCACAATAAACAGTTCTTCTGGATTTGCAAACAATAGCATACAGAGATATCAGAGAGCAAGAACAGCAAAGAGAACAAACCATGTTTCTAGCTCCCTCTTAAGGAGATTGCCTACAGAACTAACCAATCAGGACACAGTATGATGCAATACAGCAGTCTTAAAGCTATATTGATGGTTTATATATTGCCAACTCATTTCCTAACATCATATATTCAAGGAAGGTATCAAACACACATACGCAGAGAGCAAATGGTATGTGATGGGAGAAATAATCAGATCAACTTTTAGTCTTATTAGTCTTATTATTTAAACTGTGTGTCCAACAGCCAGCTGATGTTTCATTGCTTTGTTTTGTTTTACTTTTTAATGTTTGTCTATGAAAAAGTGCTAACTTCCTACATAAACCATGTGGATGAGAAAAGGGTCTAGAAGGTCTCAAAGTGTCCATTAGAACCATTGATTTCATTTGACAAATAGATTCCAAGGATTTCTTGTTCTTTTAAATATATACTCACATAAAAATTGTAGACAATTGGATTTGGCTACTTTTCTGAATGAGAGCAATTCCCGAAAGAGATATGCTTATTTTCTTTGGGGAGGGGGATGAGAAGAAGAGACTTTTATTACCTAGAAAAAGGGACTTTTAGAAGAACATTGCTACATTCATTGAAAGATAAAAATATGTATACCTGAGTGTGGCAGCAGGATATCTCTGAATAGGTTCCCACCCATCAAAAATTGGATCACAAAAACAGTGTAGGAAATTAACTTCTTTCATAGACTTAAGGGGACCTTGCAGATTAATTAATAAATGACTTTGCTAGACTATTGTAATCTGTCCAGGAATACCAATATGTTGGCACTGGTTTTCATTTTCTCATTATTATTATTTTTTTTTTTGGTTTTTGTCTTCCTAGCTTATGTTTAATATAATAGCCAGTTCAACTTCAGCTTCGACCTTTGTCTTCATTAGTGATTGGGATAACAGAAACAGACAAGATTCAAGAATTACCCCTAGCATTTCCAGTTCAAAAATCAAGAAGACAGTTGAGAAAGAATTCTCCAGTTGAGTCTAAGGCTACCAATTCTGAGCTGCAAAAGTTTAGTTGATTACCAAATGACAGCTATTCAGAGCATTGTTTTTTCCTGCTTAGATACAGTAAACCTATTTCCTAAACTGATATCCTGAAAGTTCTTGTTATTTAGGGAAATAGCATTAGAGTGAACATCTAAAGTAGTATGTTTAGGAGAGCATCTTATACTCCTATAAGTATGAATTTCCTTTCACAGTTCAACTGTTGCAACATTTCCCCTCTTTAGGAATATTCGTCTGTTGGAGTTGGAAGCCCATTAATAATCATTTAAGAAATAATTTAAGTAAGGAAGAGATTGTATAAGTGTGTCTAATCAGGAGGATTTCTGCAATAGCTGCAAGATAAACATGGGGTTCCCATCAATATTAATGTTGTAGTTTGGCCTGCTTGCAGCTCACAATTTTTATTATAACTTAACATTTTCTTATGAAGTTGTTTTTTTTTAAATCAGACTTCTTGAATTCTATATTACTTGCAAGTGTTTCATTAGCTGGTCTGCCAGAGGCTGTTCTAGTGGAAAATATCACTGTTGCATTTTAACATTGCTAAGTGTTGTGGTCCCTTGGCTGTCTTGTTAATAATAGTACCTTGAACCATGTGGCAAAAGATTTAAGTTTTTTAAATTCAAATCCATTGTCTGTGTTATTCTATTTATTCATTCCCAAGATAGTCTTTATTATTTGTTATAAATTGCTTTCCAGTCATTCCAGTTTGACCTCAATAGCGAACTGTATTTTCCCTACAGTGCTGTACAATTGATTTGTTAAACCATTAGTTTAGGCAGGATTGAAGATCCAGAATGTGTGCGGCCAATTTCAGGTAAAGTAATTCCTTCCTCAGAAGGATCATTTTAAAAAATGAATAAATATAATCTGGTCCTAAGTCCTAGCTGCACTACTATAGACATATTCACACTTAGCAATTAAACTTTGTGTGTTCATATCACTTTGATTCTAAAGTGGTATTCACTGAACTTGTTTTCTCTTCCTGCAACCACTACTTTACTAAACCAGTAACTTCACCAGTTGTTTGATACAAGGGAGAAGGATTTGCTGGGTTTTGTCTTGATTGGGTTGCTGTGATTTATACACTTGTTTCTGTTTGACTATCTGGTTGACCAACAAACAACAGGTAAATAAATGGGAACCTAGACAATAGATAGGAACAATCTAAAATGACATAATCTAGAATAGAGTAGAGTAGAGTAGAGTAGAGTAGAGTAGAGTAGAGTAGAGTAGAGTAGAATAGAATAGAATAGAATAGAATAGAATAGAATAGAATAGAATA
>WNWU01013616.1:609497-691994 GCA_012654045.1 Ptyas mucosa
TAGAATAGAATAGAATAGAATAGAATAGAATAGAATAGAATAGAATAGAATAATTTTATTTCTATACTGCCCCTCTCCCAAAGGACTCGGGGCGGTGCACAGCCAGATAAAAAACACAATACAAAAATCCCAATTAAATTTAAAAACTTATTAAAATTATTACATTTATGGCCAAATTCATTAAAACTCAAAAATTTAAAAACTCCAAATTTAAAACTCATTTACAAAGATAGCTCTTCTTGTCGGAAGAGCAGGGTCTTGAGGGCGCAGCGAAAAACTTGGGGGTCAGAGATTGTGCGTATTTCTGGGGGCAGTTTGTTCCAAAGGGCAGGGGCTCCCACAGAGAAGGCTCTCCCCCTGGGAGTCGCCAGCCGACATAGTTTGGCTGACGGCACCCTGAGGAGTCCCTCTCTGTGGGAGCGAACTGGTCGGCGGGAGGCAATTGGTGGCAGAAGGCGGTCTCGTAAGTATCCAGGTCCTGAGCCATGGAGCGCTTTAAAGGTGTAACCAACACCTTGAATCGCACTCGGAAGACCACTGGGAGCCAGTGCAGCTCGCGCAGGAGAGGTGTTACATGAGCGCAACGAGTTGCACCCATAATCTAGCCATGCAACAATACAGATTTGTCAGTAAAGACACATCTAATAATACATCACTACATAATGGAAAATAATATGAAAAAGTGCAAATGAGGCATGCAGAGCTGTAGGATGGAGAAGCAAGTCAGTAGATTTAAATGGCAAAATCTGAAAATGTTGAAGCATCTCCATAATATTTCCCTTTATTTCAAGAGAAAATGGAACAATATTATTTTTAGGCAGCCAAAAGCGATGGAAAGAAGCCTAGCAAAACATGAAGACACATTTTGGAAGTTGAAATCCAGACATCTTAAAGTTGCTGATTGAGCAATGGTATTCTAAATTATCCCTAGCTGATATTTAATTATTTTCTTTTTTGGGGGGGGGGAGATCAGTTCACTTTGTAATTGCTTCCAAAATAAACGAGAGAGACAGTAATAAGGTGGTGCATATGCCCATCTGGATTTTGTTGCTTTCCTGTTCTAATAATATACATTCATTCATAATGCATCTATTGAGATGTGAAATCGTCTCAGTGATGCATAATATATGATTCAAAGAAAGCAGATAGAAGCTAACTGCCTGAACTGAGAAACAAAATTGATCCTCTAACAGGCGAAAGATGCCTACTGCTGACCTAGCAAAACTTCAGGACTTTTTTTTTCTTTTCGAACTAGCGACCTATCATCCCATGTCCTCTAAATGTTCCAGAAAATCATTTTGCTTTCAAAAGTAGTCTACTGTTTCCCTCAGTGCAGGGGGGGGGGGGGGGGGGAGGATTTCTATATTAAAAAAACCTGAACCCTGTAGGCTTAAGGAATACATTTTACAGTACTTTGGATTCTACCTCTCATGTATATATATATGTGTGTGTGTATGTGTGTATGTATGCATGCATGTATGTATACACACACTGTATATATAGTGTGTGTATACATGCATATATATATATGTGTTTCTTTTTCTTTCTTTTTTGTAGGTTTTATGTGCATTTCTCTCTAGCCAGGTTCTACCTACGTAAACCAAGGGCTGCATAACATCTTGGCTTACATAGGTAGAACCTGGCTAGAGAGAAATGCACACACACACACACACACACACACACACACATATATATGTATGTATGTATACACACACACACACACACACACACACACACACACATATATATATGTATGTATGTATACACACACACACACACATCAAATATTTGAATATATATATTCAAATATATATACACCAAATTTATATTTATACCAAATTTATATTTCGCTGATAAAGAAATAAAGGGAGATAGTATAGATCTATTTCAAGCTATTTAACTTTCATCAGCTAGCCATACCCTTACTTGGATTCGAACTTGGGCTGCCTGCATGTTAGGCAGTTGTATTAACCTCTGAGCCACAAGTTCTTCTTCCTTCATCAGCCAGGGGCAGTTGTATTAACCTCTGAGCCACAAGTTCTTCTTCCTTCATCAGCCAGGGGAGAGATTAAGTGTTTTTCTATCGAGATACCTGGTCTACCCCAGCATGTGGGAGGGAGCATATTGCATCCCTTTCACCTTTCAGCTCCAATCCAGGAGCCCTCAAGCAGTCGCATTCATGACAAACCATTTTATACCAAATTTATATTTCGCTGATAAAGAAATAAAGGGAGACTAGTATAGATCTATTTCAAGCTATTTAGCTCTCATCAGCTAGCCATACCCTTTCTTGGATTCGAACTTGGGCTGCCTGCATGTTAGGCAGTTGTATTAATCTCTGAGCCACAAGTATATACATACATGTGTGTATACACACACACATGCATACACTATATATATATATATATATATATATATATATATATATATATATATATTATATAAAGAAAAAATAATAAACCTTATTTGCAATGTGATTCTCTTGTTTTACAACATCCTTCCAAACTACCTTATTTCCAGGGTCTTGATGTCAATCTTCTCATTCTCCAGGTTGGTGTATTTTAATGACAACCTGATAGAGAAAAAGAAAAAAAAATGAAATGTTAAGTTTATTTTCAAATAAAATCTGGATAATGAGCCAGTAAATATAGGGAAATAACACACAGAGAAGTATTTTAGTAATAGTATATATAGTGAATATATACTATATATTGATAGTAAATATAGGGAAATAATACATAGGAGTCTCCAGATAGGAGAATCTCTTCTTTTCTTGGCAAACAAAAGTGGAAAAGCTATCAATTGAACTGGACTCTACAACAACCCTTAAGAATTCACTTGAATGTAAATCTGCCAAGGGCTTCCTGGAATAAGATTACAATTAAAGAATTGTCTCATAGAATAAGAGTAAAGAATAAAAATTAGAGCATGGCAGAGTGGAGTGTACATGGAGAAGTATCATACATAACTGTTTTGGAAATGAAAGAAAGGAATACTGTATATAAGAAGACCTAGTCTTTGTATTTTAACTTGTATAGAAGTTTTTTTTTTAAAAAAACATTTCCCCACAATTAGGCGTTTTCTAGTCATCAGGCCTTCACTACCAGCAGATCAGCTGACTTCTACAAATTTGTACTTCTACAAATCTGAGAATGGCAGGCTGGGAAAGATTGATATAAATTAAAAGAGTAGCTATGTTCTTCAATCTTGGGCATCAAGAAATAAAATGCATTTTTGAGTTAATATGAGAAATAGGAAATGAGCTATACATTTTAACTTGTATAGAAGTTTTTTTTAAAAAAGCATTTTTAAAGAGAGTTGTTTTGAAAAGTGATTTTCCAGATATATAATTCTTTCAACTCTCCTCCCTAGTCCTAACACCCTTAGAATGTTTTGAATATAATGGCATTATGTCTGCTGTATTATAGTGTGAATGTTTTTCTTTGTTACTTTTCTAATAATTTTCTCATAATTTCTTATGATATGTACATGTTTATGTGGGCTGAAATTGGTAAAGGACCATACATTCATTGTCAGTGGCTACTTTCCCAGTTTGCCATGCCCCAGATATGTTGGAACTATATCTCCCAGAATTCTTTCCTAACTGTCTAGTTAGGAATTCTGGGACATTCTGTAGGGACTCTGTAGGGACAGGATGCCAGTGTAATAGCATGATGTTCTTCAATACAACTCTCTCATGATTATGCAAACGTTCTTTACTTTTCCTCGTAGCTGCTGGTCACAACTTAAATCGAGCCTGAAGAATTTTGCTCGTTTTGAATTTGAGGGGTGCACTGTGAGAGAATTTTTCAGAAGATGTGGTCCCACAAAAATCAGCTAATTATCTTGGTTGTGTCATTTTGGATTAAAAGGTCACCCAAAATGGCTGCTTCTGTGGATTTGGCAGCAAGCTCTAGCACAAACAAAGATGGCCATCACAAAAACTATATACATTACATGGGTACATAGTAATTGTAAGCAAGAATTGTATTTTGGGGTCATGGACACTTACCATATTTATTGGCGTATAACACGCACTTTTCCCCCCTGAAAATAGGGGGCAAATGATGTGTGCGTGTTATACGCCGATATAATGTTAAGAAGCCATGTTTTTACAGTATTAACAAGTACCGGTAACCCGTGCCTTCCTCACGTCTAATTCTCGCGGCCGTCGGAGCGTAGTTTTTTCCTGAAATTTCCCTCTTAAAATGAAGGTGCATGTTATACGCCTGTGCGTGTTATACGCCGATAAATACGGTATAATGATTCCACCTATAAAATTATACCTAAAATGTGTCAGGCTTTGGAATTAATCCAAGAACTCCATTCTTGAGCCTGGCCACAAATTGATGGGTAAGATATCAGTAAAAATATCAGTAAATGCTTTTCATTTAAGGGGCAGTGTAATCATGGGATTTCCTAAACTATGTAGGAAAATGCTTATGCAGACCATGAATTCTAGACACACTCCTCTTGAAGTGCACAGCACAGAACAAGAGAGTTATTTAGGCACATACTATACAATTAACAATTTTGTCTCTTGAGGGCAACTTTAAGATCTGTGGATTTTAACTCCCAGAATTCTCCAACCAGCAAGTTCATAGGTCTTAAAATTGCCAAGATTGCACACCCCTGGTTTAGTGACTTTGTTCTCCTGGCTTAATATAGAAAAATTGCCATTTTAGGGGCCTTAGTCCAATTTCCCAACTATAAAAGAAGTGTTGGTCCATAAGTCTGCCTACTCAAAGTTGTTTTCCAGATGCAATAGTTCAGTAGATAACATGCATAGATGCAGAAGCTTTCAAGTTTCTCCAAAATGTTGAAAGCAATACTGCCCAGCTGCTGCTCCATTTCAAGCATGCATGTGACATCATAATGCACATATAAAAAGAATTGTAGCTTGTGTCGTACAACTTTTGTCAAGCTGTTCCCTCCTGACTGCAACTGTAGACGCTGCTGTAGAAAATGCCTTCAGGTAAATGTCTATAGGACTATATCCATACTCATTTACAAAATAAAGTGAATATAAAAATGTACAAAGCCTGGGATTTTTCTAAGACAATTTCTAAGACAATTTGCATTTTAAAATGCAAAAAGCACAAAAAGAACTGCACAATTTCATAATTATCTTGTTAATACAGTCAATCTTAATCTGAACTATAATAGATTTCTAATATTTTAGCTCTGTTATCTGTGATTTAAAGAGTGATAACCTGCCTAATTGCCTAATTTACAATTAAAGAGGATCAGTGTTGAAATAATATTTTAATCCTGCTCACGTTGCATTGGTGTCTGAACAAACAGATGAATTCGTGTCAACACCATCAGACAGAAATGTCGAATTTGTTAGATTCATGTGAATGGTGGTGTTGACGGTAAGTGTAAAATTAGTTGCATAGAAAAGGATGCATGTGGTGTTGGTCCCATTGGTTACATTCAGGGGAGGATATAAGTCAATTACTTCACTTTCAACAGACATTAATTGTCGCTTCCTATGCCACATTATATCATGTCTCACAGGTACCTGGAAGAGAAAACATGAAAAATGTGATTTATTTCAGCAGAAAACAAAACCTGGACATTGAATGCTATTCTTAGCCTTATTATCTACAACAGCAATCCAGAAATTTTAACAATGGAGAAACGTGTTAGTGAATGTTGCTTGCTGAGGCTCCCTATTAATCAAAATGAGTTATGACATTATCATTGAAATAACACAAATTATGATGCATCTGAAGTCATTTATTCTCCTGGACACTCAGATGCCAGCAGGATCTCCCTGCCCACCAGGCTAGAGGCACTCCTGAGAAGTTCTTCTTCTGTAATCAAATGTGCCTGCATTTTGATTCTGAACATTGGCTTTTTCGGTAGAGTTATCTCTTTGGCTTTTACAGAAAACAAAAGTTTGGGTTAATGGGCTGTCACAGACGTTGGGAAAAATCACCACAATTGACGTACCTCCCTTTACCCAAACTAAAAACAGAAGAAGGGGGCTTAGGTGAATAGGCATCCTGCATTAAGCTGGATTAGCTTTTCTATTTCACAGTATTATTGAATGATCAGACTGTTGCAGAGCATCACAAGGAAAGGGCAATAGAGAGAAATGAAACAAAATGTAAAATTGTTCGGGATCTCTGTGTGAGAAATGAAAACTACACTGGATAATAGTAACAGAGACCTGAAGAGAGCAATAGCAACCACAATAGGATTTATATACCACTTCACAGTGCTTTACAGCCCTCTCTAAGCGGTTTACAGAGTCAGCATATTGCCCCCAACAATCTGGGTCCTCATTTTACTGACCTCCAAAGGATGGAAGGCTGAGTCAACCTTAAGCCAGTCAGAATCAAACTCCTGGCAGCAAATAGAGTTAGCCTGCAATACTGCAATTTAACCACTGTGCCACCTTGGCTCTTTATAAGAGAGCGCAGAGTATTCACTGCTAAATGGGCATCTGGTAGTGCAGCATCTTCAGTAATGTCATTGACTTATTTTGCCCTTAGAAAATTAACTCTTGTATGGAGGCACCAACTAGAAGACAATTATTCAGTTCTCCTCATTCAGGAAGTTATCTTCATAGAATTAAGCAAAATATCATTAATTCTTTGCAGACACAATCCAATCAACCAACCAACCAAAAATATATAGATACTATAGCAGTGATGGCTAACCTTTTTGCCGTCACGTGCCAAAAGCGGGGGTCATCGGGGGGGGTCACGGGTGCAGGTGCCCACATCCATAATTCAATGCACCCCACCCTCCTGTGCAGGCACACGTGACCCCCCCCAATTCCCCCCTGCTTTTGGCACGTGATGGCCCAGTGGGCCCGGTAGGCCCTTTTCCCTCCTTCCCCAAGCTCCAGAGGCTTTCTAGGAGCCTGGGGAGGGCAAAAACAGACTTCCCCATCCCCCCGGAGGCCTTCCGGAGGCCGGAAACAGCCAGTTTCCCGACTTCCGGTGGGACCAGAAGGCCTGAAAATCAGTTGGCTGGTGCGCGCTGGAGCTGAGTTAGGGCAACACTCGCGTGCCCACCAATATGGCTCTGCGTGCCACCTATGGCACCCGTGCCATAGGTTTGCCATCACGGTACTATAGCATGGACATCATCATAAGACTTCATACCCTTTTTGAAAGCTAACCGAGAAGAACAGTACTAGAATGGAAATCTAGTCCGATCCAGTCTTTGCAACTTAAGGTTGTAATACTTTGCTGAAGCACTCAAAGTTCTGCTTCAATTTTTCTCTGCTTCCTATCAAAAGCTACAGTTCCGTGGTTGGCATGATCATGATTAGCCATTATAGAAGATGGATGTTAGTTTAGTAGTGTCAAACTCAAGGCCCGGGAGCCGCATCTGGCTCCCAGGGTGCTTAGATTTGTCCTCTGGGACCACCCAGGAAACAGCGAAGGAATGGCCCATGGTGCCTCTGCCAGCAAAAACAGAGTTCCCGAGGGCTGCACGTGGCCTTCCTGAGCTCCATTTTCACTGGCAGAGGGTTGCAGGAGGCCATCACAGCCAAAAACAGAGCTCAGCAGCCAGTTTTCACTGGTGGAGCACTCAGGCCATCACAGGCGCCCCAGACACGAGTGACATCATGCTGGCCATGCCCACCCCAGCCCCCCAAGGTCAAACACCACCCTGATGCAGCCCTCAGTGAAATTAAGTTTGACACCCCTAGTTTAGAATGATAAGTAAGACCAGTGATTAACAGTGAATTATGAACCAGACCTTCGTGGCTCATTTAAAACCTCTGGACACATCACTATACGTGAACACAGTCTATATACCCATGATGGTGAACCTATGGCACGCGTGCCACAGGTGGCACGTGGAGCCATATTAGTGGGCATGCCAGCTCAGCTCTGGGGCGCCTGCGCCTGCTGGCCAGCTGATTTTCGGGCCTTTTGGGCCCACCAGAAGTAGGGAAACAGGCTGTTTCCTGCCTCTGGAGGGACTGGGGGGGGGTGGGGGGTGGGGAAGGCCCGTTTTTCTTTCTTACCTGGCTCCAGATCCTGTCTATTTATCTGGGAAGGGCGAAAACAGCCTTTCCCACTCCCTTGGAGGCCCTACGGAGGCTGAAAGGGCCCATTTCTTGACTTCCGGTGGGACAGGAAGTGATGTTTTTTGCTGTCCCCGGCCTCCAAAGACTCCTAGAGAGGCTCCTAGAGAGGCTCCTAGAGACTCCTAAAGAGGTTCTGGAGACTGGGGACAGCAAAAAACGTCACTTCCTGTCCCACCGGGAGTCAGGAAATGGGCCCTTTCAGCCTCCGTAGGGCCTCCAAGGGAGTGGGAAAGGCTGTTTTCGCCCTTCCCAGATAAATAGACAGGATCTGGAGCCAGGTAAGAAAGAAAAACAGGCCTACCAGGCCATCATGTGCGGGGGGGGGGAGGGCGGTTGCACGCACATGCGTATGGGCATGTGCGCACACAACCCCCCCCCGCCCCCCCCCCTCTCCTGGCACGCGATGTCAAAAAGGTTAGCCATCACTGCTATATACTATTGAATATTTAAGGTACTCCTTGAACCACTCAAACCACACTAGCAGGTAATTCTGAAACAAAGGTCCCATCTTTATTTTTGGGGGTTGGGTGGGATATTGTTGACTGATTAAAATTGCATGAGGAGAACAAGAACATATTTCAAGCCCTGTTCTACCTCTAACCTCCCAGTATTATTTTTGCTCCTTTGCTTGAAGATCTCCAGAAATTGCAAGTCTTTTACCTCTAGTGGCAGGTAGTTCTTGAACTACAACAGTTTGTTAAGTGACCATTCAAAGTTACAATGGCACTGAAAAAAGTGATTTATGACTGTTTTTCACACTTATGACTGTTGCAGCATCCTCATGGTCACACGATCAAAATTCAGGAGCTTGGCAACTATCTCATATTTATGACAGTTGAGGTATTCTGTGATTACCTTTTGCAGTCTTCCGACTAGCAAAATCAATAGGGAAGCCAGATCCTCTTAACAACCATGTCACTAATTAACAACTGCAGTGATTCACTTAACAACTGTGGCAAACAAGGTCATAATGTGGGGCAAAATTCACTTAAATGTCTCACTTAGCAGCTGAAATTTTGGGCTCAGTTGTAGTCGTAACTTGAGAAATACCTGTACTTTAGCTGAAAACAAAGACAAGAGGGAGGAGGGACGAGGGAGGAAGAGGAGAGGCAAGGAGAGGAGAAGAAAGGAGAGGAGAGGAGAGGAGAGGAGAGGAGAGGAGAGGAGAGGAGAAGGGAGGGGAGGGGAGGGGAGTGGAGAGAAGCAGTGGTGGGATTCAGCCAGTTATGTCCGGTTTGGGCGAACAAGTAATGGTGACTGTTGGAGGCTCTGCCCACCTGCCCAGACGTAATGCACGAGCAAAGAGCATGCGTGGAAGGCTGTGCGCATGCGCAGAGGAGGACGCATGCGTGCTCACATTTGCAAACCAGTAGGGAAGGTAAGTGAATCGCATCTCTGGAGAGGATAAGAAGTTGGACTGGATTTATCAATGCATGAGGGAATCCTAGAGCTACAGGTTAGATGAGGAACTGAAAAACCTTCCAGGAATAAGGTTGTGGCACATAGCATTTCCAGGTTGCCAAGAAAGCCAAATGACGCACTCCTCTGTCATAACCAGGAACTGAATTGTCCTGTACTTGGGTTGGCTCTCTGTTTCAGTTTAATTAGAATTATTATTCAATATTTGACTTTCAACTACTTCAAACAGCAACCAGTAATTGTCTCCAATAGGAACCTACTTCAAAATTACTGGAAGTTAGGAAACAAAACCTTTGTTTCTCCTACAGCGTCATTATCAACTCTTTCCCAAGACTCGCATGATAAGATGTTTTGACCACAATGATGTGGGTTCTTCAGACCTGGAGGCTTCCTATATGGAGAATATTATTTCACAAAGTTGACATTCCTCAATCAACACTTAAGTAGTATTGATTATTTCTCATCTTCTTTAATGCTGTGTTTATGAACAGCAATTTTGAGTTTACAAAAATGAAGCAAACAGTGAAGACTGAAGTTATTTTCAAAGCATGGTGTAAAGTAATCAAACCTTAATCTTCTTTCCTGTGCTATTTGATTTCTCCAGGATAAACACAGCCTCTCAAGCAAACCTTAGATTAATGAGAAATGTTGATAGAAATCCTGAACAGAAAAGGCTCAAGTCCCATTGAAGTGAATTGGAATATGTGCATAATGATGGTCTTCATTCTACAACTTTCATGTTTTCTCCAAGGAAAAGAAAAGCCAGATTTGCATTAATTAGGTCATTGTTATGCTGGCTTTTTATGACAACAGGATTATCAATAAATTGGGAGCCTCTATAAATACATGGAATTAATGGAATCAAATAATACTGTGAGCAAATGCAGGAAGAAATATTGTAGAAGTAAGATAAAGCAATTCTGGGAATGATTTAAATTATATGTGGAAGAAAGATTAATTCATAATCTATGGTCTTAACCTGGGTAAACCATAGAAATCTTGAGGGAAGGCATGAAGACACCTTTAAAAGCTACGATTTATTTGCAAATCTGGCCAATAAATGTTCTCTGTCTCTGTGTCTCTCTCTGTCTCTCTGCAGCACAGTATTCCTTCTATTTTCATGAGCCTATATAAAACCAATACAGACATATACACAAACCCCACTTGAGAATTATTATATTGCATGGGCATGAAAAAGATATTATAGGCTGCAATCTTATGAAGGGATAGAAAATTTGTTTATGATTTATTTTTTTCTGAATTAAAGAATGTAGCTGTAATACAGTGGATACTTTCTCCACTTAGATAATGTTGATTACCAACAGCACAAAGGAAATTCTTTTAGCTTTTTAAATGCATGCAAGCACACTTACATTTATTCATTTCTGATGCTTTACCCAACTTGGTGCATTCTAGAACTAAAATCATGGGACAATTACTATGGTAACTGAGGAAGATAGGAGTTGTATAATAGCACACCTGGAGTGCACTTATTTGGGGAAGGTTGGTGTAAACAGTGTGAGATGATCAAATTGGAAAATGCAGTTTTTGCTACATCATAAATGGCAAGAAGCAAATGGAATAATGGCCAAAGTTACAACTACTTTAATCCATCAAAGGATCTATCTGTTCAGGCTCAGGGACTATTTGGCCCAGAAGCATTTAATAAATTCAGCCTCAGCACATAAAGAAAAGTTTTTCTTACTTGAATCCATAAAAAAATAATAATAATCCCAATATACCCTGCATATAATTTCTGGCTACAGTTTAAAATTTCACAGGAGAATAAAGACATGTACAGCAATGGAATATCTGCAGCAGAGAACGAAAATGTGGAATTGTTTTGAACTTTCAGAAAAGAGTTCTTATTTTTCTGGACTAAAAAAATAGTATTAAATATTTTTACATTGATAAAGAAGTATTTCTTTCAGGTCTGTCGGAAGAGTATTTCCATCAAGCAATTCATTAAAACGGAGTTAAGTGTTAGTTCTTCATAGTTATTTAATAAAAATTGAGAGGAAACAACTTTCAAACACTGATGTGGAAATTAAGATGTCTGTGTTGGAAGATAACAAGTCAAATGCCATTGATTCTTCCCTACCTCAATACCTACTGACCAGGAGGAAGCAGGACTGATTAAATAAAAAGTTAAGGACTTTCATCTATATCCGTTCTTTGTTTATTGCTCTGCTGACTCTTCATTTAAGAGATGATAATCTGAGGTCAAGCCTTTCTGCATTTCTTACAGAATAGAATACAGAATAACAAGACTTGGAAGGGATCTTGGAGGTCTTCTAGTCCAACTCCCTGCTCAAATGGGAGATTTACTGGCACAAAGCACATACTCTTGGATTTTTTTTAGGTGTTAGGTTTTGTTTATTCTTATATTTCTTGTAGTGTGTGTGTGTGTGTGTGTGTGTGTGTGTGTGTGTGTGTTTCTTTTTCTCTTTTGTAGGCTTCATATGCTTTTCTATCTAGCCAGGTTTCTACCTACGTAAACTATGATGTTCTGCCGCCCTGGTTCTGTGAAATCTCATTCACATATACATACATACATACATACATACATACATACATACATACATGTAGGTCTTTGATTATTTGGGTTTTTCCCTCATAAAATCGGAAGTGTCTTGGCGACGTTTCGACACCAAGTCTCATTCGTCATCTTCAGGCTGGTGTTCTCGGCTTCGTGCTTCCAGGAGCAATGTGTGATCGCAGCTGTTTCTTCCTTTTAACTGCCAGTGGGGGTGTGAACTGATTGGGTGGGAGCATGGCTGTGTTCTGATTGGGTGGAGGTGTGCTTTGATTGGATGGGGGCCTGGCTGTGCTCTGATTAGATGGGGGGGGGTTGGCTGTGCTCTGATTGGCTGGGGGTTTGCTCTGTTTGAGTGGGGGCTTGGCTGTGCTCGGGTTAGTCTGTGTAGCAGGGGGATTTGAGCTGGTGAGCTGCATTGCTGTTGTTTGGCTTCACGTTCGTGGTCATGCCACATCGTCATGGTGGGTGTCAGTTTGCTTCATGTATGGATTGGAGGGGTTTAAAGTGGCCAATGATGCAGCTGTGGTTTGGCTTCTGGTCTGTGGTCGTGCCTCATCATCGGTGTGGGTCTGGGTTTGCTTTTTGCATGGAAGTGTGGTGGTGATATCCTGTGTGGTTTTCGTGAGTGTGGGTCTGGTGTCATTCTTTGTGTTAGGGACTCATTTGTCAATAAGGGCAGGTTTCCAAATGGCTGGTAGGCGGCAGGTTTCATCTTGTTTATTCATGCTGTGTGGGCATTTTTCTATCTCAATGGCTTCTCTGATTATTCTGTTGTTAAAGTGTTCAGTTTTGGCAATAGTTCTGGTCTTTTTAAAGTCAATTTCATGTCCTGTGGCTTTAAGGTGTTGGACCAGGGAAGAAGTTGGTTCCTCTTTTCTGACTGAGTTCTTGTGTACTTCAATGCGTGCACTTATTCTTCTGTTGGTTTGTCTGATGTATGTGGTGGGGCAGGCGGTGCATGGGATTTCATATACTCCTTGGTTTTCTAACTCAATTTTGTCTTTGGGGTTTCTTAGGATGGTGGATATTTTTCGGTTTGTGCAGAATGCTGTCTTGATGTTGTGTTTGTGGAGGATCTTGCTAATTCTGTCTGTGGTGCCTTTTATGTATGGGAGGAGGGCTTTGCCGTTTTCTTGTTCTCTGTCTTGGATTTTAGTGGGGGTTTCTTTTTGGATTAGGTTGGTAATCTTATTTCTTTGGAATCCGTTGGATGTTAGTACGTTAGTGAGAGTGTGTAGTTTGGTTTTTAGGTGTTGTTCGTCAGCTAAGCGTTTTGTTCTGGAGATGAGTGTCTTGGCTACGGAGTTGATCTGTGCTGGGTGGTGGTGTGAGCGTGCGTGCAGATAGCGGTTTGTGTGTGTTTTCTTCTGGTAGTTGGTGTGTCCTAGGGAGCCATTGGATTTCTTGTAGACTAAGACATCCAGGAAGGGAAGTTGATTGTTAGCTTCTGTTTCCATGGTGAATTGTATTTTGGGGTGTAGGCTGTCATTACAAACCTCTACATGGAACACTTTGAAACTCAAGCTCTAGAAAAATCTGATCACAAACCCAAACTTTGGCTCAGATTCGTAGACGACACCTTCATAATCTGGCCACACGGGAAAGAAAAACTGGACTACTTCCTCACACACCTCAACAGCCTACACCAAATTCCAGTTGCTTGGAAATATAAATCAGTAAAGTCATAGGTATTCTTTAGCTGCATTCCTACATATTCTGACTAGGATAAAGTCCAGCTGAATTCTCAAGGACTTGGTCAAGTTAGGCATAGAATAGCACCGAATGAATGAAACATGAAATATGTCCTTCGACAGTTATTTATGTCTTGGACAAAGCATTGAAATGTTAATGTTTACTTATGTTTCCAGCAAAGTAATCTTTTGTCCTCTTAACATCAATACATCACACATTTATATCAAGAAGTGAACATATAAAAAAAGAAATAATTGAAGATCAATATCTAGCTTCAAAAACCTATCTGCGGTTTAAAATTCATTCTACCAGCAGATTCTATAGAAGATTCAGTTGGAAGTAAATATACGTATTTTTACAAAAAGGAATATTGAACAGTGTCGCAGTGTGTAGAGCCTGGCATTCAGGCAGGAGAGAATAAAGGAGAGAAACTTTAGTCCAAGGAAATGAAATCTCAGCAGTATACGCAGATCAGGGAACCAGGTGGATGCTGCAGAGTGTCAGATTAGATACTATTCACAAGAAGAAGAGTAGAGTAAATGGAGGTAGCAGAGGCTGCATTTGCAGGTGCGCAGCAGGTGCCGTATTTTCAAAACAGGATTTACCTCAACTTGTTGAAATTGGAATGGATGCTTTGGCTTTTCACAGAGATGAAATGAAACTTTTAAGAAATGTAGCACTTCTTGAAAATGCACTCGCTCACATTCATGAGTGACTTTGAGCACAGCAGGCTATAAGCCATTAGGAGGCTTCTCAGGCTGGAACTGCGGCTTACACATACACTATGTGGGCACTATCTAAAGCTGCAAAACAAAAGCAGCCACTGAAAGACATGAATGCAAATTTGTTTTGGAAGATGATCACAGGAAGGTGTTGCCTCTCCATTATGATGCATAAACTGCTCCTTGCATCATTAAAAATTGCATTAGATGCTGATCCTGAAAAATGGGCAAGTTTGACTCCCTGCTTTTCAATGGCATGATGTAACAGCATGGTTGTTAGGAAGTTCCAAACTGGGATTACAGAGGAATGGGCCATTTCAAAGTCTCTTAAAAGTCCTTCTTTTTCTTTAACTTGAATTTCATTCATCCCATTTCTGCCTTAGCTTGAAACTTTTTGCTAAAAAAAAAAAGTCACCTTTCTTTTTGTGCAGCTGACTTGAACATTCATTTAGTCATTTATCCCAAATGTCCAAATAAAAATTCTGGGAGAACTGTCACAATATGAAGGGCATCAACTCTGGAAAGTTGGTGGGAGGAATGATACATTCCAGATAATGAGAACAAACTAGGGTTTTCAAAGTCGGTGGAGATGCACACATTCAAATTATTTATAACTGTTGAATCAGTCTGGATTCCTGGCAACAGTCTGGAGAATTCTATCCAGTTTTTTGGCAACATTTTGGGGGTGGTTTGTCTCTCACTTTGGTTGAGAGAGAGTGATTAGCCAAGTCTTAAAGATAGCTTCAAGCCTAAGGTAGGACTAGAACTCACAGTCTCCTGCTTTCTAACCTGGTGCTTTTAACTATTACATTGTTGGCTCTATGATGATTACTAGATGAAAACCGGAGGTTTTCTATTTCTTCCTGCTGCCATCTAAAGTCATCCAGAATTTTTCAACCTAGCCTTTTATGAACTATCTGTTTAGGCTCATTTATAAAGATACAGGACAAATATCACTTTAAAAAATCAATTTATTCTAAAGTTAAAGAAATGACAACTTCTGTGATAGAAAAAGGTTTTAAGGCAGAAATACGGGTAATTGTTTTAGATATCATACTCTAACTGTATTAACCTATAGTTAATAATAACATATACTAACTTCCACTCTCTCCTTTCATCTTGTGTCTTGCCAAGACATTGTTAACCTTAACATTGACATATATTTAGCTTCAAGTAGCTCGAAGCATTCAGCTGTAATGATTCTAAAGTGTTATTTGCATTATAGGAAGGAATCTAGCTGATCTAGCTAGCAAATAATTAAGTACATTTTTAAAGCTACATGCTACCATTTAGTGATTTTTTTAATGCAAATCAGATAAGGAAACAAGGGAAAAAAGGAAAGGTGTGGGAGAACCAAGACAGATATTACATGAGTATAAAAGGTTGCGTAGACCTAATGATTAACCACGGAAATTTTGCTTGCCACACCAGTGCGTACTAAAATGTGTAGAGGAAATATGGAATCATCTTGAACGAGGAAGGAAGAGCTTATAGTAAGACAAAGGTCAGGCAAAGGGGACCTGAGCCCAGGCCAAGGAAGTAACATGAGAAAACATCTCAGACAAGCCCCTCCCTACTTCACATGAAAATGGATGGAGAGAGGAAACACTTTCAGACTTGCAAGAGTTTATTATTGTAGCTGTTACAATATAAGTAGTCCTGACCAGTGGTGGGATTCAAAATTTTTTACTACCGGTTCTGTGGGAGTGGCTTGGTGGCCGTGGCATGGCTTGGTAGGTGTGGCTTGGTGGACATGGCAGGGGAAGGTTACTGCAAAATCTCCATTTTCTCCCAATCAGCTGGGACTCAGGAGGCAGAGAATAGATGGGGGCGGGACCAGTCAGAGGTGGTATTTACCGGTTCCCGGAATTACTCAAAATTTCCGCTACTGGTTCTCCAGAACTGGTCAGAACCTGCTGAAACCCACCTCTAATCCTGATCTATATATCTTTGGTCTTAGTCTGGTCTATCTTGTAGGGCTGACAAAATGTAACTGCCCTCAGATGTACAGACAGCCACACCTGGCTTTGTAGATTTCAATACTTGGTTTTGCTCCAACTAAGATCCTGGCCCCCTCCCTTGAAAAAGATTGGATAACTAATTGTCCCTGCATTGTGTTGTATTTTCTAACCCTTTCCTAACTCTTTGTTTTAAAAAAACAGATCAGTTCTTATCAATGGTGTCCACAGGGAAGGCAGATACCAAAAATTGAACCATGCCATGTGATCATCATGAATCATGTGATGAAACCTCTAACCTTTCAGAATATGCCCTATAACACTGCATGCACTTGGAAAAGGCCTTGCATCATTTTGACAAATATGATGAATTGAGAAGATGCCATTGAAAACATGTATTTCCCAATTAATTAGGGTGTTGTTTCGGAGTAGAGTAAAATGCTTCTTCCTTTCCTTGGTTTCTTGTGAAATCCAGTGGTTCTCTTGGACCTTCAGGCACTGCTGCAAGTTCACACTTTGCAAAAGGCTGCATCCTATTTAATTTGTTTTATTCAACTAATTTAAAAATAATCTACTGAGACTGGAAGGTTTAGATTTTGAAAAAAATCTAATTGAAAAATTCTACCACATAAAGACATTCTGCAGTCACTGGTGATCTTAGAGGGTGGGAGGCACCAATGACTACACTTAGGTCTTAACATAATTGTATCAATGATGCAACTTACATTCTTGGATCAGATATCAGAAATCAATTACATAATCACATCATTTAAGTAATGACATCATGATGCATTTGTCATCACTTTATAACAGGGGTGTCAAACTTGATTTCATTGCGGGCCACATCAGGGTTGTGTTTGGCCTCCAGGGGCTGGGGTGGGTGTGGCTAGGTTGGGCATGGCCAACTCAACGTCACTCGTATTGGGGGAACCTGTGATGGCCTGAGCGCTCTGCCAGCTACAACGGCCTCCTGCAACCCTCTACCAGTGAAAATGGAGCTCGGGTGTTCTGCCCCAGCTAAGAAATCCAAAGAATGCAGCACACACAAAGTCCGTACAAACCTTAGTTTACTAATTAAGGACTACTAATGAGCTTTCTTAGTAGTTGTTCAAACACAAATACAATTTAAATCAGTCTTTTCTGAACAAGGGCTGTTAATTTAACTTTATTAACAGCCGACAAGAATCCAAAGAATAATAACTCAATTCTGAGGCACAGTATTTCAGATAACCATAAACTTACTGTGGTTGGCAGAATGCCTAGAAGCAATTTGCAGGAAAACTGACAAGAGATAAACAAGAGCCGAATCAAACGTTTCTGGAATCAAGACGCGAAGGAATATGAACGAAGTTGTTTCCTGCTAATTGCATCAGTCATCGTCCTTCCTTATATAGGCTAGGGGAGTGGCCAATTAGCCCCAAGCCTTACTCTTGAGGAGACTTCCTCCTGAGGAGCCACTCCTGCCTTTTAACAGCTCTGCGCACTTGTGCATTGAGAAGAGGCTCCTCCTCTTCTTCCTCTTCACTTATGGGAGTTTCTGGAGGTTCTGAAGGCCCTGGCTGAATCCCCGCCTCTGCCACCACATCTTCTCCAGTCTCCTCATTGTCTGACTCAAGCTCCAGCTGCACAGGCTGCTGGCGCAGCACCACACCAGCCTCCTCGCTGTTGGAATCACCTACTAACTGCACAGGCTGCTGACAGGCCACAACATCGGGAGGACCACCTGCTGCCCTTCCATGCTCTGTTTTCACTGGCAGAGACACCGCGAGATGGTCCTTCACTGTTTCCAGGTCGGCCCTGAGGGCCAGATCTAAGCAGCCCACGGGCCGGATCCAGCCCGCAGACCTTGAGTTTCACACCTGTAGTTTATAACATCATGAATGTCAGAGATATCTATGCCTCCAGCCATTTAATGTTAGTTATACAATAACTTCAGGGAAATGAAGCTTCTCAAGGGCACCAAAATAATTATTAAAACCCCTCAAGCACCTATAAATATGTATCATATTCCAAACTATATAAGCAATACTGTACTTACAGGAAGACTTAAGACAGAGAGAATGATTAAGGGAACTACCAGCCTGCTTTGAAAGGTCTACACTAATTGTGAAATGATATAGCTCAAATTTCAATAACTATACCAAGGGGCTATTGATAATCACATTGATCACAGCAGCCTGAATCATATAACAGAATCCATAAAGCAAAATAATCTTCCCTGCCTTTTCTTTAATATATCTGTTTAAAGTCCTTCCTCTCTATAGCAATCATGCTGTCCGCATCAGGCCAGGCTTTTTAATCACCCGGATCAATTGCAACAATTACTTTACAGGCCAAATCAATCTCAGCTATTTTGACTCCACACACTGAATGCAGGTCCCAAATGAACTTCAGTCCTTTTGAAATGTACACAAGTATTTACCCACCAATGCAAAAGATATAATTCAGTGACTTTGAAGATTTCAGTATTCATTGTGATTTTCTTATACTTCCTACCTTCCAGATGCCTTGTGAGTGCATCTTATGAAAGCATAAGATTGGGGAAGGTTTGCCTAGTTAATTACTGTCAGCATTTGGAAAGGGCCATATAATACTGTGAAATAAATTAACAATCCTCTTCCCAGTATTTAAACAAATTAGATGCAGTCTATCTCCCATACAGCTATTGGAGGACATTATAAGCTATCTATCTTGATCTAAAAGCAGCCAGATAACCTTGTCAGTAAAAAGACCCCCAGCTCATCTTATTACTTTCCTCCTGTCAGTTTCCATATCTTGCTAAAGCAAAACATGAAGATTAGCCCATTTTTCAAAACTCCATTAAAAATCTTAATTCTTTTTTTCCTTCTACCATAAGTCATTTCACTATCTCAGGATTGAACTAACAATATTCAGTAATGATTCTTAAAAATCAACAATAATTATCTACTAGTCTAAGACCAGAGTTAAGTCAATGTTATGTTGGTTCAAGTTTCACAAAAACAGAAGCTTGAAAGCTCAAACTAACGTTTCAATAGATATAACCCATTTCTTATCATCCTGTCAGCTGTGTTGACTGGCAGTTTTACATCTGTCCATCTCCATTTGTCCTTGATCTCTCCAACCATAATACAGATGAGAAAAATGGAGTACCTTTAGTCAAAAAAGATGTTTAAATTCTATTTCTCCACTGTCTTTTGGAACTCCTAAAATTAGCTACACTGTTAGAAGGAATCTTCTTGTTGAGTTGGTTGCTAAGTCATTGGTAGGATGGATTAAACAAGACAGTGAAGGGTACCCAAAACGCCTGTTTTGGTATCCTTTACTATTTTTTTTGTTGATCAACAGATCATCACTTTGAAGAGCATTACAATTTTAAAAGTGCAAGTTTTTTTTTAATCAGCCACATTAACCCCAAACCAGATATGGTTGAAAATGTCAAATGGTGGCTACAATAGTGTGATTGAAAGTGTTTATTATGTGTAAAATGCACATAAAAATCAGGCAGAGCTTCATCCACATCCTTATGGCTACCATTTTTACTTTTTTAAAACCTGTAGACAACCCCTATAGAACACAGTTAGCCAGTTTGTTGGCATATCCAACATGAACCTGAAAACACGGTTGGCATATCCAACATGAACCTGAAACCTTGGAAGAAAAGCTGTTTTCCCATGCCTTATACTGAAAGTTAGTTATTGGGAGTGGCCCCCTCAATGCTATCTTCTGCTCTTGGAAAATATGGTTAACATGAAGTCCTTTCTTCCAGACTTGGAGCTAGAGCTGCTACAGAAATGAGATTAGGCCAACTGTTCCATCTTTATTTTTTCCTGCTGTGGCCTTGTGCGATATGTCTGTGAAGCAGAAAAATCACTGATGAAAGCACAACAATTAAGTGTAATAACAGGGAATGTTGGTCTGTCAGCTTCCACAAAGATTTGGGATGTTCTCCACTGGCTGTTCCTCTAATTCTTCAGTGAACTGACAGTAGTTCTTTTACCCATAATTCATTGCCTGACCAGGCATGCTGATTTTCAGCACACTGAACAGGGTAAAAGTATTCCATTAGCAATATACCGGTACTGAGAAAGCAAGAGGATTGCCCTTTGGAAAGGTTCCAGACCTAGTTGAGCTTTGCAAGGGGAAAATGCAAATGTTAATGTTTAAAGGAAGGGATGAATAGCAATTAAAGTGAGGAATTGAATTGTTGAGCAAAGACAACAGTGAACTTTGTGGCACTGCTTCAAAATGAAGAGGTACGAATTTGCTTCTCTCAGCCTTCAGGTGGATACAATGAGGGACTAGGAAGTTGTATCCTGAGCAAGCGTGGTTCATTTTGGGCAAGCACATAGACTTATTTTAAAAATATCAGACAATCCTAAAAGAGAGGTTGGTGTGATAGGAAATGAGAAACATCACAGTCCCATTGACCCTGTGAATAAAGGCAACGTTTCAATTTCTGCAAGCTTGAAATATACGATAGTTTCATCCCCTTTCTTTACAGTTTGATGAGTTTCCAATAGAAGGTAGCCTGTATGTAAGGAAGTCAGAGACACTGCTACATAACTATATAGGCATTTAATAAAATGCCACTTCCATTTAAATTATATGATTCAAAGTAATCAATAGGAATAAATGGCAACCAATAGGTGGCATTAAAGAAATACAGTTGTTTATCTCTGTATCCGACATATAATGCTCATCTAGCTTTTTTCAGGCCCCTATATGGTATATCTAAGGAATAATTCCACAAGAGGAATCAAAATGAACTGCATATATTAAACAACAAGCATTCATTGGAGCAACTGACCCATAAATGAAGAGAGCTAATTTGGTATAGTGATTAAACTAGAAACTGAGAGACCAGAAGTTCTACTCTTGCCTTAGAAACAAAACCAGTTGGGTGACCTTGGACTCTTTCTCTGTCCTAGGAAGAGACAATCTTCTGAACAATCTTTGCAAGAAAACTGCAAGGACTTATCCAGGCAATTTCCAAGAGTCAAAAAATTGACTTGAGATCTCTCTCTCTCCCCCCCCCCCTCTCTCCCTCTCTCTCTCTCTCTCTCACACACACACACATATGAAGAAGAGTTTCCATCTTTTCTTTCTATCATTTGTTTTGTTTTTTAATCTCTACAACTGGGGAATAACTAACAGAAATGAAATTGACAGAAAGGAAAGATGTAAACTCTGGTTCCCAGGTTTGACCATTTAGCTCAGGGTTGTCGAACCCGCGGCCCAGGGTCCAGATGCGTCACGTGATGGCCACGCCCACGCCTTGTTTAGCGAAGGGGGGGGAAATCCTGATACATCACGTGATGCTACCATGACGATGCGAGTTTGACACCCCTGATTTAGCTCAAAACCAATTCTTTCATCCCAACATTAATAATCAATTAAAGAGACAGAATAGACAGTATTTTTGTGTTTGAAAAAGCGGACATGTTCTGCGGACACAAAGCTTTGTCTGCACAAGTTATTTTTAGGCAGGAATAGCATCATTATCATTAATCACTATCACTAATATCACTCTCTGTGGTCTCTCACTCTCTGGTTCTGTGGTCCACAAGGCAACCACCATCCCCTTGGCATCTCTTCCTACACATGTTGATGCCAAAATGTGCATTATTGCATTGCAATGAAATCACTGTCTTTTTTTACTTGTATAAGTTGCATGTAAACATATAAATGATATATACATAGATGATATGTTTGTATCACAATGTCACAATGGGTATTTCATCACTTGTCTTTGCCTCACCTCCTCTGTACACGGCCCCTGCCTTGACTACTCTTGATTCATTGCCAATATTGTTCAGCTCTTCACTATAAATGGTGGTGAATTAAAAAGAAGAGGCACAACTGCACATTTTATCACAAACATAACATTCATTTATGCTATCATTAACATAATATTCATTAGGAGACATTCCTAAACCGTATCAGAAGATATTACACATAAAGGCCTCTAGATAGCACCTTCAGAGAACAATATTTTACTCCTAGAATGAAACTGCTGCAAGCTTTAATCAGGGAGAAATAATAACTTCAGAAGCACAATTTAGGATTTCATCAACAGTAACCCCTAATAAAACACTTTAATAGTTTTTATTGGACAGAAGTATATTATGTGCTTTAATCGGAACTTGCTGTACCTGTTGCCATTTTAATCAGATTGATTTTAAATCTGGCACATTTATAGAGTTCATCAAGTTTCAGGTTGTTAACAAGAGGGGCAATATTTTTAAGCAATAAAATGCTGAAGCTTTAAACCTTTGTTTTAAATCAATACCATTTTAATCACAGTTCTCTTGTGGAATGTGAAAAACAAGTACATTACAGCAAAAAGTAATTCACTAAACCATGTCCCCATTAGTGATATATAGTGATTTTGTTGTGTCAACTAGTCTTCATTTAAAGTAATCAGAACCTTCTTCAGGATTTGAGGTCTCTGTCCGTTTACATTTGTCACATGATTAACAATATATAAAAGTGGAGGGGTTTTGATTACATGATCATGACCACCATCTTGGTTTTTAAAATTCTCCTTCCACAGGAATCACTGGGATTAACTGCAGTTATTTTCGCACAATCATGATTGGGTATCAACAGATCATTTTGTACATCACTAATGGGCAAATGAATTAAATTGCAGCACGGCATTTTATATTTCAGGTTTTTGAGAAGTACTGACCTGTGATGGTTGCTTTGCTGTATAAATGGCTAAAAATGGAATTCCTTGTTGCTGCAAAGATCTGAGAAACCTTCCAATTATTTCATCTGTAAAACAGAACAATGTTATAATAGTTTATTAATGCTATTAAATTCATATTTGGGAATATAGTTAAATCTGTACCCTTATTATTAATCTCTAAAAGTTCATTTTAGAGAAGTTAAATGGAAATTTAGCAATACAGGGGGGAAACATTGGCTTGCCCTAAAACTTTTTGCATATCATCAGATGCAAGAAATCATTCCAAAGATTAAGCATTGTGGAAATGATTCAAGATAAGTCTAACAGGGCTATCAAAGAGCTTCAAAGAAAATTATTGGAAATTACAGGTAGTCCTCAAGTTATGGCCGTAATAGAGCCTGCCCATCATGGCCATAAATCATGATGGTTACAACTCTAGTCACCCCCAAGACTGACCCAACTTTACAACCTTTTTATGTGATGGTCATAAAGCAATCACCACAGTTATTAAGCAAACACTGCAGTAGTTAAGTCAGTCAAAGGATCGCTATGGGCAAGTTTTGCCAAAAAAAAGGAAGCACTGACTCTTGGCAAAACCATTACAAAACACAGTCAAATGACCATGGAACACTGCAAACATCCATCAATGCAAGTCACTGAGCAGTTGAAATTAATTAATTAATTAATTAATTTATTTATTTATTTAATGCAATTTATATGCCACCCTTCTCCTGAAGGACTAAGGCTGGCTTACAAAGAAAAAAAATACAACAATTTAAATTTAAATGTAAATTAAAATCCAGTTAAAATTAATTAAAATTATTACACTATAAAAGCCCCTAAACGGGTCAGTCCATTTGATGAAAGAGCCACGTCTTCAGTTCGCGGTGGAAGGAGAGGAGGTTGGGGGCTGTGCTAAGACCAGTGGGCAAACCATTCCAGAGGGTTGGCGCTCCCACAGAGAATGCTCTCCCTCTGGGAGCCGCCAGCCAACATTGTCTGGCCGACGGTACCCTGGGAGGATGGCAGAAGATGCTCCTGCATGTGAAATGCAGTCACATGTCCATGAAGTAGTGGCAGTGGTGTCCATTGGAACTTCAAGGAAGTCCATCATAATTTCAAATCATTGAGGAGTGACCAGTCTTAGTCTGAGGCCCACATAGGAGACAGTGAGATCCAATCAAGTCCAATATTTTATTTGTTTACAAATTAAAGCTATAACTAAGCTACTATATATATATCCTAAGAGATTCTATTGAATAGTTATCCTGAACCTCCCCATCCACCACCTCATGCCTTCCAGCTCAGGACTGTGCAGACTCTTGACCGGGTCTTCTTCTGGGAAAGTTCTGAGTTAGCAAAATTCTCCCCCTTTGCTGCTGCAGGTGCACATTCCATCACAATACCACAGACATATGCAGTATACACATAAAACTGTATTGTTCACAAGACTACACAACCTACTGTTACATCTTTCTAGTTCCAGAGTTCACTGTGACCAAAACAGCTGAAAATTAGCACAGTCATTTTCTGCCATTTTGAGTTAGGAAATAGCGTTGTTGAATATGGCCCAAATAGGCTTAAAATATATTCCAAAAGACAATGGGTATTTCTAAAATCCAGGAAAACAGAAACAAAAACCTCTCCCTGCTTGTTAAAGTCTTCAGGATCTTCTTAAATGTTAAATGTAGTCGTTGATTTATGACCACTGTTGGGATCAGGATTTGTGTTGCTAAGCAGAACAGTTATTACATGCCCTATTTTACAATCTTTTTTTTTTTGCAATGGTTGTTAAGCAAATCACTGCAGTTAAGGGAACTATGCAATTGTTAAGCAAATCTGGCTTTTCCTGTTGATTTTGCTAGTTGGAAACCAGCTGAGAATGCGGCAATCACATGACCCTGGGATGGTGCGAGTGTCATAAAGGAGCCTGAGTGGCGCAGCATTTAACATCCAGCTGCCTGCAATTACTGTAAGTTCGAATCTCACCAGGCTCAAGGTTGACTCAGCCTTCCATCCTTTCTAAGGTGGGTAAAATGAGGACCCGGTTTGTGGGGGCAATAAGCTGACTTTGTATAAAATATACAAAAGTATGAAGGCTATTGCTTAATGCCTTGTAAGTTGCCCTGAAGGGCGGCATATAAATAAGAATAATAAAAAAAAAAACCCAACCTGCAGCACTTCGATCATGTGACTGTGGAGATGTTGTGATGGTTCCAAATGCAAAGACAAATTGTAGGTCACTTTTTTCAATGCCACTATAACTTCAAACTATCTGTGGTCACTATAAGATTGCCCACACCAGTAAAGCTGTTATTCTTCACACTTTTTCATGGAAAGAAGGGCTATCAACTTTGGTAAATTTGCTGATTTACCAAAAGATTGGGCAAAGTTCTCAAATAATACACTCAAAGCAGTGTAACTTGAACCAAAAGAAGGGATATTAATTTATATGCAAGTTGAAATCCCATAATGCACTGTTTCTCAATCTTGGTAGCTTGAAGATGGATGGACTTCAATTCCCAGAATCCCCCAGCCAGCAGCGCTGGCTGGGGGATTCTGGGAGTTGAAGTCCACCCATCTTCAAGCTTCCAAGGTTGAGAAACACTGGCATAATGGATACCTTTGGCATATGCATTGTTGGTTTTGAATTGTAGCTTTACTTTTTATATTCTGCTGTTGTTCTTACATTTTATTAGTTTTCTTGAGTCTTCCAGAGAGCAGTTAGGCAGGTATAACACAAATATGTAAATTAAAATTAAAAAAAAAACAAAAATATTCCTCTCCAGCACAATAAACAGCTATTTTTCCTTTTATATTTACTGATCATCTCATCCCTTGCCAAAGTTCTTTCTCGTTTATTCTTTGTAGGTATGTTTATTTAATCACCTACCATTTTCCATGAGCTTGTTTTGAGTGGGAAGTTCATCTTTTCTGCATGAAAAAAATATTGAAAGGAAAATGAAAATTTTACAAAAGTAACTAATAGGTAAACGTTTTGCATTTAAAAAACATTTCACTTAAAAAATATTTAATATACTTTCAAGAAGAAATAAAAAACATATGGTTTCATATTGAAATATTGTAGCAAAGATATTATGTTGTATTTATCATTATCAGTGAATGTTTTGACAAATGATATAGTCCTGAAATAAATAGGGGATCCATTAAAGGAACGTTATTTTGGGTAGAAAGTGCTGAAAGTTATGAATATAAACACTAAACACAATTTTTAATATGCCTGAGAAACGAGGCCTGCTTTGTGCAATATTAAAACAACTTTAGTATCATTTAAAATGTCATATGATGGCTTATGTATTCCAGTGATTTGCATTAAGTCTGCAAAATGAAGAATAATTAGCCCCACATAATAGCATAAAGATAAGAGTGAGTTAAACCTAATATTTCAAAATGATATGATGATGATGATGATGACGATGGCTACAATAACAGCAACAGCAACAATATGATAGAAATGCACCCAGGTAAACATGCCATGTCTAGTTTGCGTTTTTTATTTACGATTATTTCCTCCCTAAGGGATCAAATGTTTGGGCAGTAATTTGCTCTTTCAGAAAGAAAAGGAAAACTGGTTAAAAACAAACTGACAGCAGAACAATTTTTATTGAATAAGACAGATAATCAGGTTTTTGCCAGTCTTAATAACTTAGGCTTCAGTTGAATGATTTTTACCTAATAAGATTGCTGACAACACCTATAGAACAGCCTAAAATGAGAGATCATGGCAAAAAAGAAACCAAATGAGAGAGAAATTTCTATTTGAGATAAATAGATCCATTCAATGTGTCCAATGTATCCTACATAAACCATTTCAGGATTTTTTAGTGTAAGCATAAAATCTGGAGCTGTTTCTTCAAGTTGGTTCTTTCCAGATGTGTTAGGATTTCATGTACAAGTAGTCCTCAACTTACAACCACAATTGAGCCCAAAATTTATGTTGCTAAGTGAGAAATTTGTTAAGTGAGTTTTGCCCCATTTTACGACTTTTCTTGCCACATATGTTAAGTGAACCACAGCTGTTGTTAAATTAGTTGTTAAGTGAATCTGGTTTCCCCATTGACTTTGCTTGTCAGAAGGTTGCAAAAGGTGTTTACATGACCATGGGACACTATAACCATCATAAATGTAAGTCAGTTGTCAAGCATCCGAATGTAAATCACATGACCATGGGGATATTACAATGATCATAAATGTGAAAAATGGTCATGTCACTTTTTCAGTGACACTGTACCTTCAAACGGTCACTAAGTGAACTGGTTTAAGTCAAGGACTACCTGTATCAAGGAAACCCACTTTCATTATGATTATATTCCTCACTATTGGGAAGCAGAATGCTCTCTTCTGATACTTTACAAGTTTGCTCCCATGATTCCATCTATGTATTCTTTTAAAATTTGGAAGGACTTGTGTGCATCTCAAAATAATATAGGAGAATCTTTGGCTGTTGGATCTTCCTGTATTTAGGGAAAATACATTACTGATTATAACTTATAACTCCTTTTCAATTGACATTATTCTTACATAAGATCTAGTATTTAAGAAACTTCTCAGCTTGCAAGATGTCTAGTCCTTATGAGAGTTCATACCTTCTGATTGGTGGTAGGTTTATCTCAAATAAATTGGGTCTGGAGATATTCACTCTTAGCTTTGATATGTCAGAGCTGTCTACATTTACCAAGTTCAAGTTCAGAGTCTTCTGGAGGTGGCCTGAAAAGTGACTGACAGCATAACAGTCAACTGCTGGCAAAACCAATGAAGATGATGAAGTCTCAAGAAGCTCCTGCAGTAAATACAAATAGAAGTTAATTATGAGGTAGATAATTAAAGACCTTAAGGGGGTGATTGCTTTTTATACTCTGATCAGCTTTGATTACAGTCTTTTATAGTTTCCATTATGCAAAATAAATTCTATTACCTTCAATAAGCATTTGACAAGCAATTTCATTACACAAACAACCCAGTAATGAAAATCACCTTGTGGAAAACAACAAGGAAAAAGTTCAATATTGATAATGTCCTACATGTTTTGGAAATAAGTAGGTATGAAACTGGCTGTTTTGCAACCAACCTACCAAGAAGTAAAAAGCACTGATATGTAATATGGTAACAAATGGGATCTTTTGAGAGCTGCTAATGCCCTGCCAGTAAATTCATGGCTATACTCATACTTGATGACCAAACTGTAACACTGAGTGAACGGCTCACATGTGTGAATGGTAATTTTTTTTTTCACACATCCCTTAAATGAAATGTTCGAACCTAACTGGCTCAAAGTTGACTCAGCCGTCCATCCTTCTGAGGTCGGTAAAATGACCCAGACTTTTGGGGACAATATGCTGACACTGTAAAAGAGAGAGGGCTGTAAAGCACTATGAAATGGTATATACCGTATTTTTCAGAGTATAAGAAGTGTATAAGGGTGCATCTTTTTCTAAACTTTTTTCAGCCCTAATGAGGCACTAGTGATCTTCCGTGCTTTGCCTGCTCCCTCCGACTCTCAGCTGTGCTTTAGAAGCTTTTTTTCAGCCCTAACAAGGTGCTAGCAAGTGAAGCAATCTCTGTGCTTTGCCTGCTTTTCTCATTGCTTCTCTTTCCAAAGATCAGTTGTGCTTTAGCAGGGGATAAAAAAGTGTGCACTCAAAACCAGCAAACTAATGTGCTGAAGCTGACCAGACTAAGGATGCTAGCCAGATAAATACCTGCTAGGCAGATTCCCTCCCCCCCCCCACTATTTTCCTCCCCAAAAACTAAGCTGCGTTTTATACTCAGGTGCATATTATACTCCAAAAAATATGGTAAGTCTAAAAGCTATTGCTATTGCTACTCTTCTTAAGGAGACAGGAAAGAAAATGTTAGCCAAGAAGCATGAACGCCAGATTGGTGACTTGGGGTCAGTCACTCTCAGTCCAACCTTATTATTGTGGGGAAAATAGGAGAAGGAAGAAGTATTAGATATGTTTGCCACCTAGAATTCCTTACAAAAATAATATAGGCAGGATAAATAAATGAAACAAAAATAAAAAATTATATAGTACTTTCTGTTCCCAGGGCTGTCTCTAGGTTGTGGTGAAAAATGTCAAGATGCCAATGCACTTCAAACACAGAATTTTAACTATACTATTGCAGTTGCCATCTTGAGATTTTTCACTATACTCTGTGAATATTCCCATTTGCAGAACTTTTTGCAAAACATGAGTTTACCCTGTCATAGCCAACTCTCTATGAAAGTACATAGTTATGAACTATCAGTTATTAACACATACCATTTTCACATCTATACTGCTTAAGGTGAAAAGAATATACAGCATGTAAAACACTACAACAGGAATAGACGCAATTTACATTGACTTCTGTAAAGCCTTTGATTCAGTGGTACATGACAAACTATTTCTAAAACTAAAATCCTATAGCATCTCCGGACTCCTACACAATTGGATAGCTGCATTCCTGTCAAACAGAGAAGTGGTCAAAATAGGGAGCACCCTAACACATCCTGCACCTGTTAATAGTGGTGTCCCCCAAGGCAGCGTTCTAAGACCAACACTCTTCATACTATACATAAATGACCTTTGCAATCATATTATAAGCAACTGCATTCTCTTTGCCGATGATGTAAAACTATTTAACACCACCAACAATGCTGCTACCCTTCAAAAAGACCTTGACTTTGTGTTGGAATGGTCAAACAATTGGCAACTCCAAATCTCAACCAACAAATGCTCTGTCTTACACATTGGCAAAAAGAAATGTTCCTCCAAGATAGCATAGGAGGGATTTGCTTCTCCTGCCGATGAACAGCTGGTTTTGCTGCCAAAGTGGGTTCCTTGGCACCCAGCTCCCTAAATCGAATGGGAGCATCTAGGAATGACCCAAGATGACTCTTTGACAACTATGGGCACTCCTGAGAAGAGGAGGTTGTAATTCTTGATGTGGCAATCAGAAAGTCCCAGTCTTCATCTTTCCTCTCAGCTGTTTCTATTTTTAAACAAACCTTGGCTTTCAACCACTTTTCAAAGTATTTTTTCTTTTAATTTGATTTTTATTTTTAAAAGTGAACTGACTCATTGAATGCTGATTTATTCTAACCCCCTGCTAGATTGTAATGGTAACTTTGTCTTGTTGCTTTACTGTATTTTTTTCCCAGCTTTGACAAGCCACTCCAGGTTTTTTGGTTTTCCCCTACCATTTGGAAAAGTGTTATCTCTCTTGTTAAAATTTAGCAGAGAAAAATATGAATCAACCTGCCTATCTACGTCATAATAACAGAACAGAATAGAATAACAGAGTTGAAGGGACCTTGGAGGTCTTCTAGTCCAACCCCCTGCTTAGGCAGGAAATCCTACACCACTTCAGACAAATGATTATCTAATCTCTTCTTTAAAACTTCCGGTGTTGGAGCATTTACAACTTCAGAAGGCAAGTTGTTCCATTGATTAATTGTTCTGTCAGGAAATTTCTCCTTAGTTCTAAGTTGCTTTTCTCTTTGATTAGTTTCCACCCATTGCTTCTTGTTCTACCCTCAGGTGCTTTGGAGAATAGTTTGACTCCCTTTTCTTTGTGGCAACCCCTGAGATATCAGAACACTGCTATCATGTCACCCCTAGTCCTTCTTTTCATAAGACTAGACATATCCAGTTCCAGCAATCATTCTTTATATGTTTTATCCTCGAGACCCCTAATCATCTTTGCTGTGCTTCTCTGCACTCTTTCTAGAGTCTCCACATCTTTTTTACATCGTGGTGACCAAAATTGGATGCAGTATTCCAAATACCAAGGCATTATAAAGTGGCATTAATACTTCATGTGATCATGGTTCTATCTGTCTTGATGCAGCCTAGAAATATGTTGGCTTTTTTGGCATCTGCAGCACACTGCTGGCTCATATTTAAGTGATTGTCCACTAGGACTCCAAGATCCTTCTCACAGTCACCACTATTGAGCAAGGTACAGTGGCATATACTGTACCTGTGCATTTTGTTTTTCTTGCCTAAATGTAGAACCTTACTTTTTTCTCCATTGAATTTAATTTTGTTAGATTGCGCCCAATGTTCAAGTCTGTCAAGATCCTTCTGTATTTTAAACCTATCTTCCATATGATAATGATCATCATATGGGTTTAATCAAATTTAGCAAGCAAATGTTTAGATGCTAATAAGAACATTTATCAATTCTTGAGCCAAGTTATACATCCAGTACTACATTAGTGACTCTTATTTCTACCCAAAGGGAAGCTAATTAAATCATTTGAGATACATTTTCTAGAACACACAGTCATTAACATCATTTGCTAAAAGTAAATCTAAAAACCATCTGTTCCCTCTTAGGCAATAGCTGTTGGGAGCATCCTCATGATAAACTAGCTGTTAATTAGCATTGCTACTGTTCTCAAATATTTGATATATATATATATATTAACGTCATCTATTTACTATCTGACTCTTAAACTGTAACATATTTTTCTACAAATCTCTTTATTCAACTTCAGGGAAAATTATGTAACTGAATGGATTAAAAATATTACCCAAATATATATTTTCTTTTGAACAAAATCAATTACTATATAAGGCACAGAGTCAGGACATTATACCTTTGGCATTGGCAAAATGCAAGAACTGACCTATACAGACAGATACATGCTTCAGTGGCTTACCACTTGTCACTTATTTTTAATAACTTATTTCATCCATTTGTTTCCCATCTATAAACCACCAAGTGGTATGCAGGCAAGAGCAGCGGTCACCATGCAACTGAACATGGGCAAGAGAAAAACTAGCAATATCTATTCCTTTTCATAATTATTGCTTCCAGGTAAAAATAATGAACAAACGAGTAATGCGCCCATAGAGACTTTGTCCTCTCCTTTCATAAAGTGAATAGGAAAACATATATGAATCTTTCTTCAATATTGTCATTGGGACAGGGCATTCACCTACTTTATGACAAAAAAAAATTTTCTCCAAAATCCAGCTGTCACTTCTCAGGATCAGCTGTATAAGACCACTGCCAAATGGTTGGGTAATGGGAGTTACCACTGTCCCCGAATCCATCTACAATTCTGAAGTATTTAGCATACAGTGATTGTAATTTAGTTAATTGCTTTGATACTGTAATATATCTTCTTATTAAAAAAAAAAGAATATTCAAAGAGGCAAAGTATTGTTGACTGATTAATGGAACACAATACAGACAGATGCGATTCAATTTTATTATCCAATTCTTTGGAAAAAGAAATCAAAGTCAGTGCAAGAATAGCTGCATAAACAGCTACTGATCCTCAGCTACACAAATCTAATGTCTGACAACATTAGTGATGTTTTTAAAGCCGGTGTTTACTTATTGCAAAAAAAAAGAAAAATTGCATTCTTTTCTTTGTATTATGTAGGCTGCCCCATGCTCCTGTCATAAGAACTGTGAACTGTGAACCTCAGTTTACAGGATTTCAATAGAATGGAATTAGCATTGAATTGATCCTTTTCCTGTTTTGATTAACTTCATTTGCACAATGAAAGTATTATGTAAATAATTATGCTTACCTCATTGGTACAAGCATGGAATTATGTAAGTGACATCAATATTGAGGGCAGATACTCTCCAGCTTAATGGACATAAATAATGTATACCTCCTTCCCCTAATTACAGTAGCCATTAAAATAAGCTATCACTAAATATAGCTAATGTCAATGAATACTGTCAATAGGGTGGAAAATGTGTATCAGAGGGCTTAATATACCCCTACTTAATTGGACAAGACATTCCTAACTTCCATGAGTATCCATATCACAACATATGTAACTGCATGCTTATGGTACCAAGCACGCAAACATTTTGCAGAAACAGTATTCTTAGGATCTTTATTTGGCCCACCATGTTATAATAGGAGAGCTTAAGATTCATCAGTAATTAATATTAATCAAGAGAACTCAAATATAGATTTCATTTTAAAGAATCAAAATGGGAAATGTTTTCTGAAATTTTAATATATATGTATAAAAAGAACTTGGAGGAATAAATTTACCAGGAAAAAGAACTTCTTAGATTTAAAAGAACCTCCTTCAGAAAACAACTTCTGAAAGCATTGTAGGGTTGTATTTTGACTTGTATTCATAATTGGACTTTGAGAAAATCACTAAAGGAACTGAGAATGGGTTGACCCAAGGGGTGGGCTTCAAAAAATTTTAGCAAGGGATTCTCTGCCCAGTTGCTTGGTGGGCGTGGCCATGATGGGCATGGCTAGTCAGCCTCCTATACCACGGCAGGGGGGGGGTTTGCCCTCCCTGGGTTCCGGAGGTTTTCCTCAAGCCTCCGAGAAGGCGAAAACAGCCTCCCCAGGCTCCAGAGGCCCTCCCTGAACTTCTGGTAGGCCCATTTTCACCCTTCCTGAGCCTCTGCACATGCCCTGAACTTACCTACATCCAAAACAGGCCATGTGGAGGCTTCCAGTGGGACAGCGACATCGCCAGACGCTTCTTTTTGAAGCGCCAGCCCAGGGCTCCGTAGAACCGCAAAGAACAGCGACTATCAGCTGTCTTGCGGTTTGAAAACTTTCCCCCTGGTATGAGGGGGGAAAGTGAGTAGACGGGTGGGGTAGAGCTCCCTGAAAGTGCCGGATTTCACACATAATCTGGCGCTTGAAGATGAGAGCTCCCCGTTAAGCCTGTCAGTACTCCGGACCCTGGATGCCTCTGCTTTGCAGAGCTAGATGTCGTTAACCATTCCAGCACCAACTTTAAACAGATATTTTTTGAATCGAGCTGGCGAAGCACAAGCAGTATGAATTAAACAGCAAGTATTTTTTTTTCCTTTTAACTCCAAAGATTTACTTTCTTTAAAAGATTCTTCCTAAGCTGAAAGTGAAAGCAAGATGGCGTTTGAGTTTTAACGGGGCGTGAAGAAGTGAAAGCTAAAACTAATTATTGACAAGCCCCTGTTTGAAACGTAAAACTCCTTTTTGAAAAGTGGATGTAATAAGAAAGGAATAATAATAATTGAAGCAGCAATACAAATTACAAATTGTAAAGGATTCCCTTTTTTTTTTCTTCTTGAAACTCTTTTTTTCTTTTCTCTTCCCCCTTTTTTTTTCTGTCCTTCTGGGAAGGAAGAAGGGGGGCAAGATGGCTGGGCTTTTTGAAAGTAAAGGAGGGTTATTTAACCCTCAATGGTCTGAATTTGAGGAAGCTTTGAGTTCAATTACCTCTGCTTTATTGAAAAGAATTGAGACTATATTTCAAGTTTCTCAAGCTGGAAATAATGAAATACATGGAAATACTGAGTCTCAATCTAGCAGTGGGGGATTGAATGAAGAGTTGGAAGATGCAAAAAAACAACAACAGATTATAGCAGATTTTACTGAGGAGAGAAAGATGAATGTTGTGCAAAATAAGGAGCAAGATAAAACTCAATCTGCACTTAAAGAGTTGTTTCCAGAAGAAGCTACATTTCTGCAAAAATTTTATAATATGCAATCCCAAAAACCGCAAAATTTTACTGGAGCTAAAAAAGGCAGAGGGATCAAAGTTAAGAAGAAAGTTCGTAAAAAGGAAAAGAAGAAAGACTGGAGAAATGGAAAATAACCCTGCTTGACGAGATGATGGTCCTTAAAAAGTACTGTTTAACTGTTTAAAGATTTTGAATTTTTTGGAAAAAGAAAAAAAAACAGCAGTTTAATGCCAGTTAACTAAGCGATGAGCGACGATGAGGAGGCAACTTACAGCTGTATTGGAATATTTGAGAAGAATAAACAGATCACAGCAATGCTGGTGTATTGGGTTGTGAAATATGCCCTGACTTGAATGATTTGGATTATTTTATTAAGGACTGCAACAAATTTGGACTTAATTGCAATCGCAGAAGTTCTACTGAATATAGCAAATTGAAGTTTCTTGCTTGATGGTAATGAATACAAGGCAAAAGGACTATGGACCTAGGGCAATTGCAGTTGATCTGGTGGTTTCCCTAATATGTCTGATGAATTTATTAATCTAATTTTTGACTGGATTTGATGGATATCATTTCAAATATAATTACAATTACAAAGTCACTCGGGGGGCTTTTTTTTTATATACAGAAGCAATTTTTATTTAGGGGGGTAGATGTAAATGAAGATATCTTATATGCTGTTGGAAGATGTGAAGACAAGAAGATTAGCAATTGGTTCAATCTAGTATGAAGAATTTAAAGGATTGATAAAGTTCTTAAATGATGTTCTTAGTTGATTTGTTAATATGTATGGATATAAGAGGTTTGATTATTAATTAAAAAATTATTGTTAATATTATTTCTTATTAAGTGTTTTGATTATAATTGGACCTTGATGGTTTAAAAGTGAAGGACGGAAGAGTTTATATAGTAATTTTTTTTTAAAATCGGAGGTTTTTTGAGTGAGGGTTTCCTTTTTTTTTTCTTTTTGTTGTTGTTGTTGTTGTTGTTGTTTTGTTTTAAATGAAAGAAGTTATAAAATATTTTGTTAAATTGTATAGATCTAATAATTTGTTAAGTAACAATTAGCCAAATTGAGTAATGATAGATTTGATTAGATAATACTTAATTGTTTTAATTGCTGTAATTATAAATGGAGATAATTTTGTTGAATTAGATGGAATAAGGAGAAAAAAAGACTTGCTTTCCTTTTATCTATTTGTTTAATGATCATGATTATAATAAGTGTGAAATGGAGTTTAATTTAGAGAATTTAAGCTGTATTTTATTTTCTACTTGCTCTGGGAAGTCGGGGGAGGTGGTTGGGGAGGGGGGGAGAAAATGTATGTAAAATTTTTAAAATTTTCAATAAAAAACAAAAACAAAACGGGCCATGTGGGGACTCCTGGGAGGGGTGGGAAGGGGCAGCCAGGAGTGGGATTTGGGGGTTCTCCAAACCACACAGAATCTTAGCTAGAGGTTCTCCTGAACCCCTGCGAACCCCCAGCAGCCCAATCCCCTTGGTTGGTCCCTAATTTCCATTCCTGGGACCAACAGGCAGAATGAACTATAAATTCTGAATAACTTCAAATGTTCTCCCATATACTATGGAATGACAGAAATTTATCCTTATCAAGTTTGAAAGAGCTTTCAACCTGTTTCTGGAATTTAAAAAAAATCCTTCTGCCATTTCTTTTAAGCATGCCTATTTGGTTTTATTTCTTCAAACTGCTGGGAAATGCCAGATGGAATAATTATGCTTGCCTGAACATTGTGAAATGGTGACTCATTTCCGAAGTTGTTGTATCGTGTGAAGTATTCCATGCTAAGCTGAAAAACAGAGAGGTGGTAGAGATGATTAGAGAGATGCCATGTTGTTGTATTCTATGCAAGCTCTAATATACATAAGCAGAGCCATACTTACTGTATCTTGAAGAAACAAGACAATATTTGTGGGCTCTGGACCCAGAACTGTATCTTTCAGTAATAAATATAACTTGTCCCTCGATATAATATGTCCTTCGTGTAAAGTTTTTGCCAAGCCATGGAGAGATCTAAAAAAGAAATTGAGTTATGAAAAAAAATTATAGGAACAAATGATTGCATGGCAGCTACTTTCTAGGGAAAAGTAGCTACCTACAGTTCAAGCTGCCTTGAGATGTTATGTTAAAATCCATCATGTGTCCATCATTTATGTCTGCAACTCAGACATAAATCTTTGATTGTTACTTTTCATATTTTAGGGCTGAGCTAATTAATCGATAATTCTTATATTGTGCTGCCTTTATTCCAAGGATTCAAGGTGGCATAAGGTATATGAAGCCCCCATTCATTTTTATACTCAGAGCAATGTCACTGTAAAATAAACCAAGACTGAGTAAGGTGCTTCCACAGTCATAATTTACAAACTGTGATGTCAAAATGACAAACTGGGAATAATGATGCCAACACAACAGTCAACTTGCTTCAGTAACATCATGATATCAGGTTAGGTATAACCAATTTGTGTCATTTGCAGGAAGATGTTGCAACATCCATGTCAACATTTGCCCCTCCTGTCCACCCCCCCCACCTGTTCCTAATTCTATATGTATATTTCAGGTGAGAGACTTAGCACAGCCAACATAAAAACATGGTGCAACGCATCTCATTTTTGTTTCTTAGCCATTTTCTGTGCTGGAAAAATTGAAGAGGATTGGAGAATTATCACTATCTGGGTACTCTATAAAATTCAATTAAATAAGCAAGTATGCAATTAAAAGTTGATATGGAAGAATCTCTTTTTGGAAATAAAAGTGCTGTTTTGTTCCATGGTTGCTGTTCATACACCAACCTAGTTTATCCATTTTTGCTGCTCTAAGGAGAAAGAGTATATGGATAAGTAACTTCCTCTATGCATATCTTAGATTTCAGAACCACAACTGCAGGGCTGTCGGCCCTCTGGGGATGGACTGGATCAGGAAACTGTTGTGGCCTGCCAGCGGCCTGCGCGAATTGTGGCTGATCCTGACGATGAGGAGGCTGGTGTGGTGTCGCGCCAGCAGCCTGTGCAGCCAGCGCTTGAGTCGGACAGCGAGGAGGCTGAAGAGGATGTGGTGCCAGAGGCAGAGACTCAGCCAGGGCCTTCAGAACCTCCAGAGACTCCTTCAAGTGAAGAGAGTGAAGTGGAGGAGCCTTTTCTCAATGCTCAGGCATGCAGGGCTGCCAAAAGGCAGGAGTGGCTACTCAGATCTCCTCGAGAGTAAGGCTTGGGGTTAATTGGCCTCTCCCTATTTAAGCTTATTTAAGTTCGCACACAGATAGCAAATGTTGCTAGAAACAACGTTTGGTCCTACGCAGAGCATTTTGAGAATGAATTTTTTTGTTACAACTTGGTTTCTAGGCTGATTGCCAACCCTTGTCGGACTTTATTTAATCTCTGTAATTCATAGCAGGCTGATAAGGACATTGGTGGTTAAAGCCTGCATTTTGAAAGGGGTCTGTTTGTATTAAACGGAGTTTTTGGAGCTTTGTGTGTGCGCTACACTTCTTGGGACCCGTAGCTGGGGCAGAACAGAAACAGACTCCATAGGAACATACATAGGAAGATCGAAACTATCTTTCTTTTAGATTGTCTACAGCAGGGTGGGAAATTATGGCCCGTTTTTGACTTATGGATTTCAACTCCCAGAATTCCTGGTCCATGGCTGCTTCAAGAATTCTGGGAGTTGAAGTCCACAAGTTATAAAGAGGCCATAGTTCCCCACCTCTGGTCTACAGTAATAGAATCTTGCAGGTTTGCCTGTGTTTCTCTCCTTCTCTTTTTCTTATACTGTGGGGCAAGGGTGTCAAACTCGTGGCCCATGGGCTGGATGTGTCACATGTTGGCCCCACCCCTGCCCAGTTTAGCAAAGGGGGAAAATGTCCCGATACGTCACATGATGCCGCTGTGACGCCGCGAGTTAGACACCCCTGCTCTAGGGAATTGGAGAGGAACCAGTTTGAGTCCATTTTTAATACTTTCCTGCCGCCCTCAGCTTAATGCATGCTTTGGCTACTATGTTTGTCCTAACAGCTTCTGGAAGAGAGACACATCACTTCATTTTTAGACTATCATGTATGAGATTATGAGCAACTAGACAATTCTACTCACAAAAATTGAAAAAGAAACTCGTATCTATATATTGGACTTAATGTCTAATTCTTATGTGACCCCGTGATTCAGAATGTTGCCATTCCACCCTTCCAGAATGAAAGAAATGTGAAGAGCCGTGGTGGCGCAGTGATTAGAATGCAGTACTGCAGGCTACTTCTGCTGACTGCCGGCTGACTGCAATTTAGGAGATCGAATCTCACCAGCCTTCCAGCCTTCCGAGGTGGGTAAAATGAGGACCCAGATTGTTGAGGGCAATATGCTGACTCTATAAACTACTTAGAGAGGGCTGTAAAAGCACTGTGAAGCGGTATATAAGTCTAAGAGCTATTGCTATTGCTATGAAGGAGCTTCAAAGAGCTGAGAAAACAGACAGATTGGAAGTATAAAATGATTGTTTGTTGGGTAGTCAGTTCTACAGCACATATTCTTTTTGTTCTGACCAGTTTGAACTTCCATGGACACCATCATTTCCTTGGTTTTTCTCTGCAACTTCTGACAATTTAAGGAAATCGCACTGTTTTGAAAAGTTGCTCCCACATAGCTTGCAGCCTCCAAAGCAAGACTAGCAAAATTGCTGTCCTGAGATAAGAATGGAATGGTAGCCATTAGAGGTTGCTATGTGGGAAAGCATGAAGATAAGGACAAGTGCAGGGAGAATTAGAGAGGGCGATGGATCTCCCAAGATCCTTCTCATGTTCAGGAAAGCTCAGCATCTGATGAAACAGAAAGAAAATCCAAGAACTGGAGGTATGATTGTATATGGGAATGACCTTGGGAGACAGGAGGAATATTTGTAGCCTAGGTAACAATTCTGTATGTGGGGATAAAGTATAGGAAGCATTTCAGAAAAAACAGCCTAGTTTCCTGGAGAATGGAAAGAGAGAAGGGGAGAAATACTTCATTTGAAAGATTCTGTTTAAGGTAACCCTATAATATAGATAGGGATGGGGTGGTTCAGTGGCTAAGATGCTGAGCTTGTCAATCGAAAGGTCAGCAGTTCAGCAACTCAAATCCCGAGTGCCGCATAATGGGGTGAGCTCCCATTACTTGTCCCAGCTTCTGCCAACCTAGCAGTTCGAAAGCAGGTAAAAAATGGAAATAGAAAAAATAGGGACCACCTTTGGTGGGAAGGTAACAGTGTACTGTGCGCCTTTGGCATTTAGTCATGCCAGCCACATGACCATGGAGATGTCTTCATACAGCGCTGGCTCTTCAGCTTTGAAATGGAGATGAGTACCGCCCCCTAGAGTCGGGAACGACTAGCACATATGTGTTACGGGGAACTTTTACCTATAATATAAATAGTTCCAATGCTCCTGCTTGTGCTTCTTGTTGGACTACCTTGAACAGGAGGCTACTGTTGTAGGAACAACAAACTTTTGGAATATTTTCTTGAAGATTGCTATTCTTACCTAAGCCTAAAAGAAACAAAGCAAACTTTGGTTGCCAAGGAGCTTCTGATCTCTCTGGCAGCCAAAGCAGAAATGGTCCCAGAGGTACAAAATCTCATGGCTGAATGGGAGGGGACAGCCCTACACTGGCTCAGCTGGAACCATGAAGGTTTTGATCTTCCTTTGACGCTTCTGTGCAAATCAGAATGTTTGCATAGGAGATTGTGCTGTGTTTTCTGATAATAATAATAAAAAAAATCCTTTCTTGTCAGATCACTTTGATCTAGTTTCAGCTTGCCTGAGCAGCAGGTTGGCAGGAGCTAAGGATTCTGTTGTGAGGATATATCTTCAACACACAATTAAGTCTCTTGGTGCTGGGGTAAGGAGGGTGTCTAGATTGCACTCCTTAGAACAGAGGTGTCAAACTTGATTTCATTGAGGGCCGCATCAGGGTTGTGTTTGACCTCGGGAGGCTGGGGTGGACTTGGCCAGGGTGGCGTGGCCAGCTCAACGTCGCTACTGTCAGGGGAGACTGTGCTGGCCCTCAATGCTTCTGCCAGTGAAAATAGGCTCCTGAGCTCCATTTTCAGCTGCCACAGCCTCCTGCAACCCTCTGCCAGTGAAAATGGAACTCGAGAGGGCCCTCGAGAGCCTCCCGAGCTCCATTTTCACTGGCAGAGGGTTCCAGGAGGCTGTGGCAGCTGAAAATGGAGCTCGGGAGCCTATTTTCGCTGGCAGAAGCACCACAGGCCGGTCCTTTGCTGTTCCCAAGGCAGCCCCGTGGGCCAAATCGAAGTACCCCATGTGCTGGATCCAGCCCCCAGACCTTGAGTTTGACACCCTTGCCTTAGAAACTCTGCATAGATGAAACATCTCATTCTTCAGGAAGGTGTCCATCTATGAAATGGGCTCCTGGCACCCAGCCTCTCTTGAAATATATTATTCCTTGCTTTATTCAATCAAAGTTCAAATGACTCTTGAAAAATGAATTTTTCAAGAAATCTGGGACTGAAACAACCTGATGCATTGATAGTATACATGAGAAATAATTTAATTATATAATGCAGGCTAAATTTCAACTTAGTTTCAATGGAGTCATCCCTTCAAATGCAGACAGCTGCTTGGGAATGGATTTAAATTTTTGTTGAGCTATTTGGCAGATGTGGAAGGACTCATCTCTCCCTTTCCATATGTCTAGGGACATCCAACTTGCCTATATTATATATTTTTTTAAAAGAATATTAATTGCATCCTTCCACTTAACTTCATGTCTAATTTGGTCCATTCCATTCTGTGTGCCAAGCTGGTGAAATCCCAGATTCCTTTCCCAAGTAATCATTAACATGTTATTTCTAAAGAACCCTTGGACTCCTCAGTCATTCAACTTTTACAGCTGAGCTTACTAATTTGGTGCTTATTGCATTTGGGTTTTAATAGGTTACAAAACCTGCCAGGCTAAACTACAGAGCTGAAATGAATATCCAACATCAACCGAGCAACAGCAGAAGGAGGAAAGAGTTCAATAGTTTGCTCAAAATCAGAAATATGATATTCATCCTTGGTTATATTGCAAGTTGCCCTTTGAGTGTTTAAGATGTCAGATGTGCTTAGTGTAGGATATGAGAAAATTCAAAAATAAAATAGCATGTACGTATATAGGTTAGAAATACATATAAGTGAAGATTCAATTTTGCTCAGGCAGGAGGTTGGACTGGATGACCTGCAGGGTCCCTTCCAGCTCTGCTACTCTGTTAAATTTGTTAGACATTATTCTGCTTTAAGATAGTTGGAGAACATGCTGAAAGCATACCAATATGTAACAATGTTGTGTTAGAATAGATCTTCTTTGGTTTGAGGCCCGTTAGAAAGAGGCCCACTCTTTAATGCCAAGGCAATAGAGATAAGAAAGAGCCATGTTTGCAAAATATTTTATAGGTAGTTATAGGGAAGTGTTGATGAACATGTAATTAGAGAAAGAGATGATGTTCTCTCTAAAAGGCGCTTCGGATTAGCCGTGATCGGTCACTGGATGTGAAGTAGGAGTGGCATGGAGGGGCATCAGGATAGGGAACTATAAAATGTAATGCTTTTGAAACTTTAGGTGTGGCTTCTTGGCTCAAAGTCCTTGTTGAGATCTGCTGGGCTACCACCCTATTTTGCAAAATTGTTTTTATTATTTTCTTTTAATAAAGTCTCTTTGTTTGCTTTTTGGTTGAATTCATTTCCAACGTTAGGAAATGGAGCAGATAATGGTTTGAAATATCCCTTGTATTTCAAAGCAACTTGTGAAATAAAAAGGAATATAAGTAGCTCTCCTTGTGAAATAAAAAGGGATATAAGGATGAGGTGGAAGATATATGCAAAGAAATCATTTCTGTGGTTCTGTTCAAATTGAATAAACGAAGTGGGGCTCCTTTGTTATCTGGATTATACCTTGCAAACCCTTACATTGGGATAGAGTTGAGGCAACTAAATGGAGTTCAGGTGTTTACTGGCTGGCTGCCCTTCCAGATGCCTATGCAGAGTTTGCATCAGACAGTTACCAATTGCACGCAAAGAGACAAATATCTGCTGCTATCTAGGATCAAATTCCTAGATAGCTCCTAAGTTGTGGGGTAACTTTGTTATCTGGGATAAGCCCCACTAAATTTAAAATCCTCAGAAAAGCCATGTGTGGCCCATGATTATCCAGTTCTTCTATAACAACTTACTTTGGGGGAATTAAGTTGAAGATTGCAGTTTAATTGCGCTACCTATAATTACAGCATTTCAGTATGCATGTAATTGATTATTTATTTGTCAGAATTATACTAGATAATTAGAAATGTTCACATTATAAAATTACATAATGAGAAAGAGCTTATATTAACTTATTTTGGTTTTGTTTAAAGAAATAAACTGCATATAACAGAACAGGGTAATAAATAAATGCACAACAATCTAAAATGACTCTACAGTAAAATAAGTAACCATCTAAAATAACTTTAAATATGTTGTGTGAAAAAGCTGACATTTTTGTGAAATAAACACTCCCTGATACAGGATGTTTAAAGAATGTTTAAAATATTCTGCTGTTACTTTAAAATAAAACGTGAAACATGAATCAGAATTAATTAGGCACCCGGAAAAGAAAATAACAACATTACACTTAAAGATTACAGTGATACCAAACATTTGGGAAGCAGATCATATTTTAAAATATATCCCTTTTTATTTTTTATGTTCTACTTTTTTGATAGGTTCAGAACTTGATTTAAAACATGTTTCCAAGAGCATCTGGTGCCAGTATTCACTTTCACTTCCTGCTTTGCCTTTTCTCTTTTTAGAGTTCCCATATGCAAAATCTAAGTTTGCTTTCAATGAAGTGAAAGAAGGCATTCCATTCTATTGTGGTATTTAAACCAAGGTTTCCAAAAGTGGTCAATATCAACCACCAAGGATCAATGAGATTATCCATTGCTATACTGTTATTATGGTTTGTTACACAATCAGCCAGATGTTCAGATTGGAGTTGGCATTTGTATCCACCTATTGAGTTCCTCTAAGGACCTGGGGTAGGCAGATGTTAATGTTTGATATTATTAGAGGTATTGTTGCAGGATGTGAGCTGTTCTGAGTAAAGCTGCCTTTTGCAAGTGACTGTTGGAGATTTTGTCAGTGCTGATGGTGTTCAAGCAAGGGTGAAATCCAGCAGGTTCTGACAGGTTCTGGAGAACCGGTAGCGGAAATTTTGAGCAGTTTGGAGAACCGGTAGCGGAAATTTTGAGTAATTCAGAGAACCGGCAAATACCACCTCTGGCTGGTTCCAGAGTGGAGTGGGAATGGAGATTTTGCAATATCCTTCCCCCAGGAGTGGGGAGGAAATGGGGATTTTGCAGTATCCTTCTCCTGGAGTGTGATGGAAATGGGGATTTTGCAGTATCCTTCCCCTGCCATGCTCACCAAGCCACGCCCACCAAGCCACGCCCACAGAACCGGTAGTAAAAAAATTTGGATTTCACCACTGTGTTCAAGTGGTGCTCCAATTGTTTTGGGATTGCACCCAAAGCACCTATCAGTGTTAGTACTATCTTTGCTTTCTTTTGTCACAGTCATTCTATTTCCATTTGCCGATATTTGTATTTTGTTACCCACTCCTTTCTCTTCTATTCTGCTCTCTCCAGGTACCGCCATGTTCACTATCCAGACTTTTTTGTCTTTCTTATCGAAAATTGTTAAGCCTCTCTTAATAATTTTTGATAAGAAAGACAAAAATGTCTGGATCGTGGACATGGCGGTACCTGGAGACAGCAGAATAGAAGCAAAAGGAGAGGGTAACAATGGGTGTTATGTGGCAGGTGCTTATCTATTTGAATTCCAAAGTTGAATTCTAAATAACCACCTTGGTAAAATGTCAAAACACTGCCGAAGCACCGTTTTTGGTGGGGTAGCCCAATTCACTACTATAGCATGGAATTTGGGGGGTGGGGGAGAGGGGAATGATATTGATATGAAATATTTTAAGATTGATATGAAATATTTTATGATTTCACTCTTTTTTTCATCCCCCCGAAATTCTGTAAATGAAGCAATTCCTCAATTAGTTTGTGTTATTGGATTGCTTCAATATGCCAAAAAAAAAAAAAGGCACCCTTGCTTTGTCTTTAAATATCTCATATCCATCAGACACATATTGAGTCGAAGGGGAGAATAAATTGTTTTTGAAAATAATTTATTTTTTCACTTTCAGTCTTGATTCAAAAGTAGCCATCACTATAAGCTGGCAGATAAGCAGCACTGAATATTCTAACCATTTTTTTTCTTAAAATTCTTCCCATATCATGTAGAGGCTACATTTATTATTATTGTATAATGACATAATGTTATTGTACAACAATGTGAAATCACAGCTGCTGGTTCTTTTAAATAATATTGGCCTTCATACACACCATGTTTCAGCTTAGTATATGTGCAGATCCAAGCAATGTGGTCTTATGTAATTGATAGATGAAAAATTTGTCAATACACAGATTTTCTAAGTGCTGTCCAGGATTCTTTGGTATGACACCCATGGCCAGTTTATGCCTTAATCTTTCCTCTTTGATTTTCCGATATTACTACTTTGTAATCTTCTCCAATGCTTTGTCTTCTATTCTAGTATTCCCTAGTATCATCACATCAATTACCACGTCTTTCTTTTTAACCATAGTTAAATCTAATGTATTATGAGTTAAGGCTTTATCTGTCTGTATTCAGAAACCCCACAATATTTTAACCTGATTCATTCTCAATTATCTTTTCAATTATTTGTTCCCACCAGTTTTTTCACTACTGGCGCATGATAATTTTTACAAATGTTCCAGTGAATCATTTTGGCGACAGTGTTATGTCACTGCTTATAATCAGTTTATGCAATCTTGCATGTGCTGAGTGTATGATCCATTTTTTCTTTTGCACCTTTGGTCAATCTGCACTTTGAATCATTGATGATTTTTCAATTTTGGCCTTGAATGCATTGGTTCGAATAGCTTGCTCTTGTACAGACCAAATCAAACCTTCAGGTTTTTTTTAAATGTTCCAGTTGAATGCCATTGCCAGATTATATCTTTTTTCTATTTTTCCCTTGATCTTTTATAGAAACTGACCATGTAATGCTTTTTTTTTTGGGTCAGCATTCTGTATTATTATTACAGCATTTCAATATTCTTTTTTTTTTGTTTGTTTGTTTCCTGTACATTTAGCAAGTTCCGATTTTTACTTATGTCAAGCTTCTTCTTGGCTGGTTTTTATATAATTAGCCAAGTCATGCTTTTCTTCTTTGACTGTTTGACCTGAAGTCAACCTCTCTTTCCATTTCTGCAGGGTAGGTGTAGACTATCAATATCACCAAGGGGATGTAATAGTCATCAGTTTTCTTGTTTTTCAGTCCAAACTGTCCAGTTCAGCTTTTGTCCGGTTAATAATTGCAGCAGTGTATCGTGTAACAGGCATGGTTCATATACTGATGACTTTGATAGTACTTCCACCATTCCATTTTATCTTTAGGAAATCTGTCGTGTTTCTTTATTAATCACATTTTTAACTTGTCCAGGATTGATGTTTTCGAACTGTAAAATGCCCAAATCTCCATAGCTCCTGATGGTTTGGCTATTTGGTATTTCAATTCAGTTATTGTTGGCTATTTTACCCTGCTTTTTGCTACTGTAGCAAATTTCTCTAGGCCAAATTCCATTGTTATATTTGTGCTAAAAAGTTCCTACAGTGATTTTACCACCTCATCATCAGTGGGAACAAGTAGATGGCGAAGGTCAGCTGGGGTGGCGGAGTGCAGGGTGGCAGGGGACTCAGAGTGCAAGGCAGCAAAGGCAGAGGCAGCTGGGGCTTCCTGGGTGGCGATGGCTTTCCACTGGGTTGCCAGGCTGTAGCTTCATATCACACTATTGGGCTTCCTAAGATAGCTGTGGGCTTCCCCCCATGCAGCTTAACTGGCCTAGGAAGCTGAGGCTTTTAGGGCTGACTGCAGTTTTATGCTGCATTGCAGCTCCGAGCTTCCTGCCTCAGAAGATGGTGCATTAACAAGCCCCTGAACCACAGTGTGGCAAGTAGTTCCACAGCCACACAGTTTGGGGGCTGCTTGTCGCCATGCAAGGCAGGGTGCAGAATGAACAAAAGAGCAAAGAAGGTAGGTGGGGGAAGTTGGACGTAGTCACTTATCTTACTAAGGTTCAGGGTTGGTCCAACCCAGAATGGCTTGGATTAGGATGGCCTTCAGCTAAAGACCAATGGATTTGCTTAACAGTGTGGTGGCTGGGAATGCATTGCTATGTGATGTGGTCATGTGATGGAATTTACAATCCCAATCAGTGGTGAAATGTAAAATTTGTTACTACCGGTTCTGTGGGTGTGGCTTGGGGGGGTAATGTGACTGGGTGGGCGTGGCCAACTTTTTTCTTTTTAACTTTTAAAAGCATTTTTTCTACAACCTCTTCGGCTGAAGAGATTGTTAAAAAAATGCTTTTAAAAGGCTCTGAGGATCCCAGTTGAGTTGCCTGATCATTAGAGCCCTTTAAAGAGGTTGTAAACCTCTTCAGCTGAAGAGGTTGTAGACAAATGCTTTTAAAAGGCTCTGACAATCAGGCAACTCAGCAGGAATCATCAGAGCCTTTTAAAAGCATTTTAGCATCTGATGATCCTAGCTGAGCTGGGCGATCATCAGAGGCTTTATTTTTGTACTTTTACAAGCATTTTTTTTTCCGCTGAAGAAAAAGTGCTTTTAAAAGTTAAAAAAAAAAAGCCTCTGATGATCGCGGGGCTCAGCTGGGCAAGGGGGGACACGGATTTTTGCTACCGGTTCTCCAAACCACTCACCGTGATCGCTGCTGGATCAGGTGATCTGGTCCAAACCAGGTGCATTTAACCCCAGTCCCAATTGTGTTCCTATGGCATGACTACCTGTCTGATAGATATACTTTTAGAGGGCACACACATGTCTTAAACATCAGATCTGGTCCTGACAGTTAATCACAAGTTTCCTTATGTTTGCTCTTGGCTGCACTTGGCAGAAGTATTAGTAAGAGCTTAGCAAGTTAGTTTTTATTGGAAACAGGAAGAAAGTCTTAAATACAGTTGTTGATTGCCCACTGCAGTGCAAAGAAGTCAGAATCTTTATCTGTAGTGTAACTATGCTCCTGAGTTTAAGCTTTTGCATCCGGCTCTTTCAATTAATTGGTATCTTAATGGCCTTGGGAGGCAACTAAATATGTTCTTTCTAGTCTGGGAACTGCTGGTTCTACATCAATAGTGGCACCTTTACATTGTGTGCCATAGCATGCATTGTAATTTTTTATTACACAGAGAGGAAAAGAAGGGCCGTTAGAGCTGCTGAATTGTTAATAGAGATAAAAATTTCATAGTGCAGAGTTGCATAGCCTGTGATATTCCAATTATTATTGGACTATAATTCCCCATGTACTTCCTCAGGGAAAGTTCTGGAAGAAGCAAATTGTACCTTCTGGTTTATTTAGTATGATTATTAGTGAAAGAGAAACTCTTCTCCTTCCCTAGTTTTTTCCCTTTCTCCTTTGTTACAAGATACAAAGATCTGCATAAGCTTTTGGGAAGCATCACAAATACCCATTCTTTCTGTGCTTCTCAGATGGACAGCAAAGAAAAATTTTGATGACAAGAGAGGGGTTCTGGTACTGGTGTGGCAGATGTGGACAGATGCTGAGACCTGGGTTTTCATCAGAAGGAATGAAAAAAGAAAGAAAATCTTAAGCGAAGCAAGGAGAAGTTGGGCCATCATGAAACCAAGAAGGAAGAAAGAAGGGGTAGCTTAGCACAACATGATTAAGAGAAAATGAATAAGCAGTTTCTTGATAGAGCTGAAGTTTGTCACCAAGTGAGTCCTTCAGCAGAGACAGACACAAAAGAAATCTGTAATGCACAAATGGATAAAAGGTGCATGTTGATAGGCGAAGAGGCTGTTGGAGAAAAGAAGAGGCTGAGAGCTCTATAAGAGCAGCTACTGTGAATCCAGCAGCATTTAAGAGTCCATCATCAATTTTGAGTTCAATAACTTGCTCAGTTGGACTTTTTTTAGGTTCTCAGCCTGAAAGATGGGGAAAAGAGGAGATAATAGCAATAGCAATAGCACTCAGACTTATATATTGCTTCATAGTACTTTATAGACGTCTCTAAGTGGTTTATAGAGTTTTACATATTTCCCTCAACAATCTGGGTCCTCATTTTATCAACCTTGAAGGATAACTAAGTGCAAACACTGCATTTCAAGAAAAAAATTGGACAGCCATTTATCGAGGATGGTTTAAGATCTCTTGCCTTGGGCATGGGGTTGGATCAGAAGACCTCCAATGTTCCTTCTAACCCTATGATGCTGTAATTCTAAGATCTGAAACAAATGTAATTAAGCAGCATGCTGCAAAGGTGAATAGGATATTAGAAATAATCAGGGGATTAAAAAGAAAAAGTTGCGGGCTAGAGTTAGGCAGAAGGCTTATTTTCCTAACATCCAAACTTTAATGTTGTAGTAATAGTATATTGTAATATTGTAATAATAACCGGGTGCCTGGAGGCTTTGAGGATCTGGATGGGCGAAACAGATTTCAACTGGCAAGCCTGGCAAGACTCAGTATCTTTGGGTTTGGGGGCCTACTGGTTATAGGACAATAACATCTTTTGTGCTGGGTGGCACTGCCCCGGACAGACCTAGGACACAATCTGGGCATCTTGGCTTCAACAACTCCTATTTGAAGAGCAGATGGCAGTTGTGGCTAGGAGGCCGTTTGTACAGCTTCAGATAGTGTCTCAGCTATACCCATTCCTAGATTGGCCTGGGGCTCTGCTCATAGTCACAGATTCCCTAGTCACTTCCTGATTGGACTACTATAACACACTGTACATAGAGCTGCCTTTGAAGAGTATCGGGCAGCTTCAGCTGGCACAAAATGAGGTGGCATGGACAGTTTACCATGCCTCTAGAATAGAGGTGTCAAACTCAAGGCTCATGGGCAGGATCTGGCCCATGGGGTGCTTAAATCTGGCCCATGAGGCTGACCTGGAAATAGCAAAGGACTAGCCTACGGTGCCTCTGGCAGCCAAAACATGGCACGAGTGGGCTGTTTGCAGTCCTGCCATGCCCTGTTTTTGGCTTGGACGGCCTTGTTTTTGGTCTGGACAGCACCCCTTGTTTTGGCTGGCAAAGTGCTGCAGGAGGCATCCTTCCCATCTCCCCCCCCCCCACACCAGCTGGGAACTACAAAGCTGATCTGGCCCTCAAAGAAATCTAGTTTGACATCCCTGCTCTAAAACAATGCCTGATACATCCAGTGGTAGAATTCATTTTTTTTTACTACTGGTTCTGTGGGCGTGGCTTGGTGGGCGTGGCTTGGTGGGCGTGGCAGGGAAAGGATACTGCAAAATCCCCATTCCCTCCCTACTCCTGGGGGAAGGATATTGCAAAATCTCCATTCCCAGCCTACTCTGGGGCCAACCAGAGGTGGCATTTGCTGGTTCTCCGAACTACTCAAAATTCTACCGCTCCCAGTTCTCCAGAACCTGTCAGAACCTGATACATCTTCTTCTCCCAAACTGCATTAATTCTAAATCTGCTTCTGGTTCCAATTCAAGGTGCTGAATTTAAAGCTTTATATGGCACGGGGCCAGGTTATCTGTCCCACCAGATCTGGGAGAAGTGGCATGCTATGGGTCTCATCTGCTACGGAGCTATATCTGTCACCGGCTCCTGTCTTATGAAACATCCTTCCTTCCACCCCAGGTGCAGCTGGCTATATTCCTGCTAATTTTCCTGAAGACCTTGGTTAGGCCATCAGCCCTGGAGGTCCAAGGGGCCAACGAGATACTGAAGCAGCTCCATTGTTATTAACATCTGCTATTCTCTCTTAGCTTTTGTAATTTTTAAAGTTGTTTTTAATTTTTTAATAATCATTGCTTAACTGCTATTAACAGTTATTAACTGTTTTAATAGTTCTGTTGTACACCACTCAGAGTCACTTTTATGTGAGAAGGATGACCATATAAATATTAATACATTCAGTAAATAAATAATTGTTCTTTTGTAATAAAGTGATGAGTAAAATGCAATTCTGCTTTTTTTCCTGAATACCATCCAGAAATGAACCTGTGTCCTCCCATCACCTTTGATAATCCATTATGCTTAACGGGAATGGGGGATAGATTTTCAAAAGTGAGATCATGCATGCTAATTCATAAGTATGTTGTATAATGTTAAAACCTGAGACAAAGAGCAGCTTTTATATTTACAGTCTTTTGTCCTTTTGGTATCTTGCTTATCCTCCCTGTATGCTTCGTTCTTGTTCTAAAAAATTAAAAGGATGCTATTTTCCAACATAGATTAATTTAAAGATTGGTAGCATTTGGCTAGACCACTAGAGAACAACGAGTTTCCTGCTCCAGTTTTAAATGATCAGAACATTCTGCAATGATTAACTAATGAGCTGACTAAAAAATGTTTACACTGTAAACACTAGCAGCATTTTACAGCAAGAAATGGCTGAAACTCTTCATTCTGTTTCCTCTGAGTTTCCAATCAGCAGTTTGATCCCTTGCTGTGGTCCTTATAAAACATTTATTACTCTCCTTTGGCTTCTTGTCTATTGCAGACAATTTTTTAAAAAGCCTTCATTCCAAGGGTGAGATTCTATCAGTTCAGACAGATTCGGGCGAACCGGTAGCTCCGACGATCAGCTGGGAGTGAACCGATTCGCTCTGACGATCAGCTGGGCTTGCCCCTGCACTTTACTTACCTTTATTTCCTTTGTTTGAAGCCCAGCTGATCAGCGCGGCAGAGTGGATTGCAACGCCTCAGCAGTTTTACTCACTGGGGCTGCAGTAGAAGGTAAGTTTTATTGCTTAATGCAAACACACTGCACGTGCACGCAAACCAGTTGTTTAATGGGTTGAATCCCACCACTGCTTCATTCGCCCCATAGTCAATCCATTTCCCCTACTGCCTCCACTCATCAAAGCCAGAAAAAAACTATAAGAACAATGGCTAGTCTGTGACGCTGGTTGTATGGAGTGAGATCATACGTGCTAATTCACAAGTATGTTGTAAAATGTTAAAACCTGAAATGAAGAGCAGGTTTTCTGTTCGTATCTTATATACCCTGTAAGTTTTTTAAAAAGAAAAAATTCAAGAAATGCCATTTTTCACTTAGAATAATTCAAAGTTTGGTAGCATTTGACTTCACAATTAATTTTTTAATAAGAGTGAATCATATCATATGACAGAACCATACTTTTAAAAATTCTTGCAATTCTATATATTGCTACCATATGTATGAATGATATGCCATATGCTAAATAAATAAATACATTTCTATATGAGAGTAAAAAAAATGTAGATTAGTGTTCCCCAACTGGTAACACTAAGTAATTAGAAGTGTGAATTTCAACTCCCAGAATTCTCTAGCCAGCATGATGACAGTGAATTCTGGGAGTTGAAGTCCATACAAATTCTAGCTGCCAAGGCTGAGAAGTAGTGATGAAGATAATCAAAATACTAAAACTGAATCTAGTGAGATTCAGTTCTAAACTTTCTCAGTTTAGAAAGAAAATAGAAGGAATAAATCCAGGAGTTTCTGATTCATAGATGAACTAGCATATTGCCTAGTTTGCAGGCTTCTTCATTGAAGATAAAAAAACCCAGTTTGGTAGCTGTAACCATGTGGTTGAAGCCCTACATCATTTAAAGTGTTGTATCCACATGGCACACATTTTAAAAGGGCAGGGCCATGATCATGCAATCACAGATGCTAACATACTAACAATCACAGATGCTAATATACTTTTTTCCCATGGTCAATTATATTGGAATAATATATATATATTTTATTAATGGAATTTGGTTCACCTATGATATCAATTCCTAGTGGTTTGTTTACAATTGTTACTGTATTAGTCTAAAGCTACAAAATGTTTTTTTTAAATCTTCACAACGGATGGTAATTAATTCCATCAAATAATATATAAACTAGATAAATCACACATAAATGTTGGAAATGTCATGAAACAGAACCTTCTATTACATGTTGTGGGCATGTAAAAAAACAACCCATACATTAAGCAAGCAGTTGTGTTCAGGGTATTGTGGGAAGCTTGATCCTTTTCAAGATTCTGGTTGCTATCCATAAAAACCTTTCATGGCACAGGCCTGGTTATTTGAGGGACTACCTATCTTCAATTGTTTCTCCTCACCTGATACATTCAGGTACCTTCTTGGTGTGCTTCAGATCCCTTTGATTAAATTCTGCCATCTTGTGGGGCTGAAGAAACTTTCCTTCTTTCTGGTGGTCCCTGACCTCTAGATCAACTATACTCCAGAGATACAGACAACACTCTCTGTCCTTGAATTCCAGTTCCAGGCCAGAGCTTAATATGACTGTGATTTACTTATTTCTTCATTTTTATCCCATAATTATTACTTTTTAAAATAATTCAAGGCAGCAAAAATATCTAACACTCTTTCCTCCTTCAATTTTTCCCACAACAATATCCCTGTGACGTAGATTGGGCTGAAAGAGAGTGACTGGCCCAAAGTCATCCAGCCAGGTCACACTTTCTTTAATCTTAGTTTTAACCACCACACCAAACTGACTTTTTTAAAAAAAATTTATTGGTTGGATCCCTTTTGTATTTTTGTATTATTTGCTGCTTGAGTCATTTAGTCCTGCTAGTTTAGGTTTTTACTATTCTTTTTTAAGCTACCCAAAGCCATAACAAATCTAAATTAAATTCTTCTGGCTCATCTCATTTTTCCCTGTGTTACCTTCCAAGTGGATTTTATTCCATTATTGCAGGAATTTGCATTTTTAAAAATAAATCCATACAACATTTTTGTGTTTACATACTTAGTTTAGACCAGTGGTGTGTTGCTACTGGTTCGCCCTGGGGAAGGTTGGCTAAAGATAGCGTAGCGAGTTCTGCCGCACACGCCTCATCTAGTGCTTCTTGGAACGAAAGTTCAGGCTTCGCAATAAGTCACCTCTTCAGGTTTTGATCTCTCACTCCACTTACAAGTCTATCCAACAAATAGTCATCTAAGTCGACAAATTGACAATGTCTAGCTGCCTTCCTCAGAGCAGCTACATATTGGCTGATAGATTCTCCCTCAGCCTGATCTCTATGGTAAAAATGCTGCCTGCGAGCAATCCGAGATGGTGCTGGGGCGTAATGTTTCTTTAATTTGGCCAGGAAATCGTCCCAAGTCCCCGCGTGGATAGACTGAGGGGCCATCAAGGTCATTGCCATGTCAAACATCTCGGGGCCGCAAAAACTCAAGAAATATGCTCTCTTACGTTCATTTGATAAGTCCCGGTAATCATTTGCGATGAGGAAACAATCAAAACGAGCTACATAAGCCTCCCATGACTCTGCTGCGGGGTTAAACGGGCGAAATGCTGCAGCGAGGCCATCTTCTGCCACAGCACTGGACTGTCGGGTCAACGAACGCTGGTCCGATCTCGCTCAGCTGAGCAGACAACTGAAATAACGGCTTACCAGCACTGGTTGTCGCACGGGGCCTCAGGTTGCCAACAATCCCACCTTCGTCACCACTATTTAATACTCAACTTCGTGCCGGCAATGACTGAGGCAAGAGCGGAAGGTAACAGGCAACGGCCGATTTATTCAGAGCAATAACAAGCGAACAACAACCTTACCGCATTTGACAGCTCCTTTTATACTAGCCTGTCAACTCGGTAACCAATCAGCAAATAGCTAAACTTGTCCCACCAGCCGCTAGGGGGAAACAGTTAGCGGCTAGGCTAGCTAGTATTCAACACCGGTAGCAAAGGTAAGTGAAACTTACCACTAGTTTAGATACATTTATTTGAATGGAAGCTCTCACAATATGGATTTTTAATATTCTTTCTGATCATACAGTACTACATGCTTCTTCTAAGCATCTATCATTCTATCCTAAAATATTCATCTCAACATATTTTGGCAGAACTTCTCTTTTTTTGCCGAAAGCTGCACTGTAAAATGTGACGTCTGAAATCCTAAAGAGAATTGATAGATCAACATTAAATCCCATTAAATCTAACTTCTGCTTAATAGCCTAGTAGTCCCAAATGGGGAGCCAGTCTCCGGTCTGTTGGACCCAACATTTGATGAGTTTTGTTTGGTTTTAAAAAGCATGTGCTATAGAAACTTGTGTTATGGGCAACTGGTAATCTTGCCTGACATAATTGCACTGGGGAAGAAAATAGCATGAACCCTATCATATTTTACTGGGTAGTTCTCAACAAAGCTAAATTCAGAAGATATTTAATGAGTACCTATTTCTTTCTCCATATTCAATCTATCTATTTCATTTGTTTTTCAAAAGCCTACCTACTACTATTAGCTGTTGGATTTTCAAAATTCTAGCTGTTAGGTTTTAAACAAGTATCTCCAAATATAAACTGGTTTGAAGATGGAATGTCCCTGGTTAGTTGAAGAAAAACAGCACAGAGCAAATTTCTGGCCTGCTTTAGAACTTGAACGATCTATCTAATTTGTATTTTATACTCAACGTCACTCTGTATGACAAAAGATTGAACCAATTGTTTATGTTGATATCCAGGTTAGCAGTTGTCATATAAGAACATAGGACAGAGGAGATTTGAAATAATTCCTACTTTAAAGTATTTAATAATGGTTTCTTTTGGAGTAGATTTTAATTGCAGACTTTATTTATAATGGGGGAAATGCATTATAAATAAAACATATGCTGATTTCCTACTCTTACTCTGCAATAAAAAATAATTTCAGGACTGAGTTTACAGAACAGCATATCAGGACTTGCTAAGAGTTATAGTTGAATATAGTATAATAGCTGAGCCTTCGGGGGATGATGGTTCAACGGTTAAAAATGCTGAGCTTGTCAGCTGAAGGGCTGACAGCACAGGTTTGAGACCCAGGCTCCATGCAACGGAGTGAGCTCCTGTTACTTGCCCCAATTTCTGCCCACCTAGCAGATTGAAAGAATGCAAATGCAAGTAGATTAATAGGCACCACTTTGGTGGGAAGGTAATGGTATTCCATGCACATATGACATATAGCCATGTTGGCCATATTACCACGAAAATTGTCTTTGGACAGTGCTGGTTCCATTGGCCAAGAAACGGAGATGAGCACCCTGCCTTAGAATGAGACATGACTGATAGGGAAACTTTTAGCTTTATAGTCGAGATGGTCCACTAAACTAACCGTGCAAAAATTTCCATTATGTTCTGAGCATCAAGTAGAACAAGTTTAAGAGAATACCTAATTTCTATGTCTTCCAGATGACACCCCCCACATACACTGTCTCTGCAACCACTGGTGTCAGTAGATAAAACACTGAACAAGGATATTTAGAATGAAACCTTGCAAAGACTATTAAATACAATTGTCTCAGCTGGATGCTAAATAAGAACAAATGGATCCCTCAGACCAAGGAATGTGAATCTGTTAAGACTTGAGAATCACTCATCACTCAGACTTCTGAAACTAGTGGGCTACAAAGCAGAGTCTGTCTGCAGGTGGACAAGTCTCAGACCAAATATATTCTTGCAAGTATATTTATTTTTTTTTATTTTTTTTTATTTTATTAAATTTATATACCGCCCTTCTCCCCGAGGGGACTCAGGGCGGTGAACAGCCATAATCATCTCTACACTGCTTAAGTTTGTTTTCCAGATGACAGGTAAGGAGTAAAAATGAACTTGGAAGGCTGGCTGCACAAAACACATCTCTGAAAATAGCTGTATCTTATAAAAGTAGAGAATGTCTTACCCATCTGTTGACCACAGCAGCATAGGAACATGAGCCAAGGATAGGGTCTCTTTGCATAGGACAAGAAATACATAGAGTAGCTGTCCCCATGAAACAGCACTGCACCTTGCCATGGCCTTTTCAGGGTTTGTGTGGCAAGGAAACCAAACTTGATTCAGAAGGAAAATAAATGATAGGAACTGGTTATATTGGTATTTGTTATGAAGCTTCTGGCTTTGGCCAGTTTTTATTTATGATAGCTGGAGTAGGTCTATTTTATGACAACAGGAAAAAGAATCCATACCCAAACAGAGTGCAAACTTTGACATAGCTTTGAAGAAAAGACTCTCTCTACTAGCAGTTCTAGTTTAGGACCAGATAAATTGTGTTTACCTAGCAATAGAATTATCTGACGCACATATACTACAAGATGTCCTCCTTTTGTTCTTACGGTGCAACTATATCCATATATATTACAATACAATTGCTGCTCCTGGAGATACCCATCAATGAATGGAGCCTGGTATCTATTGTGTTTATATGCAATTTGTATATTATTACATCACATTATAATAACTGAAGAGATGGAGTGTCAGATATATACCCTATTTCAGGGGTGGGTTCAACTTACCTTTACTACCGGTTCTCATCGCAGCCGCATGCGTGCTCTTCTGCGTGCTCTTCTGCACATGTGCAGAAGCTTCACCTATGATGACATCTGGGTCAGTAGGCGGAGCCTCTCACCAGTTTTACTACTGGTTCTTGTGAACCGTTCGAAACCGGGGGCAACCCACCACTGCCCTGTTTTCCCCCAAATAAGACATCCCCTGATAATAAGCCCAATCGGGCTTTTGAGCGCATGGCAATAAGGCCAAGCGCTTATTTCAGGGTTCAAAAAAATATAAGACAGGGTCTTATTTTCGGGGAAACATGGTAGTTGTTAGAACAGCAATGGTGGTAGTGGTAGGAGTATCAAATCATGGTGCCAGATTAGGTTATTTCTTTTTAAAAATCCAATAATTGAGCACACAAATAAGTAAGAATTCAATTTTAAGAAGAAAGTAGGAGATTCACAGCATTCATAGATATATCTGTAGAAGATAGCTGTTAAAATATCAAACATGTTCTTGCATTTTCCTGCATAAAATCCATTTTCCATTTAATTTGTAAGAAAAATCCTTCTTTAGAAATGAATGTTTAGTTAGTTCCAGCCTTTCTGGGCAAAAGAGTTTTATGTTTAGACTTTCCTTTCTACTTTGTTTCCAAACTAGGTGGCTCAGTGGATAAGATACTGAGCTTGTTGATCAGAAAGGTCGGCAGCTCGGCGGTTCGAATCCCTAGTACAGGTCTCCTGCGTGAGTGGGGGGTTGGACTAGATGACCTCCAAGGTCCCTTCCAACTCTGTTACTGTTAAATAACATCAACAGCCCTGCTTGGAAGCATTGAAAGAGTATTGTAGTAGCCATAACTCTATTCACAAGCTCTGTCTTCAGTCCAAATCAAAACTACTGAGAAAGGAACACAAACCCCAAAAGAGAGAAATTGAAAAAGAGGTTCTAGAAAGTAATATAAAGAGAGTTTACTCCAAACACTTCCATATGGAAAACTGTAGGGAAGCAAAACATTCTGAGAAATTTTGGAATATAGACAACAATATGGAACAGAAACTGTTAGGGCAAAGCACTGGCATAAATGTTGATGTAGTTGAAAGATGGATTAGTGGATTCTTAATTGTTTCTTGCTTAATTTCCCATAAATTAATTGCTTAAAAGAGTCTTTCCCAATTAAAACATTCTATTCATGAATGTTAATTTTCGGCTATCATAATTCCCAGCTATGAGGGTTTTTATTTAAAAGGATGATTTACAGGCAATGTAGCATATTAAAAATAAGCAAAAATGCTTCTGGCAACTTCCCAATTGATGAACATTGAGTTCACAGGAGCGTTATGGGGGGAAAGAAGGGGTCAAAATGGTAGCACATATAAAAGGTTATGGGACTTAAACCATGGAGGCGTGGCCATCATGTCAACTTTTTTCACACACTCCATTGATGCTCCTTGTTTATCAAATACACAAAACGGTTTCCAAAAATATATACCTTTTTTGTGTGTGCAGATATGATGTGGACAGTGAAATCAGAGAGAAATAAAATGCAGAAAATATTATAGTAAATGCTGCATTAACACTTACAAGCCATAGGTTAGATAAGTCAGACTTAGTGCTATATAATATCTCCAGGCTGATTAAAAAAAACTATTATCCCAATAAAATCTGTCCTCATAGTTCTTCTATTCCACTTCATATGATAGAAGATCCAAGCAGGCTACCTCTTCTATTATAATTGTCTCTTGCTAAATCACCCAAAGTACCATTTACTGGCCATAAAGAGAGTATAATTCAGAAATGTACCTGATAAAACACCATGTGTTCTTCCCAACTCAGAAAAGATTGTCAAGCATATGAGGTTATGCTCTGTAAACTAAAATCATCACAAAGTTTATCCACCTTTATTGCTGTAAAGGTGATTAGATATTCTCTATCCAATCAAAATCAATTAATTTTTTAAAAATTATATTTGTCTTATTTCTACTGTTATTGAATTACTTCTGAATCCTTCACTTTGGTTCTCCTCCACACATTTCTCATATATGATTAAACATTTCTTGCGGTTGAAGAGTTGCAACTATAGAGCTTCTATGCAAATGGAAGAGGAAAAAGAAATAAACAGACTTGATAGATGCCTCTCCAATTCTGTGGTCCTATGAATCAAAGTCCTCTAGGTCCCTGCCCCATGCAGAGTTATTCTGTGTGAATGTGGCATCTACTTCTATTCAGATGCTGTTTTGGTCTGTAAAAAGGAGAGGGACGGGATCTATGCATGGAAGAATATTTTTTATTTCTGGTTGGTTCAGAGCAGAGTTGTGGCTTAGAGGTGAAGGCGCTCACCTCACACTCGGAAGGTTGAAAGTTCAATCCTAGGCAGTGACAAATGTTTCTCTATCAGGGCGCAAAGAGAAAATATCTGCTGCAAACTCCATGTAGGCATCAGGAAGGGCATCTGGCCAGTAAATGGTCAGCTTCATTCAGTCACCCTGACTCCACTCTAATAAAAGGGAGCACTGGGTGGAAAAAAAGAAAAAAAAGGAACAGTGGGTGATTGGCTCAATTCTTTGAGGGATTTCTTTTGTTTTCTACATTTTCTGTCATGGGTTTAACTTCAGTATTTCCCAATTATTTCCTTTTAACTGCAGAATTCCTTCACTGCATGTGTACTTATCATTATTGGTGCCTAGGCTCAGCTCAGCAGCTTGACTCAGGAAGCTTGAATTTGATTTCTAGCTTGAATTGGATACTGTGAATTGCAGTGATGCACATATGATTACTGTGAGAATATAATCTGTTGAGATTATGTAGGGAACATATTGGTAAAATAATGTTTGGAATGAATGTACTGTTTAGTGGGAAATGAATTACAAGCACAAGCAATCCATCTTTAAGTGGGTCATCCCATTTTCAGTTGGGCTTTCACTTGGGAATTACGCTAAAAGATAAAGAGTTTAGCTCACTTCCTGGTATCTACAAGAATGTAACAGAATATTTGTAGCTCAGAGTTGAAATGAGGGGTACTTGGTGCTTTTCTAGTTGTTTTTATGCAGACATTTCATTATCCAAACTAAGTTAACATCATCAATGCTAGTAAGGACTAGCAAATCCCACTCCTTACTGGCACTGATGTTACCTAGTTTGGTTAATGAAATGTCTGCATAAAAAACAACTGTGAGAGTAAAAGTAACAGTAACAGAGTTGGAAAGGATCTTGGAGGTCATCTAGTCCATGTAAAAAGCCCCGGCTCATGTAAAAGCACCAAGTCCAAGTCGAACCATGTACCTAATATAAAATTGGTTTACCATTCTTCTCACACTTTCCTCTCCCTCTCCTCAGCTCCTGCAAATTACTGATATTATCCTCTGCAAATATTAATCAGGTCTGACTCTGTTTAGCTTTTTGAGGTGTTAGTTAGGTGGGGCAGCCTGCTGTGACGGAGTCTCAGAATTAATTGCCAGAATTTTGTTTTTCCAGAGTTGGCAACCTTAATCACAACTTTCAGAATTGAAGTGCATTACATGAAAAAGGAAATTATTTTGCAGAGCCTTTTTTGGATACTGTATATTCTCCAGCTGTGTTTACATTCCTAATGTAAGTTATTGTGACTGCAAATGCTTGTTGACATCAAATTCATGTGATACAATGTCAAAATTATTTTAAATTTGGAAAATAAAGGTGTTGCTGTAAAAATTGATGATTTATGGATATTTTTACTTTTTAAAAGATGTATAATATAAAATATAGCTGGCATATTAAGAGACCAGATTTTATGGCAACATTAAATAGATTTTGAAATATACTTTTAAGTGATTATATCCGCGTTTAGATTTCAATTTTTATAGATCTAAAATGAAAGTAAATAATGCAGTACATTTGTACTTAGCCAATTATTTCTTTTATAGCCATATTTGATAAATAAAGTCCTAATTAAGCAGATGCTACACTGTATTTTATGCTAAGAAGTGAATGCAAAAACAGAGTAAGCACTTGTTTTGAGGTTTTTGTGCTAAAGCATCCAGGTCTGTACTGAATATTTGGCAATTAAAATGCTGCCAAATTGTTTCTCAGCGTACTGCATTTTTTTCCAGTCAGAGTCATAAACACCCATGCTAAGTCCAATACATTGGATAAAATGATGCATTCAAATGGTGATATTAGAACAGGGTCACGTCTCCATTTATACAGTACACCTGGCAAGTTCAACAGGAGTCCCATAAAAGCAGTTATTAGCTTTTGAGAAAGGTATGTATGTATTATGAAAAACACTCACATTCCTATTGAAAACATTGCTGATTTGACATTGCAAATATATAATAGCTCTTCCTTCTCATTCTGAATGAGGCAGGGAGAACCTGCTATAGTGTGTGACTGTTCATTTAACTGTAAATGGATTATAATGCCCATTTTAACTTACATTGAAAGAAATAAAAAATAATAAAACTGGTAACATCCAAAGAGAATCCAGTAAATCATCTAAAGAATATTTTGGCAATATATACTTTATATATTGCCAAAATATAGTTCTCTCTTCATTCCAGTCAATATGTACATTGTATTTCAAAACCTTACATTGTTGACATATAAATATTTCACTTCAACTACTCTTTACAGTGATTTTTCTGTTAAATCTTACAAAAAGCAAAAGGCTATTTCTTAAATAGTCCAGGCTAAACAGAATAATTCCTTTTCCTAGGAAAATCTTTAAAAGTTTAGTTATTTTAAGATGTACTTAGAAAAAGAAAAATGCAACATGCAACCATAGCAAATTTATTAATCCAATGAATATCATGAATAATTTGTGCTATTTTTATTAATTTTCCATGGAAACCATTTTTGTTTCGCTTTCTTTCACAAAATTATTATTTATTTTAAAATGGTTAGTGGACTTATAGTAATGGCAAACTTTTAGGTATGTTGGATGAAGATGTCAGTATAAAGTAATACAGTCTTTTGTATGTAACTCAAACACCAGCAGAAGACTACATACACAAAAAGACTCTTTCTAAGTCAAGAATTTTATTCCTCTGAATTTGTCACACAAGAATTGTTCTCAAGTAACAGAGAAATGTAGTGTGCAAAGGCAGCCAACCAACATTTGTTAAAGTTCTTGTTCTACAATTTAAAATTTTGATACATATTAAGTAGATATCAGAAAAACAGGAAAAGATAATTAAGTTGCCCTCATGTTTGGTTGTGGTTGTAACTTGCCTCATGTCTATTTCCCAAATGGACCTAAAAGAGAGGAAGGCAAGATAATGCTTATGACACCAATGTGTTCCGACGCATCACTTAGCAGCCACCAGGGTACCTAACTCCTCTGATTATAATTGTTTACAGGTTCTTTTAATTAAATAGAAAGCTGGCACACTGCAAAACAAAGTAATTGCTTCTACCTTAATATGATTTACAAGAATGACTCTGGCTTCACATAGACCAGAGACATATTTAGGGGGCGGGGCGGGCGGTGAGTGGGGAGAGGATGGATTATTTGAGCCAGTGCTTTGTTTGCAACTCTGCCTGACAGTCCAGGGAAAAAAAGAGAGAGAGAAAGTAAAAAGCATTTTGAGGGAAGAGTGTGGGAAGGAATTTTACCACATTGCCGTCTGATGACAGAGGGTTTTATTGCTGATCCATCAAGAGAGTCACTTTGTAAGAACATTGATCAACATACTCTCATTATTTGAAATGATGTTCTATCCCTGCCTAAATTGTTGATACTGATGAATCCTTATTGGTGTCATTAATATAAACACCTCTGAGGGAAACTTTAAAGGCAGGTTGTACTTGGCAAAACCTTAGCTTTCAAGGAAAAACACCACCATAAGCTAGTTTTGCTGGATATAGGCAGTGTCTGTGCACATTTCTAAAATAGCAGTGATCTTTTTCTGCAATGAATTTGAAAAATATTTTCCAAATAAATCATGATGTCTGATATCTAAACACAAGGTTATGATACTTTGTGTAATTGCTGGTAATGTTTATGGTGCTTATACAATTGAATAGATTTAATACCTCCTTGCAATTGCCCACATTCTACTCTAATGCTTCCATCAATTAAAGATTGATCTATTATGTAATATGTATAAATTGGGTTACCGAAGAACCAAGATATTAGTCTATGTTTATAGTAGTATAGAAATATTTTGAAAGCCACCCAAAATAGTTATAAATCTTTAAGATGTCTTTAACCATGGCTGTTTGACTTCTATTTGAATTTACTCTCTAAGATGTTGATGACTAGCATATAGAGAGCAAAGGTCAGAAAAAATGAATAACTTCTGACATCCTTTTTCATTGTTGCCTCAATAAATTGTATTATACCTAACTTGCTGTGATACAATAAAAAGAGATAGTGCTGGCAGTAAGAAATATATATATATTAAATTTAACAAATCAAGGTGTTTAATATATACCAAGTCTCATATGCAGGCATTCTTGAAAACAAAACAGCTGCTCTCTATTTTAAAATTGTCTTTTAAAGTTGTTACTTAAGACTTGGCTAGGCTGCCAAAATATTCTTTCTTTAAAAAGGAAAAATGACAAAGCAGACAATATATCCTTCCAAAAGCATATTGTATACCAGAGGTATATGTGAAGGAAGCAAGTGCAGTGTTAACAATAATGGATTGGAAATGAAATTCTAAGATGACGTTTTGGCAATGAAATTTAAAGAAAAATCCAGGGCATGCAAACAAACATTCTTTAAGCTCATGATCAGGCCAATTTTCCAAGCAATGTTCTCTTCTTGTAAGAGAAATGTTCTAAACTTCTCTTTAAGTGTTACTTTGATGAAGCAGTTGTTACAGACTTTGTTACTGAAATATCTTCTGTGTTAGTTTGCTTGTCACTTTTATGAAGAGCAGCTGCCAGCTCTGGGAACTGAGAGAAATAGTTCCTTGCAAGCATTTGTTTGTGCCTTACTCTGTGAATGAACACCTTTTCATAAGCCTGAAAGAAAGAAAAAATAGAAAATGTTTTGATTGGTTATATATTGCCATAACAGGTCCTTAAACTATGAATGGCATTAATTTTTAAATTTAAAAAACTAATAATTATTTTGTCTTTAAAAAAAAGACAACTCTTAGGTTGATTAGCTCAGAGATGCAATGCCATTTACAGTGAACTACTATAGATGTCAACAAATAGGTATAAGTTATTAGGATGTGATTAATTCCTGCTCAGCTTTTGCAAATGATTGATTTGGAATCCCAAAGTTGCTGTTCAAAAAGCAACTGGACTTTCTTGGGGGTTTTTTTCCTTGAAAGCATTTCACTTCTCATCCAAGAAGCTTCTTTAGTTCTCCAGAACTGAAGCAGCTTTTGGGATAAGAAGCGAAACATTTTTCAAATGTTTTCAGTTCAGTTCTCCAGAACTGAACAAGCTTCTTGCATGAGAATTATATAAGATGATAACAAGTTCTATCTGGGCCAATCTAATCATGCTTTCAGTGTCTGAGGCTGCATGGGCTACACTGGGAGGAACAGCCTGAGCCTCAATCTTGACAAGTTCAAGTGGCTGCAGGTATTTGGATCTCTGGGTCTGGGGATTATCCATTTTTGGTCCTGGATAGAGTTGCCCTTCCCTGTTAAAAACTGTTATACAACCTCAGGGCTGTCTTGGATTCACAGCTCCTGCTTGAAGAATAGGTAACAGGTATGGTCATAAGAGCCTTTGTACAAATACATTTAGTGTGCCACTGTTTCCTGGACCCGGAAAATTACAGACAGTTTCTCCTTAGTCATTTCATGAATGGATTACTATATAGTACTTTACATGGGGCCACCTTGAAGACAACTCGGGAGTTCATGGCTTCCATGACGGCCATGGACCTGACCCAGTTAGTTCATGGCCCCACTCACAGAGGGGGTCACACCCTGGACTTGATTTTTGTCTCTGGCCAGTGGCTGAGTGAGTCTGTTATAGGGGATATAGACATGGAACCCTTGTCATGGTCAGACCACTCGCTCCTTCGCCTAGACCTTCAAACCGCTACACCCCGCCGCAGGGAGGCGGAGCCGATAAGATGGGTCCGCCCCAGGCGCCTGATGGATTCTGATAGATTCCAGATGGAGCTTGGGCCATTTCCTGAGGTTCTGGCACACGACTCGGTCGGGGACCTGGTGGCGGCCTGGGATCGGGCCGCTAGTGGGGCCTTAGACCGAGTCGTGCCTTTGCGGCCTCTGACCCGGTGCCGATCCCTCATGGCCCCTTGGTTTACTGAGGAGCTGAGGGAGATGAAGCGCCGGAAAAGACGCCTAGAGAGCGGTTGGAGGGCCAGTCTTGCCGAATCTGATCGAACACTGGTAAGGCTACATATTAAAGCCTACCTAGTGGCGATAAAAGCGGCAAAGTCTAATCACTTTTCCGCTCTTATTGCGTCATCAGAGAATCGTCCGGCGGCCCTGTTCAGGGTGACCCGCTCCCTGCTTCAATTGGGAGCGAGGGAGGACCCCCTGGAGGGCAGGGCTGAGGATTTCGGACGATATCTGTATGACAAAATCGCTCAGATCCGACGGGACTTGGACTCTGACTGGGTAGATCCGGGCGGGATGACGAGGAATAGTCTTGAGAGTGTTATCTGGGAGGAGTTTGACCTTGTGACTCTGGATGACGTGGACAGGATTTTGGGGAGACTTAATGCGACCACATGTTTATTGGACCCGTGTCCCTCCTGGTTAGTACTGGCTTCCCGGGAGGTTACACGAGGCTGGCTCCAGGGAATTATTAACGCTTCGTTGAGTGAGGGATACTTCCCCGCTGCCTTGAAGGAGGCGGTGGTGAGGCCTCTCCTCAAGAAGCCCTCCCTGGACCCGGCAATATTGGCTAACTATCGTCCTGTCTCCAACCTTCGCTTTGTGGCGAAGGTTGTCGAGAGTGTGGTTGCACGACAGTTCCCACAATTCCTGGAGGAAACGTCCTATCTGGATCCGTTCCAGTCGGGTTTCAGGCCTGGTCACAGCACGGAAACGGCATTGGTCGCGTTGGTTGATGATCTCTGGAGGGCCCGGGACAGAGGTTGTTCCTCTGTTCTGGTCCTATTAGATCTCTCAGCGGCTTTTGATACCATCGACCATGGTATCATGCTGCACCGGTTGGAAGAGTTGGGGATGGGGGGCACCGTTTTACGATGGTTCTCCTCCTTTCTCTCCGACCGGTCGCAGTTTGTGTTGACAGGGGGGCAGAGGTCGACCTCGAGGCCTCTCATTTGTGGAGTGCCACAAGGGTCGGTCCTCTCGCCCCTTCTGTTCAACATTTATGTGAAGCCGCTGGGTGAGATCATCCGTGGTTTTGGGGTGAGATACCATCAGTACGCTGACGACACCCAGCTGTACATCTCCACCCCAGACCACCCCAACGATGCCCTTGAAGTGATGTCCCAGTGCCTGGAAGCTGTACGGATCTGGATGGGGAGGAACAAGCTCAAGCTCAACCCCTCCAAGACTGAGTGGCTGTGGTTCCCGGTTTCCCGATATAGCCAGCTGACGCCATCGCTGACTATCGGGGGTGAGTCTTTGGCCCCCGTGGAGAGGGCGCGCAATCTGGGAGTCCTCCTGGATACGCAGCTGTCCTTAGAGGAACATCTGACAGCTGTGGCCAGGGGGACCTTTTATCAGGTACGCCTGATTCGCCAGTTGCGCCCCTTTCTTGATCGGGATTCCGTGTGCACGGTCACTCACGCCCTCGTCACCTCTCGCCTGGACTACTGTAATGCTCTCTACATGGGGCTCCCCCTGAAGAGCACCCGGAGGCTCCAACTGGTCCAGAATGCGGCCGCGCGGGTAATTACGGGGGCTACATGGCGCTCCCACATAACACCGCTCCTGCGCGAGCTGCACTGGCTCCCAGTGGTCTTCCGGGTGCGCTTCAAGGTGTTGGTTACCACCTTTAAAGCGCTCCATGGCATAGGGCCCAGTTATCTACGAGACCGCCTTCTGCCACCGACAACCTCCCATCGACCCGTGCGCTCCCACAGAGAGGGTCTCCTCGGGGTGCCATCAGCCAAGCAATGTAGGCTGGTGACCCCCAGGGGGAGGGCCTTCTCTGTGGGAGCTCCTACCCTCTGGAATCAGCTTCCCCCTGAGATAAGAAAAATCCATGACCTCTGTGCCTTCCGCCGGGCCCTTAAAACATTTTTCTTCCAACAAGCCGGGCTGGCCTAAGCGGAGCCTTTTAAATGATTTTAAAGTGGGGTGTTTTTAAATTCTGGGCCAAATTTAGATATTCTTTTTAATTGGTTTTTAATTGTTTATATTATGTGTTTTTACTTGGCTGTACACCGCCCTGAGTCCCCAGGGAGAAGGGCGGTATAGAAATCTAAAAATAAAATAAAATAAAAAATAAAATAAAAACTCAGGACATACACCTAGTCCTGGATGCAGCAGGCTGGGCATGTCTTTTATGCTCTTGTGACCCCACAGTTTTGGGAACTGTTCTGGTTACTAGTTGGCTTTAGGATATGATTCAAGATGCTGTTTTTCCTCTACAAAACCCTTCATAATATAAAGGTAAAGGTTCCCCTCGCATATATGTGCTAGTTGTTCCCAACTCTAGGGGGTGGTGCTCATCTCCGTTTCAAAACAGAAGAGCCAGCTCTGTCCGAAGACGTCTCCGTGGTCATGTGGCTGGCATGACTAAATGCCAAAGGCGCACGGAACCCTGTTACCTTCCCACCAAAGGTGGTCCCTATTTTTCTACTTCCATGTTTTACGTGTTTCCAAACTGCTAGGTTGGCAGAAGCTGGGACAAGTAATGGGAGCTCACCCTGTTACGCAGCACTAGGGATTCGAAGTGCTGAACTGCCGACCTTTCGATCAACAAGCTCAGCATCTTAGCCACTGAGCCACTGCGTCCCCCTATATTCATAATATAGAGCCTTGTTATTTGTGAGGTTTAACCGCCTTGGGTTCTTTCTGTTCAGTGACACTAGGCAGAGTAGATGCCATTTGGGTCCCATCAATTAAGCATGTCATTTAGTAGGACTCTAGAGGTATGACTTCTCTATCACAGAGTCTGCCCTCTGAAATAATATTCCCAGAAATTCAGATGGTTTCCATCTTGAGGAGGCTATTAAAGACCTGACTATTCTCCCAGGCCTGGGGGATGGAGGTGATAGTTTAGTCCCTGATGGATAGGTTGTTTTTCCTTTGTTTATAAATCTGTCTTCAGATTAGTCATAGTTTCTTCTCTGATCCTTTTTTGTATTATTCTCATTTTTAAATTGCAAGCCACCCAGAGTTGTTGCAAGTCTGGGAGCTATTAAACTGTATTAATAAGTAAACCAACCAATTTATTTATTTTCCAATTTTTGCTCCTAAATGCAAAGCAATAAGCATGCAAAACACTCAAAAGCACTCATAAACAACATGATATGAATGTATATACATGCAGAGGCTTCTACAGGTAGTCCTTAATTTATAACCATTTGTTTACTGACTATTCAAAGTTAGCATGGCACTGAAAAAGGTGACTTACAACTGCTCCTTGCACTTAGGACCATTGCCGCATACCCACCATGGTCACATGATCAAAATTCAGGCACTTGGCAACCAGCATGTATTTACAATGATTAAAGCATCCTGGGGTCATGTGATCACCATCTGCAACCTTTCCAGCTAGCTTTTCACAAGCCAAGTCAATAGGGGAAGCCAGATTTGCTTAATGACCACATGATTCACTGCACGGTAATATTTGCTTAACAACCATGGCAAAAAGGTCGTAAAATGGGGCACAATTCACCCCAACAATGGAAATTCTGGTCCCAGTTGGGGTCTTAAGGCAAGAACTACCTGTATACATTCCAATCTGGAATACTTGTCAAACAATCTGCATAACAAAACACAAATTCTATGCTATCTCTGTGCACCTTTTTAAAATTCAATCTGAATGATTTAAATAATATCATACCTGATGGGATTTCCTCCCTTTACTGGATTGAATTTATTTATTTATTTAATGTGTGTGAAGTGGCACATTTAAATCAATACCTTTTCAAGATCGCTTAGTTTAAGATGAGCTTCGGCTTCATCATCTTTGAGGAGAATAGTGTTCCAGGGAGACCATTCTTGCCACTTATTCCACCTAACCATGACCAAATCATACAGATCATCCCAAGCACTAAGAGCTGACTGAGAACCCCAGAAATGTTCAACCATGTAGTGTAAGTCTTGCAGCTGCAATATAAAAACAAGAGGAAAAATTAATAAAAATTAATTTAAAAACTTACCACATTTATAAAATTGTTGCTTTGAATGACTATGTGCATGCCACACATAGTCACTACATTTTAATTACAGATTGAAATGCTCTCAAGGAAACTATTTCTCCCCTCTCTTTCTTTCTGCAATTGCTGTGATAACACACAGTCAGTTTATTTATTCCAAAAGACACATTGCCTCAAATACAGGTTTTTAGAAGTTTATGGTAAGGTTTTTACGCAGATGGCTATTTCTGCTTCCTCTCTTGGCAGCTTGGGTGATTATCAACTTGCTGTTAGAACATTTTCTTGCTGCAAGCCACTTCCCAAATCCATGCTGTTAGTAAAGAATTAATGATCCGGAAATCACAAATAGAAATCGTACTTAATTAAATACAAAGTTTATAATATTCTACTACTACTGAATTCCTCTCTTTTTTTGCAAATATATTAAAAGTTTGAATTTCCAGGTTGGAACTTGGCAATTTTATATCTAAAATGACATAATCCATATAAGCAATATTAGTATAGCTTAAATAATGTGGCATTATATTACAGTGTATTTAAAGTATACAAATAGCTGGCAAGTCACACTGGATTTAAAATTATAAGTAAATAAATATGATGATTCATGATGTATATTTTAATTATAAGATTTTATTAATCATCATGAGAAAATGTATCGCAAATGAAATAATGATATTACATAGTTATATAGTTTGGCAACTATGAAATATCATAATATACAGCATAAGGTTGCCTTGAACTCCAATTACATTCATGAATGTATCTAGAGAATACATTACATCTAAGGTATCTAGAGAATAAATATAGCCACATGATTTGAGCAAAATTGTATCTTAATTGATCTGCATAGGTTCAATCCAGGGACATAAATCATTGCTCCAGCAATGTACTTATAAAGACAAGTATTATTACTGGCAAATTTCCATTAATATATAAGAGAAATTTGTTATTAAGAATATGCTTTGGATGCAAATATATTTTGAATTGAATTGTATATAGACCAATTTTAGAGACATCTCAATACATTGAAACAAGACTCATCAATGCAAAACAGAATCTAAATTTTACTGAAGCTTTCATAGTGATTCAATTTTCAAATGAAAACAAACCAAAAACAGATCAATTTTAGTCATAAGTCATAAGTTTATTTGTCAAGCATATATAAGATAACAGGTAAAAGTATAAACATAATTTGAATACATGAAAAGAGTAAGTAAAAAGGAATATTAGGACAGGGACGGTAGGCACGCTGGTGCACTTATGCATGCCCCATTTTCTCCCCGGGTGTGAAGGAAAAGGTAAAGGGAGAAAAGATGTGGTGTAAAAAGATGTGATTTATATCAAGATTCTCCAATCATAATACTTTGATTAAGGGGCACTGAATAATGTAAGACTATGCAAATATGCCGTGCATTTTGCTAGATGAGTTTTAAGTGGAAAATTCACTTGGGACCAATTCATTTCTGTTTTTAAAGTGAAATAAATAGGGTTCATTCATACACATTGTAGTACCTTCTAAAACAATGCACATTTTAATAAGCAAACTTGGGAACATATTGCTATTTCTGGATATTAATAATTATTTTATATTTTTTGCACTCAGATACAGATATCTTTTCCATGAAAATGAGATTCCCAAATAATACAATTTCCTTTTTGAATTCTACATCATTATTTTCAGAACAGGACATTATTTTCAATTAAAATGCAGCAACTTGCAATTCTGTTCATAACAGTGGATTAAATGTGTAATTACTGTTTAATAAGACAGTTTAATTCTGGAACTTCCTCATTTAATCCAATTTGATGTTAAATTGTACTTAATATGTTTCAATTATTAAAGTTGTATAGCAAATTTAAATTTGGTGAACATAGCTTATTTCCATCCTTAAAATAAACAAAACCAAATATGCTTTAAATTCACTATGACTCAAAATATTCACAAATATTTATCTAGCATAAAGTTCATATTGCCTTGAGATTTAAATTAGATAAAAAGCCACTTATGAAGAAGTTAAGATGAATCTCTATAGAAAGTAGTGACATCAGCTCTCATGTAAACCAAGTGCAAGAGATTCTGGAACTATAAATGCTCCATCATCTTGAATTTCTTTATGTCTAATAAAACTATAAGAGGCAAGATCTGGATTATTGTATTCAAACTATTTATTTAGTACTATATTGACACAATAAAAATCCTATCAGTTTTATGTCTTTTTCTTTCATATATACGGTACTTTCTTTCTATATACTGCATACCTGAAGTATAAAGGCAATCTTAGCACCGTCGTTGTATTTCATTTCAGAGTCTCTGAGATTTCGAAGCATCCGTTTGTACTTCAAAAAGGCTTCCCTCTTACGAGCCTCATTATCCAGCTTACAGCACTGACGACACCGGCCAATGGTGCAAGAACTAACAGATATGGCAAAGCTAGTAGAAGGTAGATATTTTTTGCAACCCAGGCAAAAATAGATGTTGTGATAAAGCTTCATTGGATCAGCTGGTACCTGCAAGAATGCTATTATAAGTTTGTTTTTCTTTTCATAATGAATCATAAGCCTGGCCCAAAGGTTTCTAACATCATTGCTTTCAGTGGATGAAACTGAACTAAAAGAGAAGATGAGTTGAAGGGTTTTCAGAAGAGGAACTGATCTGGATGTGAAATGTGAAATGTTGTGAAGATAACATTGAACTGCACTGATAAAATCTGTAAAAACTACACTTATACAAGAATTTGTTGTTATATTTGAGCATACACTAGGCTTCTGGATTGCAGTGACTGAGACAAAGCATGTTATTATCAGTTAGCTAGCTAATCCTTAGTATGTAATACTTCACATCTTCAAAATTCACTTTTATTAACCATAATTGCAATTTCAATTAGAAGTAACAAAAATAAATTGTATCAATATTAATAGGTAACTTACCAACTAAGTTGTAACATTAACTGCTATCTCGCTGTCAACCTTACAAATTAGTTGCTCTATGGATTCATTTACCCACCTTTCATAAATTATGAAGTGTACCTCATCTCTCAATTACTGTGATGTAGCACAACATAGTAAACCTAGTGATTAAGAACATACTTTAAAACTTTGGTATTTGTAGTTAAGTTTAAAAAATATAAATATTCTTTATATCAAATATTTTGAGAGGAATGTAATTATCCATACAAGCCATAATAGTTTTGTTATACAGGTACTGAAATTATTTAAATAGTCTACCTCTTTGCAAAGCCAATAGTCTAATTGCCATACTGATGCCCCATCAACTTGCTACTTCAGGTTTTACAGGTTGTCCTAGACTTACAGCCATTCATTTAGCAGCTGTTCAAAGTTACAATGGCACTGAAACAAAAAAATGACTTACTACTGATCTTCACACTTGTAACTGTTACAGCTTTCCGATGGTCACATGATCAAAATTTGGACACTTAACCACTGACATATATTTACAATGATTGCAGAACCCCAGGTCATGTGATTGCCACTTGTGACCTTCCCAGGTGGCTTCCAATAAGCAAAGTCAATGAGGGAAGCCAGATTTGCTTAACAATTGCATGATTCATTTAACAGCTGGAGTGATTTGCTTATCCACCATGGGGAAAAAAGTCATAAAATTGGGCAAAACTCACTTAACAACCACCTTGCTTAGTAACATAAATTCTGGTCCCAAATTGTGATCATCAGTCAAGGACTACTGTACTTCTATGATAGCGTTCATAGCCAATTCATGAATAAAATCAAAATGGATGTATTTCTCCATGTGTAAAATGCCTTTAGTGTAGTGACATTCCCCCCACCCACCTCATCACTCTGCTCAACACCTAATTCCCACAACACTGTTTTAAGCTTAAATATATTTACCCTTGTAGTAGATTGTATTGCTATTATCCTTCTTATCTTCTCATCTTTCCTACTATCTTCTCCTATTGGTATCTTATGATTTATCATTTGTTGTTTGTATCTTATGATTAATGATTTTAACTATGATTTATGATCTATGACCTATCACTTTGTTATATGGATGTACACTGAGAGTTTATTCACCAGAGACAAATTCCTTGTGTGTCACACTTAGCCAATAAAGAATTCCATTCCATTCCATTCCATTCCATTCCATTCCATTCCATTCTTTGGAAACTGCTTAGAGATATGTGCTAGTATAGACTACTGCTGTGTGTATGTGTCAATAAGCAATTGTCTTGAAAACCATGAAGGAGGGAGATACCTGTATAGTTAAAATGCCCTATTCAATTTTTCTCTATTGCATTTTCCAATGGCAGCAACTACCCAGCCCTCCAAGGCATTTTGAAGATGCAATCAATGGTAGTACAATTGTCTTCACTGCTGTTGACTTTGGAATGGACACAAATGCCTCAAATCAATCAGTACTCCCTTCAGGCAGCAATACAAATGCAAAAATTCCAATGAGTCTATGCCCTGTTTCCAGATGAAGGACACTAATAGTGCGACGAATGGATAGCCATTCAAGGCTGGTTTTCCTCATCATGTTTGCAGGTTTCTGTGTCCAGTCCTTAGGAAGCTAAGGTGAAAGGTAGTGTCCTACTTGAACCCAGAGAAAATAAGATAAAATTTCAGTGTATGCTGCTTACATAAGCAAGGAAAATCAGGCCGCCTATTTTTAAAGGTGTTCTGATACTGAGAAGAAACTGACTGAAGAGTTAAGGTTGCCACTGAAACCTACTAGCAAGTTCAGGCAGAGATAAGGCAAATCTGCTAGCAATTTTCTGAGCCTGTGATGAAGCAAGTGTGGAATCTGAATGGAAAAGGGCTTGCCTCCAGGCTCATTTCAAATTGGAAGTTTTGCAATTTGACCTATGCTGCACCTGAATGAGGAGGAGATAAATTTCAGTATCTGGGGATAGCACTGTGGGAAGAAAATGACATAGTGTTCAGGTCAGATCAGCACAAATGTCGTATGTGCAAGGGCTCTGGGTGTTACATTTACAATGTTTCCTGAAGAATCTACCTGTTTGCCATAGTGCAAATAAAACTACTCTCTAAAAGGAGGAGCCTGGTTTAGCTCAGCAGACTAAAAAAAGCATAGTGATTTAAACTAGCTGTCTGCAATTACTGCAAGTTCGAATCTCACCAGGCTCAAGGTTGACTCAGCCTTCCATCCTTTCTAAGGTAGGTGAAATGAGGACCCAGTTTGTGGGGGCAATAAGCTGACTTTGTATAAATATACAAAAGTATGAAGGCTATTACTTAACGCATTGTAAGCCGCCCTGAGTCTTCGGAGAAGGGCGGCATATAAATCAAAATAAAATAAAATAAAATAAAAGTCCTGGTGGCGCAGTGGACTAATTCACTGTTATTAAGATCAGCTGCTTGCAATTACTGCAAGTTCAAATCCCACCAGGCTCAAGGTTGACTCAGCCTTCCATCCTTTCTAAGGTAGGTGAAATGAGGACCCAGATTGTGGGGGCAATAAGATGACTTTGTATAAATATACAAAAGTATGAAGGCTATTGTTTAACGCACTGTAAGCCGCCCTGAGTCTCTGGAGAAGGGCGGCATAAAAATCAAATTTTTTAAAAAAATGAACACTGTGGAAATTATTTCAAAATTCACTTAGTTACAGGACAAATAGTGATTCTGTGTAGAGGGCTTTCTTCTTAAAGAAAGGAGGAAGAGTCATTCCCAGGGCAACAGTCTCACAGAAGGCTCCTAAGCCTGGCCAAGAATGTAATGTGAGTAAATATCCTAGACAAGCCCCAGCCCAATTTACATAAAGATAGAGAGAGGGAGGGAAAAAGCACATTCTGACATAAGATTTTGCTACTATAGCTTTACAGTAAAAGTAGTACTGACCTACATGGCATTGGTTTTCTAATCTGATCTACCTCAAAGTACTGACATTCTGTATAAAGGCAACCATCATCAGGATCAAACTCAATCCAAAAATTAGATGGGCTCCTATTATGAAGTTCAAACTTCCTGTTTTCCCAAGTATTTTAAAAAATGTTTCTACCTTTTCATTAGCTGATTTATAATTGCTTATTATGCTGTTATTTTATTGTGAAATCTGTGTATGTTATTTATTTATTCACTTTATTGTTCTTTACTTTAATGACATGTTAAGCGTGTTTAATAACTACGCTGGGGTTAAGATGAATCTTTACTTTCATTAGCCTTCTTATAAGACACTGCAATATTATAATCACAAGATCACATCAGGGAGAGAACTTAAAGAAATTGGGGAGGTTGGGAGTGTTTCGACTAACATAGAGAATAATGAGATCGGACTTTGATTTCACTGTTCACAATTCTGTAGCAAAGACGGGAAAGTTGTGGCCTAGTAGTAGTTACTGATTTACAACTCTCTTGTTATTGTCTGTGCCGGTTGGGGAGTCTGAAAGCAAAATTTGGAGCACTCTAATTCTTTAGTTTTGCTGTGCGTATTTATTGGCAAGTCCATTTTCTTCAAACACACTTATATGAGGCAAATGTCATGTTATATTAGCATTATTTGAATTGTATTCAACTATTCTTCTTTCCTGTCTACTAGGTGGCAGACAGCATCCTCCTCCTGGCTGTCACAACTCATATCTGGCTTTTGTGTCATTTTTTCATACAGAATATCCTCATCTATTCTCTTGTGTTTTGTATATGTATTTCTTAGTTAATCAATTGTACTCTACAACAATAATAATGAACAATTTGAGATACTTATTTAACTAGCATCATATTCTTGGCAATTTATAATATAATGAGCATGGTGACACAGTGGTTAAAATGCAGTATTATTACAGGCTAACTCTGCTGACTGCCAGCAGTTTGATTTTGACCAGCTCAAGGTTGACTCAGACTTCCATCCTTCCGAGGTTAGATTGTTGAGTAAATGGTTTACTCTGTAAACCATTTAGAGAGGACTATAAAACACTATGAAACAGTATATAAGTCTAAGTGCTATTGCTATATAAAAACATACATTATATATTAAAACATCTATAACAATATAACAATGCAATTAAATTGCATCTGGCATCAATGGATCCACAATATTTTCCCAAAGGCTTCAGAAATGCTAGGTCTTTGCCATTTTTTGGAAGACCATAAATGCAAGGCCATCCTTATCTTGGGGAGGTAAGCTGTTTCATAAGAGGGGACCCCCTACAGAGAATCCTGAGCTCCTTTCCAATCACATCTCCTAGTAGGAGAGGTACCATGAATATCTGCTTTCTGGCTATCCAGACCAGATACATTATGCCCCAGGTGGGCATATGCACTCACAAACACACTGGTAACCAATGCAGCCCCTACAACATCCATGTAATTGTAACATGTAAGTATCAAAAATAGCCAGAAAACTATGAGCCACTATACTGTGGTCTAGCTGAAGCTTTAGGATAGTCCTTAAGGTGGTTCTACAAGGAATATAGATGAGAGTTATCCAGCAATTGGACAGCCAATGGACTATTTAAACAGAAAAGGAATTTCATTTAACTCCACATTGCATTACATATATATGTAACAGAGGCGGAAAATACCTTGAGAAGTCGTGCAACTTCTGGATTGAAAAGTGGTGTTTTAATATATTGAAGAAATAATGTACAGATTCTTTGTCGAAGTCCTTGTAAATTACATTCCTTCACTGCCCTCATCATGAGGTCTGCTTCTCTATCAATTAATTCCACTATTTCTTGTGTGAGTATACATTCATGTTCCTGAAAAAATAAACAAAGTGATTAGCAAACCATAAGCAGGCAGTTCCTTATACTGACTGTAATTCTTAATATGGGTTGCCAGTTATAGTAGTTTACAGGCTGCAGGGTATCTAAAGTATTCAGAGAATGGCTCTGAAAACAACAACTGAGAACGGCTCAACAGTCAAAATGTCACATACTGTTCAACATTTCAGAAACCCTTTGCTTTTAGGTAAAATGCAAATGTAAAGGTTCCCCTCGCACATATGTGCTAGTCGTTCCTGACTCTAGGAGGCGGTGCTCATCTCTGTTTCAAAGCTGAAGAGCCAGCGCTGTCCAAAGATGTCACCATGGCTATGTGGCCGGCTTGACTAAATGCCAAAGGCACACGGAACCCTGTTACCTTCCCACCAAAGGTGGTCCCTATTTTTCTACTTGCATTTTTTACGTGCTTTCGAACTGCTAGGTTGGCAGAAGCTGGGACAAGTAACGGGAGCTCACCCTGTTATGTGGCACTAGGGATTCGAACCGCTGAACTGCCAACCTTTCAATTGACAAGCTCAGCATCTTAGCTACTAAGCCACCACATCCCTTACACGTCCCTTGCTTTTAGAAATGTGAATACAGTAGTTTCCTCAGCCATTAGTTGTGATCTTTAAACACTTGATTATCCAGACAGATACTTTTTATAGTAAACTACACGTAAAACACCTTCCTTGAACTGAATAAAGAATTTTTGGAGTTTTTTTCCCCCCAGTGAAAATAGCGATGGAGGGAACTCAATCCAGATTAGAGACAAGTCAAGGGGAATGTGATTCCTGGTGGCATACAGCCATAAACACATCATAGCATCTCAAATATCAATAACAAAAACACCAATAAAGAAAACAAAATCACATAATTGGGGCATAACAACAATATGCTCCGACTCCCAGAATATTCTAGCCTCAATGCTGAAAAAACATCCACAACTTCAAAGCCTTCCTGAAGGCCAACCAGATTGGAGACAGGTGAATCTTAGGGGAGAGACCATTCCAGAGGGCAAGGATCACCATTGAAAAGGCATGCCTCCTAAGTCCTGTCAGATGGCATGTTTCAGGGAAGGGTCCAGGAATGTGCCCACTCTATTGTAATGTGTGGGATGGCCAGAAATAACCAGACACAGATGATCCTGCAAATATTGAAGTTCTGGGAAATGAAGGTGGTAACCAGCATCTTGAATTGCATCTGGGAGCTTATTGGGAACCATGGCAGTTAGCAAAGTAGTGGTGTTACCTCCACAACAATAAGGAATAAAGCCCTTAAATACAAATGGAGAATATCAAATATTTATTTCTAAGAGCTCAAGGCAACATTACACAGTACCTCCTCTCCAATTTTCTCTACTACAACAGTCCTATGTGGTAGAGGAGAATGGCTTGCTTGATATACGCAATAAGTTTCCAAAGCTGATGAGATAGCTGAACCTCAGTCTCCCTGGTCTCCCTCGTCTTAGTCTGACATATGAATCACTACATACAGTTGATGTGTGAAATCAGTGTGTGTGTTTTTAAAGCCTTGGAGAAACATACCTTCACCGTATGTTTCAGAGTTAACAGCACATCTAACCGCTCATCTTGGGGAAGATCTTTCATACTAATGCTGCGATAGATTCCAAGTAATTCCCTGGCCCGCAGTGTGAATTGTGTATCCATTTCTGTGGTTCTGCCATCAAATGCTTTCCATCTCTTTGGTTCTGCACACTGGAGAAACAATTTGAACCAATGATTATAAAACAAGGGGCAGCACATGAATAAAGTACAGTGATAGAAGTTTAATGGAGGCTTAGTTGTTGCTTTTACATATTTAGCATTTAATTTTAGTTAATTAAAGAATAATAATTATTCTAATAAATCAACAATTGCTAAAAAATTTTTTTGATAAATTCTTATAAATAATTGTGAAATCCACTGGGTTTATTGTAAAATTGTCATTTCCTAATAAACATAACAAACATAACAAAGGACAGTACAAAAAAAATAGGAAAAAGACTTATTCATACATTAATAGATTTAACAGAATGCAGTTAGAACCAGTATCATCATATAATAATAATTTAATAATGCTAATCTATTGATAGAGGTGAATAAAATATTTTCCAAAATGTATCAGGTTTGTCCAAATTCTTAAAATATGGAAGCCTTAAACACTTCTCTGAAATAACCAATCTAATCTTATAGATTCCGTATTCTAGCACTGATGTTTTTGCAGATTTTCTGGCAATCATGCTTTTTAAAAACATGGATGAGCAACAAGTAAATGAAAATAATATAAATAAATAGAGCTTTAGGTTTGCAGTCAGATAGAGGAAATGGGAAAGACTGGGAAAATAAAATAGTGAAAGGCCATTAATTTCATTTAGTTGAGTTAAACCTGATGTTCGCTTCGCCTTGTCTTCGAAAAAGATTTTTGGAATCTGACTGTTTAGCACCTGTTAGAACCTCAGTGGCATGATCTTCATTCACGTAAACCAATTTTCATGATTCTTTTCATAACAGGAGATTGCACAGCTGTGCACAAAAATTAGGTACAAACCTAGCATAATAATGACTATCTAAGTCCTGGAGCTTGGGTTGCTTAATGAAGCTAGGTAATTTTAAACTTTGGATTTAATAGTTTTAGATTTAATAGATTGGATTTAATAAATTTAAGGCTTTTTTCACACTACGATAGATATTGCTTGAGAATAAATTCTACTTTGATGCAGACAGGAATAATAAATTATTTTTAATTAATAAGTAAAATAAAAATAAAAATAAGCATTGATTAATAACATTTATAGCATTTAGTCAAACAACCAGAAGGAAAATAACTTAATGTATTGAGTAACTGGGTTGCAATAAACCAGGAACTGACAAAGGACTTGTGGTTGTCAGATATTGCCTGCATATGATGCACCAGGGACCAGAAGGGGTTAAGTCTTTACAGGCATCACATGTGACTATATCAGACAATGAACTCTCTTATTGGACTCTTACCCAGAAATCACTTGGATATCTTCCCTTCTATTTCTCATCTGTCTCTCAACAAGATAACACGTGAACTTCTCTCTCCTCTCAACATCTGAGTCATACAGCTAGGGTAACAAATGCAACAGGACACCCTGTTCGTTATTGTATGCATGTAGATATTGTAAATAATAAAACAACCTTTTGAACCTGAAGCTGTATTGACCAAATAACTTCTTCATAGAACCAAATGAGCCCGACCATCAAAATATATCTGACAGTGGTTACAGGGCCCAGGCTTCGATTGTGCGGTTATGGCTACCATATTGACTTTTTTGATCTCCTTCCATGAATGCCTCCGCATAGTTAATAAGTTGAAGAGCCTTAACATCACTTGACCCCTGCACTTGAGTTATAAACTCCTATACTTTAGATCCGTGGTCCACCCACACTATGGATTCTACATAGCGGAGAAGAGAGACATGCATATTAATTCCCTCTGACAGAACTGGAGATAGAAGAACCATAATAATCTGTGAAAAAGTAACTCTCTCCTGATTTTTTTTTTTAAAGAAAAGCAGCCATGGCAATACTCCTATCTTTTAAAAGCTCCTTTTCAGTATGACTAAATCTTCAGCCTTGGGTTACTCCTTACTTCCTATGTAAATGCAAGAGATGGAATGAACATGGGCGGGTGGATATTAGGAGATTTCTGGTCCTGTCTTACGGCAATATTCTCTCTAACCTGTCTTGGCCTGTTTAATAAGCATCAGACAGGGTAGATTAGTACCTTGCAGCTCTCTTCTAACTGCCTTGGCCCCCTCCTGCTGTAAACTATGTGCTTGGGGAAAGCAAGGAACAAAGCTGACTGCTGTGTTCTTTTTTTGAACTTTAGCAATTCTATTCCCACAGCTCTATACATCTCTAGGAAGGTTGAATGCACAGGAACTGTTTGCGACTGGAAACAGAAGTCTGTACACTATTAAGAAACTTCTATTTTGCAAATTATATAAGCATTAAAAAAATTAAAATAGAATTTCATAAATATGAATTTGGCAGATTCTTAGTGGGTTTAGTTCTATAATTAAATGAAGTGCAGATAATTGGAACTGATGGACTGAAGCCAAAACCAATTTTGAAAATTGATGCAATAGATTTTTGCCTAAGTAAATAAAATTCTACATCTTTCAATTAGAGCTAGCAAGCACTTGACAGAACCAGAAACAAAATATTGTTGCTCCAGCATAATTAAAGTTCTATTAATTTGTTTTCTTGTGCATGCATGATAACCCAAACCTTTTATATGTATCATGAGACACTGTAAGCCAGAATTATGACACCCAGAGTAGCTAAACAGATTTGAAGTCACTGATCACACATTAATTTTCCCTGTATACAAAACAGTTTAAAGAATCTTTCCCAATCTGGTTTGCTCCATCCTAGGATCAGTGCCTGCCCTTTATTCCCAAATATTACAGGACTCCGGAAACTCTCCTGCACCAAAGCCAGGTGTTTTTTTTGTTGGCTTGTTTTAGCAAAAAAAAAAAGAGAGAGCATGCTATAAAGTCAGCTTTGCCAGATTAATATTGTAGCTGAGGGATGTGTAGTTTTCCGTGGGAATTCTTGCCTTGTCCCAGAACCTCCTGTCCCCTGCAACCCTACTAAAATCAAGGTTTTGTGGTGGCTTGATATCATTCTACCTATGATTAGTAAACTGAACTTGAGGCAGCTACTGTATATTATGAAGAATTTTAGCAAGCTTTATTAAACCAAGTTGAAAAATAATGGGTTCGCATATTAAGAAATCCATGATGTGATATGTTCCAGAATCTCCCAACCTCAACTCTGTAAATCATACAACCAGGCATTCTGAAATGTTTCCTAATCCAACTTTTCAATATGCAGAATAAATTGAAATCCGAAGAAATTGCTTGAACATCCTAAAATGTCAAAATTGCTCTACTTATGCAGTAACTATCCATCTTTTATTACATAAAAGATCTTACTGATTGCTCTTTCACACCAGCTTTTGGGCAGAGAGCCCATTTTTAGGATGCAGGTGTGAACTTGATATACATTTGTCTGACTCCAAGCAAGGTGTTAGCAATACATACAGGTCATACAATACATGTCAGATATATCATCTTTATTTTTATTAATTAAGAACTAAAATTTAGGTTACATAATGAACAAGAATATATTCGCTGTTTCTTGTCTCAGATAAGACACCTACACATGTGAAGCATGTTGGAAATAACATATCTTGAACCTAAAGTTGATACCGTTTTGAACAATATTATAACTTCATCTTATAAACTTACAATGTCTAAAATATATATATACAGAAATTGTTAAACAAAAGAAAAACCTGTAGAAAGTTCAAACAGCAAACAATATTTTCATTTCTCCTAAAATATTCAGGGGGCATCTTAAAAAAGCAAGAAGGGTTTAAAAATGTATTCATTTTATGACTATTTTTACATATGACACTTAGTATCATAGATCAATCACAACAAGGAAAATTAAAAAGAACTTTAGTAATTTATAGCAAAACAGACTGGTTTCTGGCAAAAGAATGAGAAAAAGGTACATACTCTCCTCTTATTTATTCAAACTATACAATGAATATGTGTGTGTGTGTGTGTGTGTGTGTGTGTGAGAGAGAGAGAGAGAGAGAGAGAGAGAGAGAGAGAGAGAGAGAGAG
>WNWU01013616.1:692004-711010 GCA_012654045.1 Ptyas mucosa
GAGAGAGAGAGAGAGAGAGAGAGAGAGAGAGAGAGAGAGAGAGAGAGAGAGAGAGAGAGAGAGAGAGATCAATTAACTAATGGCTTAATTAAGTGCATGTATTTTAATGTTTTATATATGTACATGTATAAAAGACAGGCCCAGCTGGAAAAAGCCTAGGGAAGTGAAAATAAGATACATCAATCTAGGCAGATGAAACCTTGAACCAGAGAGAGAAAGAAAATTGAACAAGATTCTCAAAATACAGTTTGTGATTAAACCACAGTCTTATGTAGACTCAGTAAAAGCTACCAAGTCATAAGAGAGTTCTTTTTCATCTTGTGGGACCTTTGTAACAATTTAGAAGATGTCAGCTTTCTCTGAACAGTATGTTTTTTTATATCTAGTTTTGTGTCAACTGCATATGTCATGAGGGTGCTTTTCACTGTTTTGTTTTAAGCATTTACAACTTTTTAAGATAATATTAGACTGACCCAGAAGGAACTCTGCGGCACATTACTCAACACACTATTCTTCCTCCTGCTTGAAACCATCCCATTAGTCAGTGGTAATTCCACTGAATCTTTCTCTTTTCTTGCCCACATTTTAGCAGACACACCCTCTGGTTCTTCCTAAATACACCATTGCTTAGTTTCTGCTGTCATTCAAAACAACCCTGAGTGTCAATTGTCAGCAAATTATAGTTAGATAGCTGTCTCTTGCAGTGGGATGAGAAAGAGAGATTTTTATTAAACTAAAATAGGATTTTTGCTGATTAAACGGAAGTTAACCACTAACTGCTTCTTCCATCTAATTTTCTCTTTTCAGCAGGGAATTGGATTTAGAGCATAAACATAGTAAGGTTTCCTATACATTTTCTCCTGATACAGTCTCTAGCAGGGGAGAAGTCTTATGAGGGAAACTGAAGAATAGAAATGAAGCAATTTTAAAATTAGGGAAAGCAATATCTATGGATATTGTACATTATTGTATGCTGTGTATTTGGAAGCTTCAAAGCTTCTAAGTTTATTTCAAGTATAGTGCTGGCTGCTAGTGACATCTAGAGGAGGATAAGCAATTTAAGACATTTACCCTAAAAATAATATCTTATTCTTGTCTTTTTCTTATCTACTGTTATTATTTGAATTTGAATTATTTGCTAATATTCCAAAGTAACGGTGAATTTATTTACTATCACTACATTCCTACTTTTAATTTCAGTCTGAAGTTTCTTCTAATGAAGAATTCATCTTAATGTTAGAACTCTACATTCATAAGATATCATTATAAGAAAACACTACTATACAAATGAAATACGTGGGTATTTAGTTCAAATCATAAATGTGAGTAGATTCAACTGGCCTCTGAAACAAAAATCACACAGAGTACAATGCAGAACAACAATTTAAATTTACAGTTTACTTTCTTTACTTGTTTTGGCTTAAAGTATACCAGGTAATTAGAATAAAAAAATCATAGGGCTGGAGCTAGAGTTCACTACGGGCTCATATTTAAGTAGTAGCCCACCAGGACACCCAGATTCCTCTCACGATTACTACTGTGGAGGTAGGTACTGCCTATTCTGAACCTGTGCATTTGGTTTTTCCTGCCTAAATGCAGGACCATATTCTTCTCACCACTGAACTGCATCTTGTTGAACAAGGCCCACTGCTCATGTTTGTCAAGATCCTTGCTAGAGATTTGAAAAGGAATAGGCCACTGGAAGCTTAAAAACGAGATAAGAAAAGGATTTCCATTAATTATCTGACACATTACAACTTCAAACTATCCAGCAGCAACAGGATCTACACCGGAAAGTCAGACCAAAACCAAATTCTTCTTGAGATGCAACTCTACCTGTTTCTTCACTTGAAGAGAAAACAGGATGATGGCTATAGTTAACTTACTTGATGCTGCAGTCTTCCCCTAAATACTTCCCCCAATAGAAAATTTATTTTACATGTGAAATAACTAGTGTTCCTGAAAAGCCTTACACAAAATTTCAAATATATTTTCCTGCAGTAGAGCCAAAGGGTGTAACAGTGACAGAAATAAGATATTGCAGAATATAAATCCTGGTAATGTGAATGAAATTACTATAATAAATTTACCCCACATGCCTATAATACAGTATTAATTAAAGGTTATAGAGGGCATAGTTAGCATTATTTTCAATAAGAAGATGTAATTAAGTAAATTAAGATGTAAGTGGTGGCTTCTCTGTACATAGGTGAAAATAAATTCTCATCAAATTTATGAGTATACATAAAGACTTTTAATAACCATATCTAATGAGCCAATTTTACTGCCAGACATGCATAAAGCTCACAAATCATAACTCCAACTGGTAAGTTAATTACTGTGCTTTTCTTCAGTATGCTGTTAGTTTGCAAATGTTAATTTGGGTTTTTGAACTCTGGGTACACTAAGACAGAAATTATCTCACTGACCTTTTCCAGAAAGGACAGGATTGCTTTTTCGTGGTTGTCTTCCACTGCATTTAGTTTGTGTCTCCCAATGCAAGCAATCAGTTGGGTCTCTTTTTCTAGAAGTCCACAGAGAGCTGCTTTCCGTTCAGCTCCAGTGAAAGCGCTGTTGATTCCCTCAAGTTCCTCTTTTCTCCATACTGTATCAACACAAAAAAACTATTTTGGTTTTTTTTAGCTTTCATTTTTTGATAAGCCTTCACCAAGCATTAATACAAAATGAATCTTTAAATAGTCAGGTCTTAATAAACAGAAGCCATGTGAGTTGCTATTTGGTTATTCTAAATTATTATTTACTAGTTTAAGTGTTCTTGATATATACCAGTAGAAGTAGAAGCCATCTTCAGGTTATTCAAATCAACTTCACAATATGAGAAAGTTCTTCTGTAATATATACAGCTCTCATATCATTAATAATATGTAATAATGCAGCTAAAAAGAAAGCAGAATATAGGTTTCTTACTGTGGATAAGTAAATTCTATCTCAATAGCCAGTTTATACTTCAAGTAAGACCAATCTATTTGCTTTCAGGCAATGACATTGATGATATTTCTATATGAGATTATTTGGGGAGGAGTGCAGAGTTAGACTAGGACACTTTTTTTGGTATTTGCTTCTTCATTATGGAATAATTTTACCTCAGAGTCCAATGGCATAGTGACTAATGATTTTTAGAAGTGCAGTCAAAATGGAAGTGTTCTGTAGAACATCTGATCTACAATATTCCCAGGAGTGGCAACTAAACAGGCACACTAGTTTTAATGGGAGGTATTTTTTATAATTATTATTTTTATGGACATATACTGTATTAATATGTGAAAACAGCAAACAGTCTCTGTAGAATTGGTATCATAGAAATGTTCTAGTATATTAATAGAACCAGTCTGGTATAGTGATTAGTGATTAAAGCACTGGTTTAGTGATTAAAGCACCAGTTTAGAAACTGGGAAACTGCGAGTTTTAATTCTGCCTTAGCTATAAAAGCCAGCAGGGCAACCTTGGACCAGTCACTCTCTTTCAACCCAATTCACCTGATAGGGTTGTTGTGGGGAAAATAGGAGGAGGAAGGAGTGTTGAATATGTTCGCTGCCTTGAGTTATTTGTAAAAATAATAAAGACAGGATACAAATTAATTAATTTTTAGGTCTTATCAAACCATTATCTTATATTTGACTGAGCATGTCACAAGTTTACAAGGTCTCCTGGGTCAGCATAATTTGGAACAGTGCAGTAATTATAACCAAATGTTAAGGGCTAAGTAGAATAAGTAATTCTACTTTACCATTTGAGACCTTTGCTAAAGAGCTTTTCAAAACTTCCAGTTTGCTATAAAAATGCAAAACAGCATTTTATATGCCCTATTTCCCTGAAAATAAGCCCTATCCCCAAATAAGCCCTAGCATGTTTCTATGTGTATGCCTAATATAAAACCTACCCCCAAAATAAGCCTGCCTTAAGAGCCTGCGCAGCCAGCCAGTCAGCCACCCATTTTGTCTGGTTGCTTGTGGTGCCATGGCCACCATGTGGGTTGAGGTGGTAGTGGAGCTGCCCCAGGTGCCCTGTACTGGCTTACCTCAGGGCCCCCACAGCCAGGCCATCCACACCCCAATACCTGCCTTGTGGCGGCAGCACCAACAGCCGTGTGCAGCAGGAATCCAAATGGCCACTGACCCACTTCTTCTGCTTGCTTGCAGTCACAATGGCACAAGAGGCTGAGTGGTGTGTTGGAGCCATGGCCACAAGGTGAGGAAGGTATCAGGGCATGGATGGCCTGTCTGTGGGGGGCCTGAGGTAAGCCGGTGCGGGGCATGTGAGGCATCACCACCACCCTGCATCTTGTGGCCACGGCACTGGTGCATTGCTCGGCCTCCTGCTCTGTTGTGGCTGTGAGCAAGCAGAAGTGGGCCAGCGCCCACACAGAGTCCTGCTGGATGGGGTTGCTGGAGCTGCCACCACAAGACAAGGCTGGTGTCGGGGTGTGGGTGGCCTGGCTGCGGGGGCCCTGTGGTAACCCAGTGCGGGGCACCTGGGGCAGCTTCACCCTCCCTGCCTCACAGCAGCAACATTGACATACCACACGGGCTCCTGCCCCAATGCAAGCAAGCAGAAGAAATGTGATTCCCGTAAATGGGGGGGGGGGAAGACACCCCCTGAAAATAAGCCCTGGTGCTTATTTTGAGGCCCAAAAGAAAATAAGACCCAGTCTTATTTTCGGGGGAACATGGCTATTTATTTTTAGATTTATATTCTGTGTTTCAGGCGTTTAAGGTGACCTACATAACATTTCTTCCTCCCATTTTTGCCCAACACAGCTATCTTGGGTGATAGGATGGCCTGAATATAAATGACTGGCTCAAAGTCATTTGAGTTTTTATGGCTGATCTCATCTTTCCTGTTGCCAGTCCAGCATCGTACTACAAAGCCTGTTAAAGAAATGACACATTTTTTCAAAACTTTACAAATCTGAATTCTATGATCATGTGGCTCCAAATTGTTATTCTTTCCCTTTCTAAAAGGAAGTATGGACATAGTTATACAGGACATTTTATGATTCAATGACCAACGCATCTATCCTGAACTGAAGCTTGTGATGATGAATTAAAAATGTTGTCCATGAAATGGCCATAGTTGTTGTCTGTATTTGTGATAATCTCATTAGTGTTCTACCTTACAAACTAGGACAAGGTTGAAACAACTTCTGACATTAAATACTTCTCCCTTTTTAGAATTATTTTATCCTTTATTACAATGTTTTTAAAATATTGTGCCACTAATGCATTGCTCATTTAAATAAAAACATAATTCTAAAAAAAATCTTTAAAGATCCAGAACTTGTGTTAAAATAAAACACATCATTAAAAATGAAGCTCACATTTTGGGAATTTGCATATAAAAAGCCTGCACCAAAGTCATTTACATGCTGAAGGACAAAAGCATAGGGATTTCTGTAACTTTCCTGGCCAATTTTAAGAGCTTTATATTTTAGCAATGTGAATTTAAAAATGATTATAAAAGTGTTGTATAATTTGTCTTTATTATTGGGGGGGGGGGGGGGGGCAAAACAGTAACCAAACAGAATTTTATTTTCTATTCCCTTTTATTTTCTATCAGCCTTTTAGGATACATTAAATTGTCAAAAAGTTAAGTATTCCTAGTTCCCCAAAGTGCACCAAAGTCCAAAAATATAAATATATTACAATTCAATGGTAACGAATTTGCACTTCTAATTACAGCCCTTTTAGTTAGCATTCCTAAAGAAATACTTACAGTATTTAAATAGGGTAAATAAGTATATACAATATTACATTGATTTTTTTTAGTTTCAGCAGATTCTTCATTTACTATAGTCATCTATCATCAAGTAACTGAAATGTTAGTGATGTTACAAGATATATTATCCTTTTAATATGTTTATTGATGTGCTGCATTTCTACTTTTTAAATGCTAAAACATAGAATGTTAGCTCTTCATATGTATCACAAGCTTTGGGATTCTTACTTTCAGCAATTTTCTTCCTTGCTATAACCACACAAATACTTCTAAAGTAGCTATGTTCCTAAACTGTTGTAAACTTCATATGTCAAACTTATTAGGCTACATTTCCCTGTTGATGGCCAAATTATATATTACATTTTATATTATAACTATATATTAGACATGTAAAGTGTTCTTTTCAAGAAGCACTATGGAAATGAAACAGAGTAATCAATTTCAAGTTGATTTTGGTTGTCCTGAACTTATGCCTTGTTGGGATAACTAGTTTTTCTATAGTTCTGTAACATAATTTTCATAGTTGCAAGGGTGAGGAGGACATGGACTGCTCTGCCGGAGACAGCAAAATATCTCAGGCTATATGTTTGTATGTCTCTCTCATTAATAGTAGTTCTTAGAGGTTATTTGGAATAAGAGAAAGCAAAAAATCTCTTTTCCTCTTCTATTGTCTGATCTAAACCACATTCCCAATCCTTTTGTGGTGTTTTTTATTTTTTGAGCAAACATGAAGACTTCCAATAATGGCTTATATAGCAATAGCACTTAGACTTATATACCGCTTCATAGTGCTTTTACAGCCCTCTCTAAGCGGGTTACGGAGTCAGCATATTGCCCCCAACAATCTGGATCCTCATTTTACCCACCTCAGAAGGATGGAAGGCTAAATCAACCTTGAGCCGGTGAGATTTGAACTGCTAAACTGCAGCTACCAGACAGCTGAAGTAGCCTGCAATACTGCCCTCTAACCACTGCGCCATCTCAGCATATAGCCAATAACTTAAGACAAAGGTACGTTATCTCCTTTGTATGGTCCCATTTTGGTAACACTACAAGTATGTGCCAGACTAATTATCTAGATCTTCTGCCATTCACCAAATTCCCCAACCACAATATTTTAAAACAAATAAGCTGAAAAAGAAATAGAACCTAGATCTGCTAATCTGTTTTATATTTACACTTATATTCTGGATATGCTTCTCATCCTTGGATCTTCTATACCAGTATGATAAACACAGTTCAGCACTGATTCTATCCTTCTTATCAATGGATTTGTTTCTGATGCTCTGGGCAAGGTTTTACAGCCATCACATATGTGGAAATAAGGGGTAGCTCTGACTGATTTAATCACGCATCCTTTTGCTTGAAACAAATAACAGAAAACAAGCCAAAGTTATAACCAACCATTCCTCCACTGACAAGACAGCTGAAGTAATGACTGTAAAGGATGGGGACTTGCAAACTCATAGTTTACACTAAGCAATGCTACATCGTAATGTAGAGTGCTAGATTTTAATAACCAAGTTGGCATTCAGTTGAAAGTGTCTGACAGCCTATTATGAATTTATTTTTTCTGCTATCAGCAAACAATAAAGGTGATGTATCAGTGAAGTCAGGCAGATTATGTCACAAAGCAATATGTGCAAAGTCTCTCACAAATCACTTTTTCTTTCTCTTCCCAGAACCATGTGGATTACTAAACCCCATTTAATACCCAAAGAGTTGAAATCCAGTATTGGAAGTTTTTCAAAGATATCCAAGCAGAGCTGAACTGTAAAAACTGGACTGAATGCACTGTCCTTTTGCCAGCTCTACAGAATGGGCCAAGTCAAGAAACAAGAAGAAAGACAATATGATTAATATTTGCTACAGTAACAGGATCTTGAAGCCTGACAGCTTTTGTCCTCCTTTCACTCTTATATGAACCTTAAAATACAAGGGGTTAATCCTGACTTTCTCACTCCTTTCCAAGCAAAGTTTCCCACAGTTATGGCATATTTTCTTCAAGGCCCTCTCCATGCCGCTCTACCTATTATCAAAAGCATCAAGACCATAATGCTTACATGATTTTGAGAAGCTTTTAAAAATATTAGTTTCAAAAATCTGCTTATTGAAATTCCATTTTCATCTAAAACCTGAACCATTCTTTTTCCCCAAAAAGTGACAAACAGATCTCTTACTCTTCTTTAAACAGCAATGAATTGCTTCATGCTTTAAGCATCATTGGTATAAATTATCCGGGTCCATGTGAGGATAGTAGTCACAAAGAAAAATAATCACTATTTATGAAGAAACAAGTTTTAAAAAACTGACCTTCAAGTTACAGGGAATCAGATTCACTTGCAAGCTATTTATATCTTTGTATTTCAATGAGTTACTCTAGTCCAGGGGTGTCAAACTCAATTTCATTGAGGGCCGCATCAGGGCTATGGTTGACCTCGGGGGGGGGGGAGCGACTGGGCAGGAGTGGATAGCTGGATGCCACTTACTGCACGTGGCTGACTGGGTGGGCGTGGCCAGATGGGTGGGCATGGCCAGCTTGACACCACTCCCCAAACCTATGGGGAATGATCCATTGATAGATCACTGTCCCAGCTGTTTAGCTTGATGGCACTATAAGAACTTGAAAGTACTTCTATTAAGGTAACAAGTGCTTCCTTTAATTTAATCCTTTCTTATTTGAAGATAAAACAATTAGGTCACTTATTGAGGAAGCATCCAGAAAATAACGAATAAAAACAGTAGCAAACAATCTGAAGCAGCACAATTCAAAAACAGCTTATTTAAAGACTGGTGTACTGGACTCTCAATAGCTACTATTATGTATTCAACAGTTTACACAAAGCAATTGGAGAAAGGTTGGGCATTCAAATTCCTAGTATAGATCTGTGGCATGAGCAGGGGGTTGGACTAGATGACGTCCAAAATTCCTTCCAACTCTGTTACTGTTACTGTCCCCACATCTTGCCTAATACATGTTGTATCTATTTCTGGTAAGCAGACCACTGAATCTGTACAGAAGTAAAATATGGCACCTTGAAGAAACAGGATAGAAAAAGTATTGACACTTTTGAACTTTGGGATTACCAAAGACTCTTGAGAATACCATGCACAATCAAGAAAACTAACAAATAGAGCATAGAATAAAACAAGCCAGAGTTCTCTCTTGAAAAACATGTGACCAGGTTCAAATTATTATATTTTAGACACATGATGCAAAGATCCAGATGTTTAAGAAGACCACAATGCTGCGAAAGAGAGAAGGAAAGAGAAAAAAGAAGGCAATCAGCACCAAGGAGAACGGATCTGACTAGACCAGTAATGGTGCACTTTTGGAAGTCCTAAAGGATCAGATTGGGGACAGATTACTATGAAGAGGGCCTATCTATATGGACACTAGAACCTATCACTTACTTTATGGCATTCACACACTCAATCAAAGCAGTCTATATTTTACTGATATTCTGTTTGATATCTACAAATAGTGCTAAGAAAGATAGAAATTCACAATGGCACTTTTTTCAGACTAAATTTCATAAAATTCCTTCAGTACACTTTTGGTTAACTCCTAAAAATAGAGCAATTGTTTTAATAACAGACCAATATTTTTCTAATTTGAAAAGATGAACGGTAGGTAACTGGTGCAATAGGTAACTGTTAATTAAATTATCACTTCAAGGGAATGGTCTTCTAATTCCAGGCAATGCACAGAGGTAGATGTTTTCTATTTTTCTTATATTAGTTTTTAAATTTACCTCTGAAACGCTAGCAAAGGCATGTCAGACGATGAATACATTAAAAAGAAAATCGTGCATTTTTATTTCCCTAAAAGATTGGTTCTTTAAAAGAGAACAGAAAAGTTATGCCTCAACATAAAATGCAAGGAAACAGAACCTCAGTGTAGAAGAATCACCAAAAATGTTGCAGTCATTTAAGCCAATGGTAAATTAATTTAGAAGAATCAAATTCCTTAAGGAAACAGAAAAACTATTTTAAAAACCAGCTTCCCTATCTCTATATAGTAACCCAACACATCAAGCAGAGGTTCCTGCTAAAGTTAGTTTTATGTTGTACTGGTTTTATATTGGAAGCACTAAAAATATGATTCTCCTTCAATTATAAATGTTTTCATTCAAAACTTTCTCACCATGTGGGAAGCACTCCCCCCCCCCCCACAGAAGAATGAAATATTTTGAGCAATATTAAAAAGACAGAATATTATATTTCCCCAAAGGGAGAAATGGAGAAACATTTTTAAGAGGCAAAAAGCAGCCCCCACTTTTTCTTAATAGCCCATAGCAGATGTCAACACTTAAGAGATAAAGAGCTTATTGAAAGAGAAAGGTAAGTATCTAGATAGCCCTATTCATAAGCAAAGCAAATACTGCAGGCAGAAATCCAGTCAAGACAGGATATTTTGAAACTCCCTACAGGAAAGTCTGAACAAAGGCAGAATGGTAGAATTAGAAGCAGCCCCTCATCCAAGATCCAACACAGGACAAAAGACATTAAGCCACAACAGGAATTGCCCAACACCCTTTCAGAACACAAGCCCCTTCATTGCACCATCCCAGAGTAGTCCAAGCATTTTCTCTTTTGCCTATAGAGCCAGCTATGACCCCTACATGACCCCATAGGAATCTGACAACAACCAATAGAATAAATGTTCTTGCACAGGAACAGCAAGCTCAAATACAAAGCCCAAAGAAAGTATAACCCCCCCACACTCTCGACTCCATTTTGTCAGATGCACCAGAACCATAAACACTGGTGGTTCTGTTTACCATTAAAACATCTTTCCAATCAGCCTCCATATTTCCAGTGACTTTCTCCCAGCTTGGAACTGAACCAGATGGATATTTCTTCCAACAGCCTATAACTGCCACCCTACTTTGCATATGTACCTAGAGCATCTCTGACTATAATAGCTGAAAATAGATAGGAGTTTACAGAAACTGGAATATGACTTCTAAAGAAAGTACAAATGGATCTGGCCTACAAAAATCTGGAAGACCAATAGGTGATAACAAAGATTTATAGCTTACATCAAGACATAATTGTAGGGATTTTTGCAGCCCAGATCTGGCAATCCTACCAGTTATCCCTTCTTCTTCTTGATATAAATTACTTAATTAATATGTCTTTTAAAAAAGATACTTTGTGAGCAACAATGTAGACATAAAGAAGAGAAGCTCATTTAGTAAGGCTTGGATAATAGCTACAATATTGAAAAGGTCTGAAACTTTGCTGATGTGCATGAGATATCCCAGTTTAGCTACAGTTTTGCATGTAATCTACCATAAATGTTGGGAAAAAATGAGAAAGTTTGTGTTTACTTATTGGCAATGAAGAAATTGGATACTTACATTCTAAGGCATGATAAAGTAATTCAAAATCATCCTTTGATTTGGGATGCATTCTTCGATTATATTCCCTTAGCAATTTTTCTTCCCTCTCTCTCTGTTTTCTTAGTTCCTCTTGCCTTTCCCATTCCAGTCTCAGTCTTAATTGCTCTTTTAGTTTCTTTACCCACTGAATAGCTAGCCATCGTCGATAATAGGTTTGGATTACAATTGTCTATACATAGGGAGAAGAAACAAAGGGCAATTAGTGTTTGTAGAAAGCATAAAGTACTGTAATATTTCTGCAAAAACAGTGATTCTGTCAATCAAGCAGTTCATGTCACACTAGCAAATTGTAAATATTTTTCTCTAGAAAGAGTCTTAACCACCAGCAGTATCTGAATGGCCCACCAGGCAAAGTGTTGGGTTGTTATGCAATATGCTTCAGGAGTTAAATTCATCACTTTAGAAAATCTTCAACTCATTCTTTGATGCAAACTATGATTCAAAAATATCAAAACTGCTCTCCCACTATCTAGCACTGGAAAAACAGGTATTTAATGGTTCTTAAATTTTTCTTCATTTTTATAAGAAGGGGATAGCCATTCATAAAAGGTAAAACAATAAGAGGAAATGCAGCATGCCAAAGTTCGTAAAAATCTGTTCAGAATATTTAAAATTGTTGGGATCTTGGTGTTCATAAGCTTGCTTGTTCTGTGAGGTTTTCTTGCCAAATTAGGTAATACTGCCTCTAATTCGTCCTTAATATACTGTTTAAAATTTTTACAACTTTCTAACCTTCAACAACAAAAAAGGAAACTTACAATGAAGCTACATGCCAGTGATGGTGAACCTTTTCGGCACCGAGTGCCCAAACTGGAATGTGCGCATGTATGCATACATGTGCATGCATGAGCCAGAGTGCTGGAAACCCGAAGACTAGCTGTCCAGAGCTCTGGCACACATGAAGACCGGCTGGCTGGCGCCCATGCATATGCTGGAAACTAGAAGACCAGTTGGTGATGGCACGCATGCCCACAGAGAGGACTCTGTGTGTCATTTTCTGGCACGCATGCCATAGGTTCGCCATCATGGCTATATGCTATGATCAATTAACAATAGATCCCACCTTTCTCCCCATCCTGCTCCCACCCTTCCCAACTTTTAATTGGGCTACAGTGTTTGGCTTTTTGTATTAACTTATTTATATTTTTAGTTTAAATAGTTGTTACCTTTAATGACTGTAAAGCCGCCCAAAGTTACTCTGAGGTAAGATGGGAGGCCTATAAATTTTACAAATAAATATTTTCAAAATAGGGTAAAAATTAGGGTTTGCATTTTCAGACTACATTCTTTTACAATCTGCAGAGCTCATTCTGGTTTGAGAATGGATTAATTGTATTAAGCAACTAAGAGTTAAAAAAAATAACAACATTGTCCTTTTCTTTTCTGGCATAGCTGGTATGATTTCACCCAATTATTAACTTGGGGCCAGAACCCTGAAGGTTTTTGAATCAAAATTTTTGTCTGAAATGGTATAGTGTTTCCTGCCTGAGTCAGAGGGTTGGAGTATAAGACCTCCAAGATTCCTTCCAACTCTGTTATTCTAAATATGGACCCAGTCCCACCTTGGGTAAGTTAAAATCTATCCCAACTTGCCTCTAATTTGGATGTCATCCTGAGCCAGAACATGATAGTCACTAGATTTGTGAAGTGGTAGGGGGAAAAAACCACTGCCAGTTATTAAATAAATTCTCAATTCTGTGAAAACTTTGTTACAATCTGATCTTTAGTACACCCTCTGCTGTTCAGTGACACTTAATTTGTGGAAGAATTGCAGGTTTAAGGAGGGGACACTGGAAATGCTTGTATATTTGAACTACTTTTTTATATATTCCAATGAAATTATATATTGTGCTCAGTTCCTCACTGCAGAGTGAAAGGAATTTTATTTGTTATATATGTGAATGCCCCTTATGCCAAAGTATAAGAGATCCTGAATGGCACCATCTTAAATGATAAGTATCTCACTAGCATAAAGGAAATGAAAATAAATATTTCAGAGGTAGAAAATGTGAAATAAATATATCATAATGTTGTAGAAAAGTTTTTGACCATTTTCTGATTACTTTAATCTTGTGGCATGCTGAAAATAAATCCTGAAGTACCAGTAATTCAGTGAAAGGTTGAGATGGTCTGCTAGGAAAACCAACAAAACTCTCAGTTGCTTTAATTGGGCTTTGCACGTTCTTTGACAAATAAATAAAATTGTCCATAACTTCAGTACTATATACAAATACTCTCAAACATAGCTCTCTACTTCTCATTTTTAAAATATTTAGACAAAAAAATGTGTATTAAAAGGAATTTGGAACTTATTTTGAAATGCCAGATTCAAATTTCACACGTTAAGTTTCACATGTCTGAAACACAATCTCAAAGACACAGATGTACAGAAATACTCAGGGGAAGGTATGATACATCAAACTGGGGGAAGGTAGGAGATATGCCGTTCCTTTAACCAACCTACATAGCTTGCTTAACTAATTAATTTAGTTTGAGCTTATTTGGAGCTGAGCTATTTGCAAGAATATTTCAAGTGACAATAAAAATGAAATCCTTGTAGAGTCAGTGCTATATGAATGTGATTAAAATAAATTGGATATATATATATATATATATATATATATATATATATATATATATATACATACATACATACATAAACCCATCTTAGATTAAGGGCTTTAATCACAGGAAAGTATGCAAAACTGCAATATTTTTTAATGATAATAATTTAGTTGACTGTATACTTACCGCCTTAAGTCGCCGTGCATGATATTCTTCAGCTGTCACATATGGCTTTGGTTCTATAAGCTTATCAGTGATATTTGACACATAAACACCAATTTTTGTCATTTGTGTAGAAGTTGTATTTGTGGTCTCTTGTAATTTTTTTCTTTCTACCACTGTCTAGAATTAAATAAAATATTAATTTTAAGAAGGTTGAGCATTCTCTGTATAAATTAAGCTGAATTAAAAACTAATCTGTGAATGCATTAAATTAACAAATATATAGAATTATAGAATGGAATTATTTAATTATCATCTTCTAATAGACTGGAACATATTTAACTTCTAAATCTATTTTTTCTGGCATGTATCTCAGGGTCTTCATTCTTTATGAACGTATCTGGGCTGACCTACTGCTTTGTATTATCTGTATAAATTAATTAAATTGATCAAAAGCTAATTTATGAATGCAATAAATATATAAAATTAAACAATTAAATTATTTAATTATTAGTTTCTAATATACATAAGTAGATTTAATTTCCAAATCAATTTTTCTTGCATATATCTCAGGGTTTTCATTCTTTCTGAACATACCTGTGTTGACCTACAGAACTCTTCATATTCTTTGTCTGGACGTTTTTTGGGATCTGTCTGTGATCCTGCATTATGGTATTCCGTGCCTGTTTCTTTATGTCTAAATCCACCCAAGAATGGTTTTTCAAATGATGGTCTTTTAATTTCTATACATACATCCTGAAAAGTGTCTGGCTCTGTTCAGACAAAACAGCATTATTAAATTAGACCCAACACTGGGCAACGTTTAACCAGACTATACACCTGATTGTTCTTTACCTATTTGAACTCGAACCGATATAACATCAGGCATATAGTATTCTTGCAGAAGTTTGTATGCTTTGAGTGGAAAGTTTTCACTGTCTAATGAGTACATATCAAACTGTATTGTCCCTTTAGGTTGCACACCAAGATTCCAGAGGGTTTCAAAATTTTCTGTTACTCTCCCTAAAAAGAAAAAAAAATAGGTTTCACAATGAATTAAGAGGTCACTTAGCTTTGTTTTTTTTGATCATTTGAGGAATGTGACAAATCCCAAGAAAAGACTAAGGACTACCATTTTGTGTAAGGCAACTTTTAACCTTCTCAAGTAGATAGGCAGGAATAACAATCAGGTGAGCTAATTTTATTTTATTGTAAAGCTGCATAAAAAGAATCTTTGAAGTCAGATGGTACAAACTTCCCAACATTTCTTTTACAGTCTGAAAAGTTAGGCAAGGTCCATTCTGACTTTCTTTGCCCATTATGCAACTGCAGGGATGTCCCTCCCCCCCCCGTCCCATCCCCCCTCGGTGATTTGAACATACTATTACAGCAACTAAATTTCTTTTAAAATTACAAAGATTTGCTTTTCCACCTCTTCCAGAAATACCTGCTATAAAATAGCCTGGGGACTCTCAAACAATTATGCTTCGGTAAGAAGGAATGGGCTGTGAATGACAACATAATGTTATACAGTGGTGATAGATCTCAATATGAGAATAGTACCTGAAGGCCAAAATCAGTATTCACTACTCATTTAATGGCTACCTTGTTTAGCAATTGTTTGCAAATACAAAAATAATATTTTTTTAAATACCATTCTCTGACCAACGCACATATTTAGGACCAAATGTTGTGTGACTGACAAAAAAAACCTTCAGTGTGAATAGGATTAAGGTCTGGTAAATTTCAGACAGGAGCACCAGCAGGTCAGAGGCTTCTGATCAACTAATTAAGGCCACAGAGCTGAGACTGTTAACTTGCAGTTTGCGCTTAGGTGAATGCTATGGAGAAAAGCAGCAGAAAGCAGGAAAAAATTGTTTAAGCAATTTCTCTGCTCTGTAAAGGGACACCAAAAAAAGGAGGAAAATGGGTCAGATATTGGCTACTCTGGAAGAGATCTTTATCTAAATGAGACAACAGCAACCAGTGATCTTCATAGAGTCTCTCTATCTCTCTCTCATTTTCTATTTAAGGAATATATTGTGATCACTAAATGAAAACAGGGTACATATTCATAACAATTTGAGGGGTTTCAGTACATTATATTCAGTTTGAACAAGGCCCAATTGACGCATTTTTGTAAACTAATTTAAGGATATTCTTTATGTACACACGGATTTCTGTTGTTATTTAACAAAGAAATAATTGCTTCTTTAAATGTTACAACCATATTTGGAGCCCTGTTTATATTTATATACATTAAAAAAACCAAACCCCTTGTATTGATACAAACCTAGCAACCTAATTTGTAAAACATCCAGTGGTATTTTTAATCGCTTTACAAAGTACTGCTTGATTTGCTCCACATTTTCATTAATGTTAAAAGACTTCGTGAAAATCTGGATATCAGGATGCAGCATGAACTTCACTGAAAAACAAATACATCAATCCTTATTATGGTCCTTCATTAATTTCATTGTTAGTTTCTAGTCAATTAGTAAGAATTAAATTTTGCTTGTGCATATTTTTGTCTCTTCAAAAGAATTAGAATCAATCATTCTGTTAAAGCAAAAGATTAAGTAATATTTATTTAATATGCAGTTAAATGATGCAAATCAGCTCTGGATGGTAAGCATAAAACCAAATTAAATAGAAAAAGACAAATATAGTGAAAACAAAAAATAAACATTTCTTAATCAAGCAAACCAAACACAGACTAAGCCCCCATAACATCCAACATCCATTCGCTGTGATGGAGAACTTATGGCACCCGTGCCAAAGATGGCACGCAGCGCCCTCTCTGTGGGCACGTGAGCCATCGCCCCAGTTCAGCTTTGCCATGCATGCACGCGCATCTCCTACTGGCCAGCTGGTTTTCAGGTCTCTGCCGCGCATGCACAGGGACGGGGCAAGTGCAGGGGCCCCTGCGCGCATGTGGGGGAGCATGCGGGGGGCACATGCATGCACTGAGGGGGTCCATGCTGGGGGGTGCACATGCAGGGGATGGGGCACATATGGGGGGCCATGCACGTGTGCACAGGGTGCATACTTGGGTCTGCATGCACATTGCATTTTGGGAGTGCGTGCGTGCGCTTTGACCACTCGGTTCAAAAATGGTTAGCCATCATTGCCGTAAGGTCTGAGAAAAGAATTAAGTTTTCAAAGACTTCTGAAAAACCAACAAGATCAGGGCAGTCCTAATCTTGGGGAAAGGCTGTTCAGTATGGCAGATTTGTAGTTTCTGGACTTGTTCGTAAACGCTACGGGGCGTTTATTGCATAACTTTGAACATTTGCTAATGCTCATAACCCGGGGATTACATATAAAGGAAGAATTATTTATAAACACTTTTCCCAAAGTTCTCTAATTTGTTCAGCCTGTAATTGCCTGAATTTCCAGTGAGATGAGTTGGGGAAGACTGACTGCTATATCGAACATAATATATACCTGTTACGATAGCACTTTTTATCATTTCTGAAAGCTGAGCTGCCAAATTTTCCATGTTTATGCCTTCTGGAACAACAGCTGCTAAATCAGGATGCTGTTCAGAAACACCCTCACTGGCACCTGTACTTTCAGATGCTGTTGCATCCGTCTCAATTCCGGTTGGTTTAATTTCGTGATCAAAATCTTGGAAATGTGAAACATCTTTCTGAAAATCTGGGAGTTTTGCATCAAATTCTGTTTCTGCTGTGCCCAACTCCAATGCCAATTCTTCAGGAACAGCCACACCTGCAACTACCTCTTCCTCTCTGCCTGGTTCCTTGGCTGTGGTTTGATCTTTTGGAGAATCTATCCTCTGTAACTGCTCCTCAGCAATACCCAATTCTTGTGTTGTTGAATCTATGTTGTATTCCTGCTTTAAAGGTAGACCTGTTTCATTCAAGGGGGCTCTATCTGTCTGCTCTTTGTTAGAATCTGCAACATCTGTAATTTCTTCTGTTTGTTTTTCTGTAGAAGTGACTTCCATATCTCCTTCAGGCAGATCAATCACCTCTTTTTCTGAATCAGCCATTTGCCTGAAAGGAATGACATAAAAAGCAAAATGTACAGGAAACGAGATTTTAAATTTAAGCAAATGGTCAGTATGCAGTCTCAATTGACTAATTGTCTTCATACTCTTAGACAGATTATGAAACTAGCTGTAACTCAACACCCCTTTCCCACCCACCCCAAAAAAACCCTTCAGACCAAACACATCTGAACTTTGTCATTTTAACTAAGGACTTGTACATTTAAAATTCAGTATCACAATTTAACCACTTGAAATGAAACTGATAATGCTTGTAACATATTGCCTTCAAAATATAATGGCCTGCAAACGATATCCTGCTAACATTCCTGAGAGCTCAACTTTTCTGGAGATTATCAGTTTGAAAACATTGATTTATAATTTTATCTATGTGCATAGTTTTGTTTCTTGTTCATTTCTTGTTTTTACTCCAACATTGTTTTATAAAGAATCAGTTCTTTTTAAGCCCATTTTTCATAAATAGTATCTGAGAAGTAACTATCCTTATATTAACATTAGTACATTTTAGAAACGCATTAGCAGAGCATTTTTTCCACTTAATTTTTAATTAAGGGTGAATAGTTAAAGAAGGGGAAATATTTTTTTTTAAAAGCCTCTGAAAGTATTATGGTTTTAGGCAAATTCCTTAGAAGAACATTTTTATTTATTGGTTGATTGATTGATTGATTGATTTAATTTATATTGCCTCCTATTCACCCATGGCGACTCATGCCAGTTTATCAGCTCTTGATTCACCTTATTTCTTAGGAGATAATAATCAAAACCCATTCAAATTTTACAAAATGCTAAAGGTAGACACTACTGTATCAAAATATCTGTATTAATTCAAATTTTACAGTAATATCTCCTTTGAATCCTAGTGTCATATGGAAATGGCTTAAATTGGTTACAGTAATACATTCTCCCACAAACCCTGATAGCATTTTTACTAAATGCTATCTTGTTTCATTCTTTTTCTATTTTGTTTGTTGAATTTATATAGCTACCCATTTCACATATGTGACTCAGTTTACCTTTTTAACAATTATTATTATTATTATATTATATTTATATACCGCTCTACTCCCGGGGGACTCAGGGCGGTGTACAGACAAATGATAAA